>CM046876.1:29794711-30394711 GCA_025667525.1 Glebionis coronaria
TTGATGCTAATACTAGTTTTATGGTAACTTACAATTCGGATAATGATATCGTAGAGGTATGTGATGATTTGGAAGTCAATGAATTTATGGAATTTGTTGTTAAAAGTAGTAGAATTGTTACGTTGTGTATTGTTGAGTCTAGTGTAAATGGTAGACATTTATCAGCTATGGGAAGCAATCAACAAAGCAATTTTACTCATGTTACCCCATCAGTAAATGTTTATCAAACTGAATATCATGCCACAGAAATTCACCAAACACAAATGCATCAACAAACTTTTTCTAGTTATCAACAAATGCATGGGTTTCCTGAGTATCCTATGTATGCGCCTGGATTTCCTGGGTATCCTTTGCAGGATCCTCAATGTGATTCCGCTAACCATAAAAACAAGCAAGTCGTTTTTTCACCAAACACCAATACGGCTAAAGAAAAGGATTTGCTAGATGATAGTAAATTACGACCTTTCGGAGAAAAGGTAATGGCTGGTGTTTTTGGGAAAGTAAAAAGATTATTCGGCGAGGACGAGAGTAGTGAATCTGGTGAGGCGAGTAGTGAATCTGATGAGGAGGGTATTGAATCAGATGAGGAGGCGAAAACAACACCCATTCAGAACATCAAATCTAAGAAGGATAATTTTTGGAATATGCCTTCCCTACTCAAAACTCCAGTATCGCGCGACAACTCAAAAAAAGGTACGTGTTATGGAACATCTAGTCTTGTTCGTTTACATGATACTTTTGATAGAAAACAACAAATAAAAATAGCTTTGGATAGAAAAGCTATTGAAGAGGGATTTCAGATTAGATACCCAAGGTCAGACCCTCATAGGTTATATGCAAAATGTATTGATGACACATGCGGGTGGATTTTTTGAGCCTATATACACAAAATCTATCAAAAGTTTTTTGTAACAACTTTTATCGATCATCATAATGCACTAAAACTCAAATTCACCCACATCATCGTAATGCCTCTCCAACCGTACTTGGTCATATATTGAAGGAGGTAATGTCCGAAAGTAGCAGGATATATAGGGGGAAAGAGATCATGACAGATATGAGAGTTAGGTTCAAAATTGATATATCATATTCTCAAGCTTGGCGAGCTAAATGTTATGCTTTGCAATTGTTGAGAGGGACCCCCGAAGAGTCGTTTGCGGAACTCCCTTTGTATTGCCACAATTTGAAGCTAAAAAACCCAGGGACTATTACACATATAGAAACTGACGATGAAGACAGATTTAAGATATTTTTTCTTGCCTTGGGTGTTGCTGTAAGTAATATCTTTTACAAAATTAAATTTAATTATTCACGTTATCCACTTGTTATTCTAATTACTGAAATCTTTTTTTATGTAGATTCGTACATTTGTGTCACACATGCGGCCATTGATTATAATAGACGGTGCACATCTTAAAGGGAAATTTTTGGGTACAATGTATCTAGCTGTTGCAATGGGTGGTAATAATCAGATTCTTCCACTTGCATATGGAGTTGGAAAGTCTGAGACATTTAGTTCTTGGGAATGGTTTTTGACAAACCTTAAGCAATGTATAATTGGTAAAGAAAACAACTTGACGATCATTTCTGATGGAGCTGTGTCGATTGCTTCAGCCATTAAAAAGGTATTTCCTAATGCGTATCATGGTCGTTGTTGCCGCCATTTGTTGATGAACTTACGTGCAAAGAACTCTAAGTTTTTAAGTAAGGAAGAGCTATTTTGGAGAGCGTGTAAAGCATATCGGATTTCAACATTTGAAGAACATTTTAGTAGTTTATGTAAGGTATTTCCAGCAGCCGCTAATAAACTTGATAGGATTGGTCATGAAAAGTGGGAAGGAGTTCACTTCCCTGGTATGTGTTATAATTACATGACCTCAAATAGCGCGGAATCAGTGAACGCATTGTCTCGACATGCCCGAAGACTCCCTATTTGTATGATGATTGATTGGTTCATTAAATCTTTGCAGCATTGGTACTTTGAACATCGACAAACAGCAGGTGAACATATAACAAACCTTGCCTATTTATGTTTTTTTTATATTCGTATATATTATATCATCATGTGTATATGAACATATAATGTCACAAAGTTTTTGCTTTTTTTTTAGTATAAATTTATTTTTTTATATTTTATTCACATATTTCATATCATGTGTGTAGATGAGCATAAACATGAATTAACGCCATGGGCGGAGGCCAAGATAGCTGAAAGGAATGCAAAATCCATCACATGGACTGTAAGACCAGCTGCAGACTACCTTTTCAATGTTATTGATTATTACAAAAATGGGACAGTTGATTTGACTACTAGAACATGTAGCTGTAGGCAATGGCAATTATCAGGTTTACCTTGTGGGCATGTTATTGCTGTTATGCGACATTTGCGCCAATCAAGTGTAAATGCGTTTGCTTTTCCATGTTTTAAGACTAGTGTTTGGAGGGCTTCATACAAGGAGGTTATACATGATGTTGGGCATCCCTCGGAATGGGAGCAACCAGATGGGCTTATAAATGTCCTTCCACCTTTAATGGACAAAGCTCAGCCAGGAAGGCCGCGTAACCACAACCGCTTTAAATCCAAGGGCGAAGAAACTAAACAAAATTAATGCAAACGATGTAGTAAAGGAGGACATAGTCGTCGTGATTGCCCATCAAATTTACCATCACATACTTTTATTCCAACGACATCAAGTGTGAAGTCAGGTTCAAGCAAATCAAGAAAATCTTCAAGAACATCTCAAGAAACTTATTATTGGTCTGAAGAAATATGATTATGCACTGTATTTTTATTGAAGTATCTTCTTTCTTATTAGTGCTACTAAAACTATGTTATTTCATATTATTGTAAGCAAACTATGTTAGTTTTTATTGAGATTTTTTCGCCAAAATCAAGATTAGGTTTCGAGAATTACATGATTATCCAATAATTTCGATTTATATAGAAATACAAAAAATTTGTGATATCTTTAAGAAATATAACAAATTTACGATTATTTCAGAAATTGCATTACATTACTTGATAAATAATAGTTATTAAATTATTACAATGTCTTCTGATCCGGCACATGAACTAAATCTACAAGCCTCACACTCTTCGTTTATCTCATCTTTTATAATGTATATGTGAAGGAATTGTGTCTTGCCGTGCCCAATATACATGTATAGATCCATGTAATCTTCTTCGGTCCATAGTTGTTGTAGTCCAGTATTTAAATCACAATCAGGTTTTTGAAAATAGCAGAAATAATCATTTGACTCGATATTCTCAACAACACCAGTAGCATCACTTATTTTCTTCATAATATCGTACATGTCTTCCCTGCTAAAATCATCAATGTTTAAAAAGTCTACTTCGTGAACTTTTCCACCCAAGTATTTCCTTATTGGAAAACCAGAGAAACGTCCTTCATGGTGTATTATCATCGAAAACAGGTACGGAAATTCGTCTGTGAGTTATAAAAAACAAGACATTTTGGTTAGTGTATCTCTAAAATGTAAAGCATTAAGGTACTCTAGCAAACATACCATAAGTATTTCCAATGTATGATGGTGTACCAGACTCTCGAATACAGTAAAACTTGGGTAAATCCATAATGAATGTTTAGAAAATAGGTTACATACTCTTATATTCATATATACTCGAAATATATTTGGATAAGATATTTGCAATATTTCATTTTTTGCTAGATAATATTTTTGCTAGATTACAACTGAGAAAAAGGACAATTTTATTCAAGGATAAGATATTTGTGATATTTCATTTTTTGCTAGATAAGATTCTTGCTAGATTAAAATTGACAAAAATGACAACATTATTCAAGGATAAGATATTTGCGATATTACATTTTTTGCTAGATAAGATTCTTGCTAGATTACAACTAACAAGAAGGACAATTTATTCAAGGATAAGATATTTGCGATATTTCATTTTTTGCTAGATAAGATTCTTGCTAGATTACAATTGACAAGAATGACACTTTATTCAAGGATAAGATATTCGCGATATTTCATTCTTTGCTAGATAAGATTTTTGCTAGATTTTAACTGACAAAAAGGACAACATTATTTAAGGATAAGATATTTGCGATATTTCTTCTTTTGCTAGATAAGATTCTTGCTAGATTTTAACTGACAAAAAGGACAACTTTATCAATGATAAGATAATATTATATTTACTTATAAATATCAGTTAAACTTAGCATACAACTTCACAATTATACTCTATACCGTAACAATTAACAAAATGTCTCATCATTTTACAAAACGTTCCCATCAGTACAACAACAAAGAATTCGTAGCTCCCCAACATAATGTTGGTGGTTCTTCATCATAACCAAATATGAACCGTCCATCTTCGCCGATTCATCAAATTGATGGTGAAAATGCAGTTAGGATAATACCTGGCCCAGTTGGTATACTTCAATTGGCGAAGCTCCGCAAAGAAAAAACGATTATGGCAGGTGGTCATGACTATGAGCAGCCGACACAAGAATATGTTAGGAAAATAACTGAAGAAGCGAGTGAGGATGATCATTTTACACGTGGCCCATGGCTTAGTGTTGTTCAGTATCTAGCTACTGAAGGGAATACCGTAATTGGTTCTTTTGGAGATATGAAATCCTTTATCAAGAATGGGAAACTTGAAGAGGTTGTAGCAGTAATCAAGTCTTGTAAGCCGAATGAACTAGGTGACAGAACAGTAACACTCAAAGATATTTCAGGTATAATTTCTGGTACAATTCATTACAAAGTTTTTACAGAGGAGGGTTATGGAAATGATATTGATGTAGGAGCTGTTTTGATACTTCGTAACGTTTCGGTGTTTTCCTCTAAACAACAATCTGCCCATTATCTTAACATTACCAAGAGAAACATTGTTAAGGTTTTTCACAAGCATACATCAAGAGTTGAGTCAAGTTTCAGCACATCAAAGGAAGCTTCTAATGAATTTTATTTGTGTGAAGATATATGATAGTTGTGTTGTTATGAACTATGTTATTTCTTATTTGAACTATGTTATTTCTTATGTTATTTCTTATTATTGTTATTGAATTATGTTATTTCTTATTATTCTTACGGAGTCTTTAATTTTTATTGTTATTTCCATTCAATATAGTGATAATTTCATTAGAAAATATTAATAATTGTATTAAAATAACTAAAACATCATATATAAATTTTTCACGACAATAATAGAACATTCAAAGTACTAAAACATCAAATATTAATCCAAAGTACTAAACTTCGAAAATTAATACAACGTACTAAAACATCAACAAATAGGGTTTACACGGGTTGCTCACACCTAGTTTCATAGAACATTAACGCCATGTCAGCTCTAAAATCTTGACACTTCTGTCCCACATGATTACCAAAATGTGTGTTATCGACACTTTTTCCCTCCGTAAGCAATCTAATAAACATACATGTCATGACACCACAATCTTGTGTATTAAATTCAAACGACTGTCGAGGCACATTCTTCCGATGTCTTAGAGAGATCTTAAAGCAATCGGGATCCTTTTTAGTTTTTTCAAACCAACCCATATTTTCCAAGTCTCTTTTTATGAATGGTTTCCATTTCTTCAATAAGTTTGACATTTTGGTGCTATTTGCCTGAGACGCAAGACTGTCATAAACGACAAATTCATAATCATCCAAATTCCATGACGCAGCAACCCAATGTTCGTTATCCAAACATATAGGGAAAAAAACCTGCAAAAACAACAATACATATATAAAAACATCCACCATCAGCTCAAAAGAACAAACACCATATGTAGATTTTGTTTTACTTGTGAGATTTTGTCCCATGATGGATACAACGGATTGGTTCCATCCATGGTTGCTCGAAACGCATCCACAACTGACATCATACTCATCTGCACGCCTCTATCAGTATGGAAAGCCACTAACTCGCTAATCCCACATGTCCATCGTGCATCACTTGGCCTCGATCTCATCGTAATCTTAATAAAGGCATTCATGTGCTGTTCAAATAATACTACAATGACGACTTGTAGATACTATTGTTAAAAAAAAAACTTACATCATTTTCAAGCTTCCCTTGCTCTGCATAATCATCAGCTTCCCCGCCCGGGAAAAGAATTTTCCAAAATCTAGGTTCATATATCATTCCTTTACGTAAGCAATCGAGGTAACAATCTATCTTATTCCGTAAAAAACCATCAAAATGGGATATTTTTCCCTTTTAATCTTGCTCAAGTCCGGCAAATCGAATTTTATTGTATCCTTGAACGGTTTGAAGCAACTAAATGTCTGGTCTCTTGGACCGCAGTCTCTTTGGCCACAGTCTCTTGGGCAGCCGTCTTTAGGGCCACAGTGTCTTGGGTAGCAGTCTTTTGGGCAGCAGTCTTTAGGGCGGCAGTATCTTGGGTGGCAGTCTCTTGAGCCACAGTATCTTGGGCCGCAGTCTCTTGGGCGACATTCTCTTGGGCGGCATTCTCTGAATGTGTATGTACAATATCCTTCAACGCCTATTGTTAAATAAGAAAAATTAAGTTACAAGTTAAAGACTATTAGATGTTTGTTCAATTCAAAGATTAACAAATTCTATAGTTATACATACCTCGGTAGTCGATGCTGGTGGTGATATGGTCGAACGCACATTTTTACGCGAATAACGGTACATCGGGGACTTAAGCCTCAATGGAGTGCGTATCTACCGTAATTTGCGCCGGTTAGCCAACGGGAGAGATTTGTGTGCATTCGACGTAGGTGAAAGCATATGTGACGGTGACAATCCTGGTGACTTGCATGCTGGTATGTCTCCATCCGACATGACTACATAGTCATGTTCGTAGTTATGTTCGGCACCACCCTGCAAATCATAAATAAAAAATTCTTAATAAGCTCATATGTATTGAGTAGACCTAATATCCACACAGGACTTATTATCAACAGCAGCATAAACTCCTCATTCAACAACTTATTATCAACAAAAGCAAGAACAAAGTTAATAAGAAGAAGAAGCAACAACTATACCTCCAATGCAATCAATCGAGCCACTAAAGTACCAATAGTACCCTGCATCCTAGTAACGGTCTCATTGAGAGTACTAATGCGTGCATCACCCTACAAATCAAATATACCAAATTGATAATCAGTAAGAGATAAAGTTGAAACACATGTTATTAAAAAAATTGAAAAAATATTACCTCCAACACTTGTAATCGAGACTCTAAAGTAGCAATAGTACCCTCCAACGTATTGACTTTCGTCATCAACTGATCATATGTAGGGTCCTGAAGTGATGTTTCTGATGAACCTCTCCTCTTCTTCTTCTCGACTTGCTCACTTAGGCCATCTTTTTCCTTCTCTAGTTGCTTAGTTAGTACATCCTTGCTTTGGACATGTTTGTCTTCAAAATACTCCAACGAGGCCTTCCACCAAATTGTGTCGCTCTCGGCTTTGGTAGGCGTAAGGGTCGCCAGTGGCGAGGGTAAGTTATCACGGACTAAAAAAGTAGTACATCTCGATTGAGTAAACGAAGATAATTATTTCCAAGCCAAAGCCCTCGGAATTATCTCCGTCATCTCTTTCTGAACATAAGTATGTGTAGCTGGAACAGCCTCCAATATCCATATCTATAAAATAGAAAACAAAACTTGAAAAACAACATAAAACATGTTTAGAGAATTAAAAAGAAAAAAATTTACCATAAAAGCCCAAACAAATCCGGTCAAAGTGTATTGTATTTTTTCCCTCGCCTCGCGTTTGTTATCATGACGCCGTTTGCGTGTAGATAGAGCATCTCTAAGCTTTGGATATGTATGATCCCAAATATACGATCCCCAAGGAAAATTATTCCAACAAATTTCTAAATGCTCAACCAAAATCAACATTTCATCGGACACAACGTGTGCATCTTGGTGGCCTAAGAATCCGAATTCCAACAACACCAAAAGACATATCTTAACTGCATCATTGTCGTTCAAATTAATTGACTTTTCTATCATCTTCTCAAAAATCAGCCTAACATCCCCTGCTTTAACCTTAACGTCTTTTTCAATATCAGAGAATACCCTATTCCTAAATGTGTTTCCCGTTATGTTGTTAACCCACTCTTTCACAAAACTATGACGACTAAAGCGTAAACCAGTTACCAAACAAAACTCTTGGCGTCTAAAGTGAATCTTTTTACCTAATACGAGAAATCAGAGCTCTTCGGCTACACTATCCACCATACAAGTAAGTAACGTATGAATCAAAAGTTGGTTATTCTTCATAAAGCGAACATCGAGCCAATGTCCAAAACATGTTTTCTTGAATAACTCAACTTGTGAATCGGTAAGAGCTTTACGTATGTCCGAAACAATACTAATTCTAGCCTTAATCGTTATGCTCGGCTGTTTAGAAATAAAAAAATGTGTTAGCAAGCCCGGTATCAAAATAAAACCAAAATTGCACATTTAAAAATCGAATTAAAAAAAAACCAATTGCAGAAAAACTAAAAATTGCAGAAAAACCCCAATTAAAAAAAAACCAATTCAATTAAAACCCTAAAAAAAATAATTCATATAAATCCCTTCATCAAACTAACAATTGGAATGAAACATACCGTTGTTGCATCATTATCCTCTTTATCCATGATTTGTTGCAAAATCACAAAACCCTACTTCGAAATCAACCTTTGCCAGTGAAAGGCACGATGTAATGAAAGGCACGATTGCAATGAGAAACAATTGCAATGAAATTAATCAGAAACAATTGCAATGAAAGGCACGAGGTTATGTCTGGGGAGTCTGAATGAAGTATATTAAATATAGAAAAGTTTCGAAATATTTTATAGATATAGAAGATTTTTGATATTTTTAATAAATATCGAAAAGTTTCGATATTTTAAAAAGAAATAAAAAATTCTAGAAATTTTTCATTAAAAAATCGAATTATAAAAAAAATCGAAAATTTACGAAATTTCAGATTAAAATATCGAGAATTTTCAATATTTTTATCTAAAATATCTAAAATTTTCGATTTTTTTATCTATTTCGCAAGATTGTTAATTTTTGCGATTTTTTGGGTATTTTGGCTTTTTGATGAAAAAAATGGGTATTTTGTGAAGAAGGGTTGAAAAATTGGGTATTTTTGTGATTTTCCCTTATGGTTAATATTAAAAAAACAAGACAAATTAATCACGACACACCTCCCCGGCAGCGGCGCCAAAATGATTGTGGTAAAATACGACCTTTTAGGAAAAAGGCGTAAAAGCGGTAAGTATTAAGTGATGATTTAGGAAAATCAAGCACTAATGACCCTTATGATTCCAAGTTCGTTTCCCAAGGAGGTATATGTGTGTGAATAATTCGTAATTGGTTTGAGATTAATATTTGAAAAAAGAGGATGAGAAAAGAGAATGACGAAGACGTGAAATTAATTACTACGATGACTAAACGTAAAACCGTAAAAAGTACAAAAATAAAATTAATTCTAAAAATTCCCAAAAATTTACCAAAAATCAAAATAAATAAACTAAGAGTTTACCAATGATCAAAACTTTTTCAAACCTTTTAATTAATTAAATATTAATTTTTAAATGCTAATTAAAGCCCTAAAAATAAAATTAATTATCAAAAAGCCCAAATAAAGATTTTTCAATTGGTAAACCTCTAAAATGACCTAAAAAGATTAAAAACTACTTTTATAAATTTTTAAACCAAGAAAAACTATTTAAAATGATTTAAAAACTATTAAAACTTAAAATAATTATAAAAATTAATCTAAAGATGATAAAATTAATCTAAGAGTTGCAAAATTCTTATTTTAATGTATTTAAGCTAAGAAAAATATAAAAAGTGCAAAAATGTGAAATTTAAAAAATAATAATAAAATAATATTAAAATAATATTAAAAATCCAAAAATTATAAAAAATTCTAAAAACTTGCAAACTAGTTTATTTTAACCTAAATAATCAGAAAATGAAATTGAAATTACCAAATTACCCCTATTGGGCCCCCAAATGGGCTAAAAGCAAAATCAGTCAACCTTAATGGGCTTTTTAGCCCAAAAAGTCAAAATAAGCCCAAATGACTTGAAAAAACCCTATCTGACTCAAAATTCAATTCTAAACACAAAACTCTGAAGGCCCAAAATCTAAAAATGTGCTTATCACAGCTTAATGAACACACATCTTCTTCTTATTGGGCCAATAAGCCCATTAAGCAATAAGCCAATGCCATAAGCTCTAATTTGACACACAACCTTCTTTTTGGATACTAAAGAGATCTGTAAAAAGAAATTTTGAAAAAGCACACTCAATAAGCCATAAATAAGCCAAGTACAAATCCACTAAAAGATAAAATAGTCGGGTTTGAGTTCCAGGGCACCTCAGGACTTGATTCAACTTGCAAAAGGTTACAAATGACTTCAATAAGCCAAATCAATCAACCGAAATCCAATAAGCAAAACCAATAAGCCAGAATAAGCCAATAAGCACTTATGAAAAAGTCAATTAAGTTGGTTTTCTAGTCAAACCCTAAAGTCAACCCACCAAATGCTCCAGTATGAACAAATGGGTCAAATAATAAGCACCTATTACAAATCAAAGTTGTTGCTGGTTAAAATAAGCTAGAATAGCTTATTGATAAGCTGATGTCCAATTAACACTAGCAGGGGGAACTTTCAGTAGGAACTGGTTCCCACTTCTTTGAGTATTTGACCTTTGATTCTAGAGAGATCCTGTATGTTTTGTTGGAAGACAGGGCACCCAAGTGATCAGTTAATCACAAGGAGTCACAATCAAGCACAAAAACACACTTCAGTATCACCAATTAGCATAGAAAAATCAAAAGATGCTCAGACCTAGCACAGACATGGATTTTAAGCTGTTATGAACACTTAAGCAGTTTAAGCTAGAATAAGCACACCAAATTCAACCAGATGCATACACAAGCTATATAAACTGTTATTAAGCACAAAAAAACTTAAATCAATCACTGAATCAAAGTATGGAACAAGATCAAAGCAAATTCAACTTGCTGATATGAAATTCAAGAACAAATGCACACTTTGCTGATATAAATTACCAAAGATCCAAATTCAACACTTCAATCCTACTTCCCTGATGTAACTAACTAAGTTTTATCACTTGTTAACCCTAGTCTATGATTAGAACTAGGTGTCCTTCAAACCTAAGCCAATTTCAACAAGTATACAAGATTTTAGAGCCTATTGTTGATTTTAGGTGTTTATATGCACAAAGCTTGCAGATAAATAACCACTTACACTTATGAGACAGGTTTCAACACAAAGCACAAGCTCAAATCAACACAAATCCAAAACAGGTTGTTATCCCAAACACACCTTAATACACAACTTTTCAAAGCAACTTGTGATTTCTAAGCACAACCTACTGATTTTACCATTCAAACACACTTCGTAGATGACAACTAACAGATTCAAATACAAAAATCACAACCTCAAACACAAGAACACAAAATCACAGTCAAAAATAAAAAACAGGCTATATCATGAAATTTTTAGGGGAAACTTAAACAAGAGGCCATACCTGTCCTCCACAACATCCTAGGAGGACTAGCAATGTTCCTTGGACCTTGTTCAACAACTAGAACAAGACCAAGGTTCTTCACAAAGAGGATCAAAACATGCTGATGTTCAAAGTAGAACAAGGTTTTGATGATTATGATTCTTCAACACAAATGAACAAACAACTCACCAAATAGCTTAAATCTCTTCTTAGGCTTGGTGTCAACGAGCTTGAAAGAGCTTTAGGATCTTGTCTAAGGATTAGTACAAGGTTATAGGTAAAACAGAAACAAGGATTTCAAGGTTTTTGAACCTTTGAAAACCTATCAAACATAGACGTGCCTTAACCACAAGATTAAGGTAGGTCTATAACATCAAATGGAACTCAGATTTCAGCTATTCTAACACCAACTTTTATAAAACACAAAAGAGATTTCACAATTTTTAAGAAATTCAAATTTTATTTAAATAAAAAGGAATTACAAAGATGCTAGCCAAAATCTGGAACAAAGGGACTCTCACAAGTTGAGGTCTCCTTTTATAGGAAAATGCTTACAAAACACTATTCATAAACCCTAGCTAGAAAATCCCAAAATTGTCCCTGAAGTCTTCTAGATCTTTTGATGGAATGAGTTGTCCAAGTTGATCCAAGTCGTTCAATTTTGCGTTGTGAGTAAGCAAGGGATTATAGCTGTTGATTTGGCCACGTGTCCTTACTTGGAGAGGAGGGTGTGATGTGATTGGGTAACGGGGTAGATGGTAGGATCCATTGGTGAGTGGAGAAGAGGGATTTAATGTTGGGATGGGTTTCAGGTGAGGTGAATCACACGGGGGAACAACCAATTTAACTTTACCCTTTATTGGTAAAAAGTTATTTATGGGTTCATCCGTGCTACAGTGCAACGTTTGATCCGATTTTAGTGGGGGATTTGTGTTTGGCGCGTGTTTGTTTAAGTTTATACTTTGGAAATGGCAATATGAGTCCTTGTTCTTTGGGAAAAGTGGTATAAGAAGAATTTCAGACTTGTAAACTCGTTTCTTTTGTTATTAAAGTTTCTGAATTCCCACATTGGCCACAAAAAGTTTTGGAAAAGGGAATTAGGGCTTTTTAAACTTTAGGCTAATTACAATTTTAGTCCTTATGATGTTTTATCCATTTTTAAAGGACTAGAAATGCAATATTCTTGAACTTCAAGGGCTTCTTTGGATCTTGGACTTTATGAAGGACCATTATTGACAATTTAGTATTGCTGAGGGACAAAATTTGCCAATTCTTCAAACTTGGAGGACCTTTTTGTAATTTTGACAAACTTAAAGGACCAAACTTGTATTTATGAATTCACAAGGGTTTTAAATGTCATTTCTTCATTCATTGAGGATCATTTCTTCAAGTCTTCAAGGGTTAATCTTGGATAAATCATGAACTAGGGCCCGGTTCTTTGTGTGGCTTCGTTTCTCGTGTCCGTTTTTCCTTGTTTCTTGTGATCTTTTGTCTTTTTCACGATATCCATACCTAAAACACACAAGTAAACAAATACAAGCATATATGGTAATTTATGACATTTTTAGTGCATTAAAGCCCGAAAAGAACGATGAGATCATGTATAAATGCCATCTCATCATGTTCTGAAGGAAACTTTCAAGATTTATTCGAACCCTTTATTTGATTTTGATGACGCCTACATATCTAGTGAGGTGAATCCTCTCTTTGACGAAGGGATTGAGGACATTGATAGCCCTGATTCTCATGCTATTAATGAGCATACTTTGTTAGCCATGCCTCCTTCTATCGTAGAGGCGGAGAGATTTGACTCTACTGGAAAGGTGACGCGGGTGCAAGGTAATTGTTCCCATACTTCTCATATTTTATTGCCACCTCATCCTACCGCGTACACACCCAATCAGGCGATGTATCGGTTTTACTCTCCCCATTTCACACCGGGAAGTGAGGATAAGTGCTTTGACCCGGGAGGTGAAATTGACCATTCTATGATTGACACCTTTACGGCTTTGCCGCTTAGTGACCATCAACTGTCTTGGGGGGATAACAGTTTGCTTCCTTCACCCACCCCACCTCCCGTGGATCATTATTTCACTTACTTTTCTTATATGGAGAGGAATTTTCTACCATTCAAAACTTATCCTCCGGCCTCTCCTTTATTATTTTCCTCCGGGAACGAGGACAAGATCTTTGATCCCGGTATTACAATAGAGGCTTCCCATGGACCATTTAATTCGGGGACGAGTCAGGCCCGTGACTCGGTTAACAAAAACAAGCGCTTTTGGGGAGGCAACCCGATTATCTATCCTTTTTATCCGTTTTTATAATAAGTGTAGGGGGAGACCCTAGTATGTGTTTGTTGTTTTCTTTCTTATCATGTGCAGGTATTCGAGCTTTCAAAGATCCATTCTTGATGACTTTTGACGAACCGTGATCCCGTGTACCCGTCTTCATGGTTTTATCCTAAACTCTTTTGATTCTCTATTTTATATTTTCCAATATTAAAATAGGAATCACTTTAGTTTTCTCTTCCTTAGAAAGATTTAAACAACATGCACAATGTCCTAAGTGTAGGGGAGTTCACTCCCACATGCTTAAACATTGAGGATAATGTTTATATGAAGTGTAGGGGGACTTCTATCGAAGTTAAGTGGGCTTTTCCTTGTATTTGTCCTCATTTTAACTGGAAAAGTGATTTTTCGACATTTTTCAAAATTTTTGATCTATTTTGGCCTCGTAGTTTTACCTTTGTTATAGTTATTTTATTTCGTTGCTTGAATAAATTTTAATAAAGTGGTTTTAATTTTTCAAAGGTTGTGAATCTTTTGACTCAACCCGAGTTTACTTATCTAAGTTTACTCTAGCTAGTATCCTTAACGTGTTTAAGTCAAGTTTTGCTAGGCTTTTATATAGGGAGCTTTAAAACGTGAAAGTCTTAACTCTCACGGGTTAAGAACAAGAACTTTTCGCAAGTTCCTATAATTGATCCTAGAAAGTCGTTTATCAAGGGAACTTTAAAATGCAAAGTCTAAACTTGAAAAAGTCTAAGAAGTTGCAAGATCCTATAGACGACTTGAAAACCCAAAACTTTGATTTAATTGGCTAAGCATCCACGAGTCTCATTCCTTGAGATTTTAAATTATGGAGAACGAGAGATGATAGAGTCAATTGTAAGTTTGGTATTCTTTCATGAATTTATGTGAGTTGATTATAAGCTTTTTCTCCCATCGCTTGTTAATAAAGTTAATAGCAATAAATAAGGTCGTACGATTTGAAAAGTTACTCAGCTTCTAGCCCAAGATCGTTTAAAAGTTGCTCGGTATTAATTAGAGTTCATAGCCAAGGCATAACTTATTGAAGCGGGATGCGAAGATTGGCGAATCCGAAAAGGTCCTAACAAGACATGAGGGCTGCATTTTGTTGCTAAAGATCCCAAGTGATGTCAAGAATCATTTATCAAAAATTAATATGAAGGATCGAGAGACACGACGAAAAGCAAATACTCCCCTAAAGATCATGGAGAAGTCTATCCAAAAAGGCCCTAACAAGGTATGAGGATAAATAGATCCAAGTCCTAAAAGAAGGCGAATCGTTGTATATCAAAACCCCAAATAAAGATTGGAGAAAAATGAAGAAGCCGTGGTCCAAATATGAAGAATCTCTCAAAAAGTTCAAGTGAAGAAATTCCTAAAATGAAGAGAAGACCATTATTTCATGAACGTCTCTCAAGATTTGAAGTATGAAGTCACTAACAAATATCGGTCCGAGAAAGGTCTCAAATCGTGAAGCGAGTTATGCCAAGATATGAACTTTATGAGGTCCCGAGAAGCAGTTTTAAAAGATTTTGTCCTTTAGCTAACTATTGATTAAATCATCCTACTTTATTTTTGGCCTAAATAACTATCGAAATAAGTCAACAATGCATCCTTGTGATCATTCAAGACAACAATAAAATATAAGAGATACACCTAGGAATAAGGGAGTCTAAGTGAATAATTGGGCCACATGAGTTTGTGTTAGTTTGCTAACTTATAATAAAATGATCTCGTTATTAAGATTGGTATGGGGAACATGAAACTTGAGGATGATAAACGTTCATGACATTCCAAAACCCTGAAGTAAGTTTTTGATCTTTTTACTTGTTTTCTTCCTTTAAATATTTTGTCTCTTTAATAAAGTCAATATGGATTGATTATGATGGAAGATGTAAATCTTGTTTTGTAATTAATGCATTGCATGAGGGCATTGCAATGGTCAAGTGTAGGGGATTTGATAGGTGTGAAAACACCCATCCTTTGACCACTTAATTATAATAATAACCAAGCCAAAACGTGTATTTTATGTCGTAAATGTCGGAATTATGTGTGGTTTGTGTTTTTATTGTGTTTTAGGACCAAAAGATGAAAAAGGAAGAAAACACGGGCATTCACGGGCTTTTATCGAAGAAAACGAGAAAAGACGAAGTCAAAAGATCAAGAGTGCAAAAAGAACGGAAGTCCAAGGCCTATTTTGAAGATTTATCAAAGAAAAGTCTAAAGATGGAAGTTTAATGAAGTCGAAGAACCAAGTCTAATTAAAGAAGAAAATTGTAAGACGAGTTCAATTGATATCGACAAATCCCAAGTAGTTTTTTTATTTTTCCGAAAAAGTGATAGTTTTTCTGGAAGTTGTTTTTAGCTTATTTTTAGTAATTCACGCATTTACCTTTTTAGTCGATAGTTAATTTCGTCTTTTAGTTTTCATTAATTATTAACCGTTTAGTTTTAATTCCCGTTTTATTATTTTAAATTGTCTCGTTATCATTAGTTAATTAGTTTTAGCTTCTTTTAATTACATTCCGCCTTTACCTTTTTAGTAGATATAGATAATCACTTTTCTTATTTTTCCACCAAGAACGACTGAGTCACGCTTTAAACCTAAGTCAATTCGAATTGAATCGAAAAAGAACTTTATAAAATCCATGTCTTATGGAGCTGGCGGTAGTGGAATTGGTGGTACTAATGTGAATGTGAATGCTAATAATGTGAATGCTAATGCTGGAGAAAATGTAGGAGGACTTGGACCTACTGCGCCTGAAGTCGGTGGTTGTACTTATGTGACGTTCATGAAGTGTGAACCTCTCCCTTTTAATGGAACTGAAGGTGCTGTAGGATTAAGCCATTGGATTGAGAAGATTGAGTCGGTGTTTCGAATTAGTAAGTGTAAGGAGGAGGATAAGGTGACTTTTTCTATGGCTACTCTTAAAGGTCGTGCGTTGACTTGGTGGAATGGGAGAATTGCTTTCATGGGTATTGACGTTGCTAATGCTACTCCTTGGGCTGAAATTAAAAAGTGGATGACTCTGGAGTTCTGTCCCCGTAGTGTGATCATTAGGTTGCAACAAGAGTTGATTCATCTTAGAATGAAAGGTGTGGAAATTGATAGCTACACAAATCGATTCCATGAGTTGGCCTTGTTGTGTCCTCGATTGGTGGAACCCGAAGAGATCCGAATTGAACAATACATTAAAGGGTTGAACAAGAATATCCGAGGGGATGTGACATCATCAAAACCATTGACCATTGATGATGCAGTTCGAATGTCTTACCAACTCATTGGGCAAATAATTCATGATAGGGAGGATGAAGCACATGCTGGTGAGAAAAGAAAGGGTGATGGCGATCGTGGAGGTCGAGGTGATAATAGGCAAAAATTTAATCGCCGTCAAAACAAAAGAAAGGGGAATGCAAATGCTCTTACCAACAACACACCGGGCAATGATGAAAAGTGTCCTATGTGTAGTAATAAGAGGCATGCTGGCGACTGATGGAAGTGCCGAAATTGTGGAAAGCTTGGACATAAAGTGGAAAAGTGTAAGAGGGGAGTTATTTGCTTCAACTGTAATGAAAAAGGTCATAAGAAATCAGATTGCCCTAAGTTGAAAAGGATTGGACCTGGAAGAAACCCCTAGGGTGGTGCTTATCAACTTGGAATGGTTGAGGTTAAGAAAGAGGATCCGTATGTCGTTACTGGTATGTTTTTACTCAACAATCATTATGTTGTTGCTTTATTTGATTTGGGTGCTGATAGGAGCTTTGTATCCACTAAATTTAGTGCCCTTATTGACATTGAACCTGTTGAGATAAATACTAGTTACGAAGTGGAATTGGCTGATGGTAAATTAGTAAAAACTAATAAGCTGTTAAAAGGATGCTCTCTAAATCTCTTAAACTATTCCTTTCCGATTGATTTGATGTTAATAGAACTAGGTATTTTTGATATTATTATTGGTATGGATTGGTTATCGTTGAATAATGCTACTATTTTATGTGGAGAAAAGAAGGTTAAGATTCCTCTTAGGAATAGGACGTTAGTAATTGATGGTAATCGAGGTGAATCCCGTTTGAAAATCATTTCATGTATTAAAGTCCAAAAGTACATCAGGAACGGTTGCGAGCTATTTTTAGCTCAAGTGACCGGGAATGAGTATAAGGAGAAATGATTGGAAGATGTACCTATTATCTGTGAATTTCCTGAGGTATTTCCTAATGATTTACCCGGACTTCCGTCGATAAGGAAAGTCGAGTTTCGAATCGATCTAATTCCTGGTGCTGCAACGGTGGCACGTGCGCTTTACCGATTAGCACCTTCTGAATTAAAGGAATTATCCGAACAACTCAAAGAGCTTTCAGATAAAGGTTTTATTGGACCGAGCTCGTCGACTTGGGGAGCTCCAGTCTTGTTCGTTAAGAAGAAGGATGGATCTTTCCGTATGTGCATTGATTATCGAAACTGAATAAGTTAACAATCAAAAATCGATATCCTTTACCAAGGATCGATGATTTATTTGATCAACTACAAGGATCTAGTGTGTATTCTAAGATAGATTTGCGGTCTGGATATCACCAACTTCGCGTCCGTGAAAAAGATATTCCAATAACTGCATTTAGAACTCGTTATGGACACTATGAATTTTAAGTAATGCCATTTGGGTTAACTAACGCACCTGCGGTCTTCATGGATCTAATGAATCGAGTGTGCAAACCCTATTTGAACAAATTCGTGATCGTGTCTATTGACGATATTCTAATCAATTGTAAGAATAAAGAGGAACATGGAGAACATTTAAGGATTATCTTGAGTTTGTTAAAGGATGAAAGGTTGTATGCTAAGTTTTCGAAATGTGATTTTTGGTTGGACTCTATGCAATTTCTTGGTCATGTGATTAACAAAGATGGCATTCATGTTGATACTGCAAAGGTTGAAGCTATTAAGAATTGGTCTGTACCGACAACACCAACGGAGGTGCGACAACTTTTAGGATTGGCTGGCTATTATAGACGATTCATTAAAGAATTTTCTTTAGTAGCTAAACCCCTGACCAAGATAACTCAGAAAAATAAACCTTTCGTTTGGGGAAGTGAAGAAGAAGGAGCATTTTAGATATTGAAGCAAAAATTATGTAGTGCACCAATTCTATCATTAACCAACGGAAGTGAATATTTTGTAGTATTTTGTGATGCATCTCTTAGAGGTTATGGAGTTGTCTTGATGCAACGAAAAAAGGTGATAGCTTATGCTTCTAGGCAATTAAGGAAGAATGAGGAGAATTATACTAATATGATCTTGAGTTAGGAGCTGTAGTCTTTGCTCTTAGGTTGTGGAAACATTATATGTATGGGACCAAGTGTACGGTATTCACCGATCATAAAAGCATACAGTATATTCTCGATCAAAAGGAATTAAACATGAGGCAACGAAGATGGATAGAACTGTTAAGTGATTATGATTGTGATATAAAATATCACCCGGGAAAAGAGAATGTTGTTGCCGGTGCATTAAGTAGAAAAGATAGAGAGCTTATCAGGGTACATTCTCTAGTCTTGAGCGTGCACAATAATTATCCTGAGCAAATTAGGAATGCGCAAATAGAAGCCTGTAAGAAAGAAAATTTTGATAATGAAGGGTTTCAAGGAGAAGGAGATCCTTTAGAGGTTAGAGCTGATGGAGTGAAATGCTTAAGAGGTTGTATGTGGATACCTGAGTTTGGAGGCTTAAGAGATTTAATTATGTTGGAATCCTATAAATCTAAATATTCCATTCATCATGGATCTGATAAAATGTATCATGATTTGAAGAATTTGTACTGGTGGCCGAATATGAAAGTTGAAATTGCGATGTATGTTCTTCAATGATTGACTTGTGCAAGAGTCAAAGTTGAACATCAAAAGCCATCAGGACTACTTCAACAACCAGAGATTCCTAAATGGAAGTGGGAGCAAATTACGATGGACTTTTTCACCAAGCTTTCTAGAACATCATCTGGAAATAACTCGATTTGAGTCATTGTCGACATACTGACCAAATCATCTCACTTCATTCCTGTTAAAGAGCAGTTATCACTAGAGAAGCTGACTCGTATTTATCTTGAGAATGTTGTATGTAAGCATAGAGTGCCTGTATTGATCATTTCAGATCGAGATCCTAGATTCGCATCGAATTTTTGGAAATCTCTCCAAAGATCTTTGGGAACGAATCTCGACATGAGCACTGCTTATCACCCCCAAAATGATGGGCAGAGTGAAAGAACGATACACACACTGGAAGATATGTTGAGAGCTTGTGTGATAGATTTTGGTAAGAATTGGGATAAACATTTGCCTTTAGCAGAGTTCTCATATAACAATAGTTATCATGCTAGTATTAAGGTTGCACCATTTGAAGCTTTGTATGGTAGGAAGTGTAGATCTCCTGTATGTTGGAGTGAAGTTGGGGATACCCAGCTCACAGGACCGGAATTGATCCAGGAGACTACGGAGATGATAGTTCAGATTAAGAATCGGTTGTTGACTGCCCGAAGTAGAAAGAAAAGTTACACGGATGTGCGGCAGAAACCGTTGGAGTTTGAAGTGGGTGACCGAGTAATGTTGAAAGTATCGCCATGGAAAGGCGTCATAAGATTTGGAAAGTGAGGGAAGTTTAATCCCCGCTATATTGGACCCTTTAAGATTTTATCTAGAGTAGGTCCGGTGGCTTACAAGCTAGAGTTACCCCAAGAACTTCATGGTGTTCACAACACTTTCCGTGTATCTAATCTAAAGAATGTTTAGCAGTGTGTGATGAGACAATCTCGTTAGATAAGGTTCGAATTGATGAAAAGTTGCATTTTACCGAAGAACCCGTAGAGGTTATGGATCGTGAGGTAAAGCAACTTAAACAAAGTCGGATACCTATCGTCAATATCCGGTGGAATTCAAAGCATGGACCAGAATTTACTTGGGAACGAGAGGATGAAATGTGGAAGAAATACCCATACCTCTTTGATTTCAATAAGAAACAGACATCAAGAAGAAATGGATCACGAGGACGTCGATCCCTTTTAGGAGGAAATGCTGTGACAATCTAACATTTTCCTGTAATAAATTATATTCTCGTATATTATTTTGAAATTTATTTTTGTGTTGGTTGATGAACTCAAAATTTATGGGTTGAAATTTGGGGTTACCTACATAATTTAACGTCCTTTACGACTAAACCGGAAACCCTAGGTTTACGTATTCACGTTTTTGAACTCCATTTTTGATGAGACAATTTTTATTAGATTCGTTTTGTGCCGTTGATTCATAATTTATAAAAACATTTTTCGTAAAACGACCCGAGGGCACGCAAATCGAGGAAACTAGAATCAAGGAGTACCCGTAAATTAGTGGTGATGAGACAAGATAACTCTTGCCCCACCCCCACAATGGGACGACCAAACTTAGCCAACACCCCTTTGATGTGTCAACCTATTAAGCTAACTATGACACTTGTCTTAGTTTTGCATCCAAACCACTAACTCATCAAAACAACCAAAACACAAACTAGGAACTCATTTTTCTACATGCAAACTCACACACTCTTTCTCTCCTACTCTCTCTTTGCCGTCCACTTCACCACCACAAACCACCATTTGATCAAAATCTATCCATGAAATCTTGTGTTAAACTTGCATAAGATGAAGGCCTTTTGAAGTCTTATTGATTGGAGGTGATTCTAACATCTACAAAGAAGTTTCCTTGGAGTCTAGGGCTGATTTTTCACAAGGTGATCATATAGTTGGGTGATCTTGAAGGTGGTCTTGGTTTATCACAAGATTGGTCATCAAAAACCAAGCCTTGTTCATAACTTTCACTATCTTGGTTGGTAACAAGATCATTGATGTAGAGTTTTTTACTACCCTTTAGGAAAAGAGCGTAAAAGTGGCAAGTATTAAGTGTCGGTTTAGGAAAACCAAGCACTAATGACCCAAAGTGGGGATCGTTCTCAAGCAGGCTTGTGTGTTGTGTAAAGAGATGATTAAGTGTTTGTGATTATACTGATGAGAAAAGAAAAGAAGAAAAGAGAATAGAAAAGAAAGACGGTTACGATTATGAATTAAACTAAGACGAAGTCGTACACGTAAAACCGTAAAAAGTGATTAAATTCAAAAATTACCCAAAAAATTCCTTAAAAAGTGCAATAAATCCTAAAAATGTAATTAGAGTTTACAAAAAATAAAAAATCACTCAAACCTTTTTTTAATTAAATATTAATTTTTTAATGCTAATTAAAGCCCAAAAATCAATTTAATTAACAAAAAGCCCAAAATGAGATTTTTTAACTTGTAAACCTCTAAAATGACTTAACTAAATTTAAAATAATTAAAACTATTTAAAAACAATTAAAAACTATTAAAACTTAAAATAATTCTAAAAATAAATCTATTGACAATAAAATTAATCTAAAAGTTTTAAAATTCCTAACTTAATGTAATTGAACTAGGTAAAATGAAAAAACTCGCAAAATCTAAATTTTAATTTTTAATTATAAAATAATAGTAAAATATTATTAAAAATCCAAAATTTATAAAAATTCTAAAAAGTTACAAACTAGTTTATTTTAACCTAAATAACACATAAATGAACTTGAAATTACCAAAATATCCATATTGGGCCTTAAAATGGGCTAAATGACAAAACAGTCCCTTAATGGGCTTGAAATTGGCCCAATAAGAAAAACTCAACCAAATAAGCCCAAAATTTCCTATCTGACTAAAATTTGATTTTAAGAACAAAACTCTGAAGACCCAAAAGCTGAAAATGTGCTTATCACAGCTTATCAAGTCAACAGCTTATTCTTAATGGGCTTTTGAACCCATTAAGCCATAAGATAATGCCATAAGCTCTAATTTGACACAAAAGCTTCTTTTGAGTTACCAAATAGATCTTTGAAAACAAATTTTGAAAAAGCACAAGAAATAAGCCTGAAATAAGCCAAGGCTCTCTTAACAAAATGACAAAATAGTCGTTTCTGATTTCTAGACCACCTCAAGTGCTGATTCAAGTTACAAAAGGTTTTAAATGACTTAATTAAGCAAAATAATCAAAACGTTTTCCAATAAGCACAAGAAATAAGCTAGAATAAGAATAAGCACTTATGTTAAAAGTCAAACTGTTTGGTTTTCTAGTCAAACTTAAAAGTCAAACCCTAATAAGCTCCAGTTCAAATCAATGGGTCAAATAAGGAAGATCTATCACAAAAAATAAGTTGTTGCAAGTCTGGATTAGCCAAAATGGCTTATGAATAAGCTCTTTGATATTTAACGCCAACAGGGGCTAGTTTTTGGGGTTCAACAGTGGGAAAAGTTTCCACTGCTTGACCTTTTGACTTTTTGTCTCTAGTGATTTTTTGTTGGATTCAGGTTAAGCAAAGGCATGCAAGTGATCAGTTAATCACAAGGAGTCAATAACAACAACAATATCACAAAGTCACCATGCCAATCAATACAGTTTAATCAAAACATCCACAGACATGCACCGGATATGAACAATAGCAGTTATGAACTTAATAAGCACTTTTAGCAAGAATAAGCCAGCCAAACTTCACCAAATGCATACAAAAGCTATAACTAATTCAAATGAACATACATAAACATGTTTCATGCATTGATTCAAATTTTAGATCAAGATTTAAGCACTTAAATGTTATTGATGAACAAAGAACAAGCAATTTTGATACTTTGCTGATATACTTGACCATAAATCCAATTTCAAACACTCAAATATTCTTAACAGGTTATATTAAGTATGTTTAATCACTTGTTATCCCTAAGCACGCATACAAACTAAGTGTTACCAAAGTCTTAGGTCAAAACAAGCAGTTTTCAAGTTTATATAGCACAATTAAGATTTTTGATGTTTAAAAGCCACGAACTTGCAGCAATTAGCACTCAACCAAGCATATATCAGAAACCAACAATAAACAACTCTTTCCAATAACTCAAAAACACTTTGTGATCTTAAACAGGTTAACCCAAACACCCCTTAACTTTTTTAAATCCAATTTTAATAAAGCTAATGTGTGATTTACTGTAACACAAGCCCAATCTAACACAATATCAACAATATTATGCAGTATCAAGCAATTTTAAGCCACAAAATCAACAAGAACAACAACAGAACACAAAATCACAAAAATCAAGTATTTTTTACAGATTTTGGGTACAAGGGCTCAAACCTCATGAATGTACATCCACACTCACGAATTTTTGAGCTGATGTGCCTAGCAAAACAAGGCACAAGCTTCCACAACAAGGCTGCTAAGATTCAACAAGGTTAGAGCACAAATTATGAAAAACAGAAAAGTGAAAAAGCTTGATTAATGCAACCTTTATACCCACTCTTTGATTATCCCCAAACCACAAGCTCCCAACACCTTGATAAGCTCCTCATCAGGGTGTTTAGATCACTTGTAATCCAAAAATTCCAAAGATGTACCAAAGACTTAGCAAAATATCAAGATTTTGAACTTTGAGCAATTTCTTGCACAAAGTTTGAAAACAGGTTTTAAGACTTAACAAGCACAATCATATATCATTAACAAATAACTAAAAAGGTTGGCACTTGGAATTCGTCACACAATTCAAACACAATTTATTAATAATGAAGGAGGCTTTACAGAATCTTGACCAAATAGAAAACCAAGAGCAGGTACAATGTAATGACCTAATGCCTTTATATAGGCTACAAACTATGTCTAGAAAGCATAAAAACATAAACCTTAATGCTGTGAAGTCCCTGAATTGCCCTTGCAGATTTTTGAAAACCTTGAACTCATGTGAAGGAATGTTGGCAATTTGTGTGAGGTGTAAAGGTTGGAATTGATCAAAGGGTCCATAATATGCTTAGGATTGAAGCATCTTTCTTGGGTGTTCGATGGCTGGCAACTTTTGGCATCTTCTCCCAAAACCGTGTACAAGGTTGGTGGCATGTGACTTGTGATGATGTGGCATGGGATTGAGAGTTGGGTTATGATTAAGAGTCCCTTAATCATAATTCTAGACAATATGGGGGTCTAATTATAGGCCATTTAGGAAAACCCAATTTTGTTCATACGGTGAATAGTGCATGGTTTGATCTGATTTAGGATTTAAAAGTGGTGTTAGGCGCCATTTATTAAACTAATCAAAGATTAGTTATAAACGGTTTTAAGTGGAGGGTGACATGGCCAAAAGCTGAATGGGGATTGGTTGTTTTGAGTTAATGGGGCACGTGTCCATCCCTGAGTGGCCTAGGTAAGTTTCTTTGTCGCCAAAATTAAGCCCCTTGTTTCTTTCCTTTCTTTCACTTTGTATTTAAAAGCTAAAAACTGAATTTGCTTTTATATCAAAGTTTCCATTTTCACACTTTTGCCCCCAAATACTTTTCCAAATTATTTTCAGGGGTATTTCTTGCCCTTTGATGATTCTTGAAGGGCTATTTTTGCATTTTAATCAAACATTATGGTCTTGACTTGTATTGTTGACTTTTTTGAGGACTAATATTGAAAAGTCTTCATTTTTGAGGGACCATTCTTGCCAATTCTTCAAAGTGGAGGACCCTTTTTGTAAATTTGACAAACTTTAAGGACCAAACTTGTAATTATGAATATACAAGGGTTTAAAGTGTCAATTCTTCAATATTGGAGGACCCTTCTTTTACAATCTTCATTTCTTCAATGGTTAATCTTGGAAAATCACCATTAGGGCTTGGTTCATTGTGCGGCTTCGTTTCTCGTGTTCGTTTTTGCTTGTTTCTTGTGATCTTTTGTCATTTTCTCGATATCCGTACCTAAAATACACATGTAACAAACACAAGCATATATTTGTCCTTTTTGATAATATTTAATGCATTTTAAGCTCGTTTTGGACGATGGGACTATGTATAAAAGCAGTCTCATCACTCCCCCATACTAAACCATTGCCATGCCCTCACGCAATGAAAGAATAAAGTATCATAGCACCTCCAAAATTCATTTTTATTCACTTTTATTGAATGATAAACTTGCTATACTACTACTGGCGTTTTAGACATAATGTATGATTTTCATCGCAAAATGGGACGTTTAGGTTCATAAAACAAGAACACGTGAATGCTTTGTTAGAAATAATTTCATCGTCCTCGATTTTCACCCCAATTCCATGCTAAGCGTGCAACGAGATTATTGTCATTATAAGTTAGTAATTCTAACACTACTCGTATGCCCTAATCACGTACTTATCCTCCCATTTTCCTAAGTTGTATCTCTTATATTTTATTTTGTCTTGAATGTTTCACGAGGATACATTTTTTACTTATGCGATAATAGAGATTTAGGTATAAAAATAGAGTCATAACGGTGTAACCAAGACCATCGAATTAATAACCCTCCCTAATAGACAACGATGTCAAAAAATTAAGTCAACAAGAAGGATCGATAAACACGGTTTTATAACGGTTTTGAACATGAGACTTATTACCAGGACTTTTATACGCCCCCATCTTTTATTCAACTTCGCCATGAAGCGTTTATTATGACTTTGGTCTTGCCTTGCCTTTTATTAACCTCGCCATGAGGTGTTTATTATGGCCAAAGACGTATATCCTCACGCTAAAAGCGAATTTTGGATCTTTAAAGCTTCAAAGATTAAGGCTGATTCACTTTCAATTTCGCATAGATTTTTCGGCCTTGTGAGCTTCAAATTGTTTGCTTGATTTAGGTGAGCACTTGAAATATTATTATTAGGTGAATCTTTCGATTATTCGGGTTGCCAATACTTCAAAACCGTGACGGTGGCGATACCTTAATGTCTTCCCAATTTATTAACATGGAAGCTACAAGAAAAGACTAGAAACCAACAATCAAGAATAAACCGCTAAGCCAATACTTATTAAGCAAAATATATTTACAAGCGAAGGGAGAATAATCAAACAACGAGAACACATGAGTTTTTGAAAGAATACGAGTACTCTACGTTTAGCATACTAACTTATAATTAACTCTATCATTTCTCGTCCTCATTTAAGAGACTTAGCCAAATATAAAGTTAAGGAATCAAAGCTAAGTCCTCAACACGCACGGTCGAGTCAAAATTACTCTTATCCTCACCATCAGAAAATCTACATTCGTGTCTTCAAACACTTATAAAACATGAGAAATTTTTTAAAATTTGGCTATTTTTAGCCTTATTTTGAAACAAAACGATAAACAAAAAGATAAACTTTGGAAAGCGTGAGGGTTTGGCAAGGCAAGTATCTATTCACCCCCCATACTAAAGTTAAACATTGTCCTTAATGTTTTGAGTCTAAGGGTTGGAAAAACCCCCCATAATAGAAACGTAGTGGAATGCCTAATCTAGCATGGAAAGGGTGTAACCATTAAATTTAAAGTCGTTTATGAAGTGTGCTAAAAACCTAAGGTTAGAACATAAAAGCATAAATCATGGATATTGAGAAATTCTTCAAAGCAAACGATCGAGTGCTCCCATAAAACGAACACGGGAGGCTCCAATCATGAAGATCATGATCATCTAAAAACCACATATCACAAACAACCACGGAACAAAGGTTGGAAGGGCACAAATCCCCTCATGTTACTACATTAGAAAGTGATAATATGTACATGGGATAACCATGGGACTCCCCCACGAAGCACCTCCTTTTTAATTACCGAGTCATGAGCTCGACTCGATCCCCTCAATACTAATTATCATTGGGGTAGGTGATTTGGTCGATTTAGTTCAAGGATGGAACTTCCCTGCCAAAGTAGTGCTTCAACCTATGTCCATTCACCTTGAAATTAGGGCCATCATTTTGAGCTAGCTCGATGGTCCCATAAAGAAAAACTTGGGTAACGGTGAATGGACCCGACCAACGGGATTTCAACTTGCCGGAAAATATTTTCAAACGTGAGTTAAAAAGCAACACTTGATCTCGAATGTTAAAAACCCGGTTTTTAATTTTTGAGTCATGAAACTTTTTAGTTTTTTCTTTATAAATCAATGAATTTTCATAAGCAATGTCTCTCAATTCATCTAATTCATTCAATTGCATTTTCCGGTGTTTTCCCGCGGTCTCAATATCATCATTACAATGCTTAAGGGCCCAATAAGCTTTGTGTTCGAGTTCAATTGGCAAGTGACAATTCTTCCCATACACAAGCTTAAAAGGAGTGCACCCGATGGACGTCTTATGAGCGGTCCGAAAGGCCCATAAAGCATCGTCCAACTTATCCGACCAAGATTGTCGGTTCTCTCCAGTCGATCTCTCCAAGATCCTCTTCAACGCTCGGTTTGAAACCTCGAATTGCCCACTCGTTTGTGGGTGATAGGTCGTAGAAACACGATGTGTAACCCCATATTTCCTTAGGACCCTTTCGAATTGGTCGTTAAAAAAATGGGTTCCATGATCGCTTATGATCGCACGAGGGGTTCCAAACCGAGAAAACAAGCTTCTCAAAAACTTGACTACCACACAAGCATCGTTCATGGGCAAAGCCTTAGATTCCACCCACTTGGATAGGTAGTCAACGGCGACAAGGATGTACTTATTACCACGAGATGATGGGAACGGCCCCATAAAGTCAATACCCCAAAAGTCAAAGATCTCACACACTTGGATGATATTTTGTGGCATTTCATCATTTTGTGAGGCTTTTCCTTGTCGTTGGCATGAGTCACATGACTTCACAAGTGCATGTGCATCTCGGTAAATAGTAGGCCAAAAGAACATGGCATCAAAGACCTTCTTAGCCGTGAGATTAGCACCGTGGTGACCACCCGTGGGTCTCTCGTGACAAGCTCTAAGGATGTTAGAAGCTTCGGTACCAAAGACACAACGTCGAATAATTTGATCCGCACAAGTCCGAAATAGATAAGGGTCGTTACAAAAATAGAACTTGACATCATGAAAGAATTTTCGTTTTTGTTGAGTCGTCATACCCTTGATGATGAAGTTTCCCGCATGGTAATTTGCGATGTCCACAAACCATGGGGTAGATGATCAAGCTTAGAATTCACTACACCAAGTGTCTCGAGAGGAAATGTTTTGGTGATTTCCTTTGGCTCGTAAACACTTTGGTGAGGATCTTCCAAACGAGAAAGATGATCGGCCGCAAGATTCTCGGCTCCTTTTTTTTCAAGGATTTCGACATCAAATTCTTGTAGGAGTAGAATCCAACGAAGTAATCTCGTCATAGCATCTTGTTTAGCCGTAAGATACTTGATAGCCGAATGATCCGTATACACTATGCATCGAGTCAAGACGAGGTAAGGTCGGAATTTCTCAAATGCATACACCACGGCAAGGAATTCCTTCTCCGTTGTACAATACGTAAGTTGAACCTCGGTTATCGTCTTGCTAGCATAGTGAATAGGCAAGAAGTGCTTTACATGACGTTGCCCCAAAACGGCCCCAATAGCGTAGTCACTAGCATCACACATGAGCTCAAAGGGGAGGTTCCAACTGGGAGCAACGAGAATGGGAGCTTCGGTAAGTTTCCTCTTAAGGATTTCAAAGGCTCGTACATAATCTTCGTTAAAGACAAAAGGAGCGTCTTTTTCGAGGAGATGTGTAATAGGTCGAGAAATCTTTGAAAAATCCTTGATGAATTGACGATAAAACCCGTGTGGCCTAGGAATTGCTTAGGCAATGTCCTCACCATGGTTTTTTCGAGTTGCAACAAATCGATACGTTTTACAACGGTCTTAATTTTCAAGAACAAGATTCATTGAATTCTGCCACCGGCGGCAACTTTTTGTGTAAAACTCCGAAAGATGCATTGATAGTTATCGAAAACCGATCCAAGGTTTACCAACTCCGCAACGCAACGAGTGTTGCCAATGTCGCCAATGTTAGTAGTTCTAATCGCGACATTGAGAGAGTTGATGCGAAAGTCGACAAATTGACGAATGTGTTTACGTCTTTTCTCGCTGAAATGCAAAAGAAAGATGCTCCCGCTACGGTGAAAGCGGTTGAGGTTTCGTGTATGTTTTGTGGTGGACCTCATAATTATTACGAGTGTGCGGCTACGGATGGCCAAACGTCGAATGTGAGTGCATTAAATGGAAACAACAATTTTCAAAATCAAAATAACGCGGGTCCATCACAACAAGGCAATTATAACCAAGGCAACAATTTTCAAAATCGTAACAATTTTCAAGGAAATAAGCAACAAGGAAATTTTTCAAATCAAAATCAAGGTTATAATCAAGGTCGGAATTTGAATTGGCAAAATCGAGACAATAATCAAAACTCGAATTTTTCAAAGCACAACAATCAAGGAAACAATTTTTCAAGTGGGAATCAAGGAAATTTTCAAAGAAGTAATCAAAACCAAGGGAACTATAATTCAAATCAAAATAGTTCGTCAAAAGATTTTCAAAATTACATGAAAACGAATGAGGCTAATATGAGACGATTAGAGGGAGAAATTGGTACTTTGAAAAACGACTTTACAAATACTTTGAAACTTCAAAACACGAAGATTGAGCTAGGACAAATTGACATTAAAAAGATGTTTTCGGCCATTATTAACAAGTCCTCGGGTGCTTCGTCGAGTTCGTTACCTAGTGACACCGTTGCAAATCCGAAGGAACAATGTAAAGCCGCCTCGTCTCGTGAGAAAGGTCGTGTGATTACCCCTAACCTAGAAGGATTTCGAGTTGTTCCTTCTTCTTAGCCCTCGACTTCTAAGACATCTTATTGTTCTAAAGTCGATGGGGTGAACGTGGCGACCAAGGAAAAGAGTGTACACCCTCGTGTACTCAAATTCCATCCACGGTTCAAAAAGAGAGTTTTATCGACCTTACCAAAGTAACCCTTGAAGAAACTTGTGCATCGATCCTTCTTAAACAACCCAAAAGGCATATGCCGAGAAAGGAAGAGGATCCGGGCCAATTTCTACTACCTTGTGATTTTTCGGAGATTGAGGGATGTTTAGCCCTTGCTGATTTAGGTGCTAGCATCAATCTCATGCCTCATTCTCTTTGGAAATTGATGAGATTTCCTAGACTTACCCCCACGAACATGACAATCGAGCTTGCAAATTGTACTCCACTTATACCAATTGGAATAGCCGAGGATGTCTATGTCAAAGTTGGAAAGTTTTTTTTTCCCGCGGATTTCGTTATATCCGATTACGAGTGTGACCCTAAATGTCCCATTATTTTAGGCCGACCATTTTTATCGACGGCTCGAACCGTAATCGACGTTCACGAGGGGAGACTTACTATGAGATATGGGGAGGATAAAATGGACTTTTTCACGAGTAAATCCCAAGTGTTTAATGACAATGAAAAAACCGAGGTTTCAAAACCTAATGTTTCTAAACCTAATGATTTCAAAATGTTCACCTTAGCGGAAAGAATGAGGCTTAATGCATGTTTTGAAAAAATTAAGAAGAACGGTTTTAAAGATGAGGATTTTAATGATAAAGAATACGTGTACCTAATTCAAAAGGGTATGTGTAAATTTATGGATGAAAAATCACTTTGTGATGTATTCGATGAAACAAGTGACACACCAATTCCGAAGGGCGACGTTAGTGCCATCACGACAATGACCAAAATGGGCTCGTCTTCACCACCTTCGAAGGACCACGTTTTTTAGGCTTCAAGTTGTAACAAGAAGTGCCTCCATTGGCTAGCCCAACACCCGTTGAGGCTAAAGGTTTTATCGACATCGATCCTCTCGTCATAAAAAAGTTACCTATGCATAGTCATTCGACTTGTAACACCATGGTTGTGAGTGCTCACATCGACTCTTTCTTTGACGATGACGATGGTCATTTTGCCGAGATTGATCACGTACTTTGAAATCCACATGCCATTTTTGAGGATTCTCCTAAAAAGACCTCTTCTCATGTGAAGTACGATGATTACGAGTTTGATCCCGAGATTGAGGAAATCATTGAACGAGAGCTAGCTCTTATGCCTTCACTTCCACCTACGAGTGATGTCGATCTTTCCAAAATCGAGGATGAACTTAATGAGTTGGAACGTCTTATTTTCGATGACGAACCAACTCATGTGACCACTAAAAATCCAATTCTCGAGGAGTTACCTAATCAACACTCCTCAAATGAGAATTACGTTTACCACATTCGTGAGGATTTAACTAATCAACAATCCCCACAAATGGATGATGGTTTCGTGCTTGATCGTGATCTTTTCAAGAGAGTTTCTAAGATACTCAAGGAGGGGAATGACAAACCTTGGTTTGACAAGCCTATCTTTGATGAAGAAATCGATGAGATCGATGTTCATGAGGATGACGAGTATGTTGACCCCGAGGGGGCGGTGTTCTTTATTGACAAACGTTTTGAGAACTTATATAATCCGCCACCCCCTCCCACCAAAGACTTAAATGTGAGTATTTTTAGCGCGACTAATTTTGAATTTGACACGCCAAATATTTTTGACATTATTCAATCGGGTTTTCATAAAGAGTTTTTGAACGATGAAAAAGGAAAGGATTTTAAAAATGTTTTAAAAGATTTTTCTACAAGTTTAACTCCGTCATCACCGTGTTTTATGAGTGCTACCACCTCGTCTACTCCTTTTGACGACGGTTGGTGTGGATCTAGTGTGGGGGAAGCCCCTTATGTTCCCTCACATTTCTCCACCGAGGACGAGATTTACAATCCCAGAATTGCTTGTAAAGGGAAATCTCGGTCTTCCACCGATGCAATAAATGGAAAACTTATCTATTTGCTTGGTGTGAGTCTACCTCGAGTAGCTCATTATGTTGACTTACCCATTGCCCCACCTTTCTACTTCTCATCTCTTTTCTTTAACCCTTTGGGGTTTCGGCTTTGGTTGAAGTGGCGTTGGTTCGTTTATCCCATGAAAACGAGGACGCCATCTTCAATCCTGGTATTTTGCATCATCAAAGGACTTAGTCCTTAGTACCGGTTGATTTTGGGCCTTTTTTTATCATGTAAGCCCCACCAAAATAATCATACCATGATTATCCCTAAATGATCACATTTATGGGGATTCGAGTCAAGCTTTTGACTCGGTTATCAAAAACAAGGTGCCTCGTGGGGAATTCTCATGCTTATCCTTGTAAATATTATCACTTTCTTAGTTAACGTAACGAGGGGACTTGTGCTCTTCCAACCTTTGTTTCGTGGTTGTTTGTGATTGTGATTCATTAGGTTCATCGTCATCATTGAAGCCTCTCGTGTTCGTTTTACGGATCACTCAAGCTTCAATCGTTGCCTTTGGAGATTCTAATATCTGATGATATCCTTTTATGTTCTAATGTTTATCTTATTAGCATAATTCATAAACGGCTTTTAGGTTATTCGTTTTACCCTTTCCATGCTCGAGATTAAGCATTCGACTTCATCTCTAGTATGGGGGTGTTTTCACCCCTAGACTCGAAACATTGAGAAAAATGTTTAGTTTTAGTATGGGGGGTGAGTAGATACTTCACCTTGCTTACGTCAATATGTTATCCAATATTCATCTTTTTGTTATCATTTTGTTGCAAAATAAGGCTAAAAATGGCCAAATTTTAAAATTTTCCTAGTTTTTTATAAGTGTTTAAGACACGAATGTAGGTTTTCCGATGGTGAGAATAAGAGTAATTTTTGACTCGACTGTGCGTGTTGAGCAATTAGCTTCGATTCCTTAAGTTTTTAGGCTAAGTCTTTTAAATGAGGACGAGAAATGATAGAGTTATTTATAAGTCTCGTAATCATCACGATCTCATGTGTAGTAATTATTAGCTTATTATCCCCACGCTTTTGTATAATAAATTGTTAATAAATATTGATTTAGCGGTTTAGTCACTATTGTTGGTTTCTAATTTGTTTTAGTAGCTTCCATGTAATTAAATCGCGAAAACATTAAGGTATCGCCAGCGTCACGGTTTTGAAGTATTGGCACCTGAATAATCGAAAGCTTCACCTAATAATAAGATTTCAAGTGCTCACCTAAATTAAGCAAAAATTTGAAGCTCACAAGGCCGAAAAATCTATGCCCAAATTGAAAGTGAATCAAGCCTTAATCTTTGAAGCTTTAAAGATCCAAAATTCGCTTTAGTGTGAGGATATACGTCTTTGGCTAATAAAACCACCGATGAGGCGGATAATAAAAGGCAAGGCAAGACCGAAGTCATAATAAAAGCTCCACGGCGGAGTTGAATAAAAGATGGAGGTAAACCTATGATAATAAGGCCCTTCCGTTAGGGGGCGTATAAAAGTCTTGGTAATAAGTCTCATGTTCAAAACCGTTATAAAACCGTGTTTATCGATCCTTCTTGTTGACTTAATTTTTTGACATCGTTGTCTATTAGGATGAATTATTAATTTAATGATTTTGGTTACACCGTTAAGACTCTATTTTTAGACTTAATCTCTATTAACGCATAAGTCAATGTATCCTCGTGATCATTAAGACAAAAATAAAATATAAGAGATACCAAGTAGGAATAAGGGAGTTTAGGTTCGTAATTAACACTCATGAGATATGATCGTGTTGCTAACTTATAATAACAATGATCTCGTTACACGCTTAGCATGGAATTGGGTGAAAATCGAGGACGACGAAATTATTTCTAACGAAGCATTCACGTGTTCTTGTTCTATGATCCCAAAAGTCACTTTTTCGTGATGAAAACAATACATTATGTCTAAAACACGTGTAGTATTTATTTAAGTTTACGTCTTCAATAAATGTCATCATAAAATGAATTTTGGAAGTGCTATGATACTTAATTCTAGCATTGCGTGGGGACACGGCAATGGTTTAGTATGGGGGAGTGATGAGACTGTATTTATACATAGTCTCATCATTCAAATCGGGCTTAAAACGCTTAAAATATCATTAAAATACCGCAAAATATGCTTGTGTTTGTTCATTGTGTATTTTAGGTACGGATATCATGAATTCACCAAAAGATCAAAGGAATCAAGCAAAAACGAACACGGGAGACGAAGTCGCACAAAGAACCGGGCCCAAGAATGGAATTTCCAAAAAAAAGTCCTTGAAGTTTGAAGATTGTACAAGTTTGGTCCCTCAAGTTGTGAAGATTGACACTTTATACCCCTCATCTATCACAAATTACTTTGGGGTCCCTAAAGTTTGAATACATTCCAAGATTAGCCCTCCCATTGTGAAGAAACTACAAAATTAGTCCTTATAATGAGATTGTTAAACAAAGGACTAACCATGCAAATGCTTAAAGGATGGATGGTAAAATGGACATGGACTGTTTTTGCGAAATTGATAAAGGGAGTAGATAACAGGGGGGACCATTCCTGCCAAAACCCCAAACTTTTTAACCAACCAACCCATTAAACCTAACCTAACCCGACAACCTTATACTCCCCTCCAATCCCCAGCCGCCACCTCACCTTGACCATTTGACCCACCACTCACAAACCTCCAACTCATTCCCCCACTCCACGTTAAATCCCACTACCCAATTAATAAACTGATTTAATCAGTTTACTAATTTTCCCACTAAAACACTCTTTTTAAAAATCCTTAACCCCTAAACAGATTAAACTCATACCTGACTTAACCCAAACCTACATAAAACCTAATCCAATCACTAAACGAATCAAAAGGGAAATTGCTTATACTTTCCAGAACCCCAATTAACACTATCATAAACAAAACCCAACCCTCAAATTACCCTCACATGGTCTGTGGGTCCCCACTCAGACCTCCCATGCACACATGAATGTGACGTTTTTTAGGGAAGCAACAAGATGGATGGTAGATTCGATATTACTTGGTCCCTACTTCTATTTGGACGGCCATGATTGTTCTTAACAGTTGGACATCACAACAAGCCAAGCAACAATCACATGGGTGTTTTCTGACTGAAAATTCAAGATTCGAATTCAAGGGCAGATAGGGGCATTCATAGTTTAGGGTTTCTTTTTTATTGCTTATCTAGAATCTTCATCTTGTATGTATAAAAGGTGAGTCGACTTGTGACTATACCTTTTGTTCCAGCATTTTTGTAATTTTTTCCAAGTTTTATAAAAATAGTTAAAGTTTGAAATTTCTAGATTATTCCATCTACTGAGTTCCACTTTCTTGTTTTCAATTAGTTTAAGAATTTTATTTATTTTGGAAAGAGTTAAAGCCGTGTCATAAATAAGTGTGATTCAAGGACACTTGGTCACATTCATTTATAACTCTAGCTTAGTTTATAGGAGCTTAAGATCTTGTTTTGTTGACACCAAAACAAGCACTTGAAGCTTGTATAAGCCACATTTAGTTTGAGTTCAAAAGTTTCAGTCTCCCAGAATTTTTTTTTTTAAAAAATCCGTTTTTGGAAGTTGTGCAAAAAGTTATCCAAATCTTGCAACCAGTCTTTGATTGAAGTGAAAGTGGATATAAAAAACTGGTTTGCGTGTTTTGACAAGTTTTTATCAAAAATTTCCCAGGTTCAGTATTGGTTTTATTTAGTTGAAGAAAAAATCAGTTTTCAAAAGTTTCATTTTTTTATTCAAGCAATAAGCTATAAGCTGCTTAATCCATAAGCCAGCCTTATAGCTTGCTTGCATTGTTATTAGTTCACCCTGTTTGCTTTTTCTTTCTTGACAGGTTCACTAAATCCTTGTTTTTGAAGAATATAGGGGTGTTTGGGACTGCAGTAGTCCTCACCCAGTTTCTCTACAACAACAGCTTTTCCCATAAGCCCTAGCTCAGTTTCTAAGCTGAAATGATATGGCATGCAGCCATTGAGGGGCCTGGATGTGGGTCCCTCTATGTAAATTGGGCTTGAACCCTCCTTTAAGCTATTAAAGTGATGCTTATGTGACTTATGGTGAGTTAGTTGTGTAGGAGGTTGATTGATTATTGATGCATGCTTATTTAGGTGTATTATTTATGTTTTGATAGCCTTTAATCTGTTTTGTAGGTCTTTGTTAGTTAAGTTTGTGAAAAATCTTGCTAATCATCAAATTAAGAGTTGTTTGGGATTAGGGTTGTTACTAAATTGGTGACAGATTTTGTGATTCAATCCTGTTTAAACTCATCCATATAGCTAATTTAGGGACATATCATTAGTTGGTTTCACTTTGGTTAGGTTTTAGTAGTAGTTGCATGGTAAAACTTACATACAAGTAGCACAAAATCAGCTAAACCATTTTTCTGTTTGTTCTAGTATAGATTTTCCTTGAAAGCTTGTTAATTGTTAGAAGATAGGTTCATATAGGACTTGTAATTAGTCAAGTATAGTTTGGTTTGAGTTTGAACTAGCTTTCATAATTCAAAATCTGTTTGTGTGCCAAGTGAATCAGCAAAGTGTGCCCAAACTTCCATTTTTGCTTAACAGTGACTGATTTTTGGCGTGAGTGTGTGATTTTGTTAAGTGAAGTTGTGTTTTTTGTGCATAATTTGACTCCCCACACTTCCATGAGTGTGGGGGTGCCCCTTTGTCCATCAAACATCCAGCAATCACTAGTAATCAAGCACAATTAGGTCTGTCTTCATCAGTGAAGATACACCTCTTCTTGGTTCCTTTATTTCTTTACTGTAGCATTTTTCCTCTTTCTTTCTTCACGTTTTTCCTTTCTGGCGCATTAAACTTAAGTACTTTAGCTTAAAATTCTGTTTTTGTAACACCCCCACAATTGTTATGCGCAGCGGAACTACAACAATGGGTGCTACACAGTATTCATTGCACACAAGATATATCAAACGACGCTAAAAAGACGTCGACTTAAAACTTGAAATTTGAAATTGTTAGATAATACATGTCCACAGTTTTTCCAACCCCAAATAGTGCACAGAGTTTAGCGTTTTCGGTCCCCATGAATCTCAACCCAAAAACTTCAGTTTTACAACCACATGACATTAAACATAAAAATTGTTTAAGTAGAAAAGGAGGGAAAAACAAGCGGACACCAAGCCGAACACACGACATCCATCCCATGCATGCTCCATCCTACTTCTCAGCGGTTACCTGAAACACATGCCAAAAATTTTGTCAACGAAAACGTTGAGTGGAATTCATAGGTTTTTCAATCCATTTGAACGTATATATAATAAAAACCATTCGTGATCATTTATAGTCTTGTCGATCAAACAAACTATAATCAGGATACTGACAATTGTGTTTAAGCTCATGACACTAATCCGTTAACTCAATCACCCGCGTAAATATACCGGCATGATTCAGATGAAACCAGTGCCCCTTCTAAAGGCATCAGTTGCAATTATACCTTATTTCTCATACAAAATAATCTACCGCAGAACTTACTATAAGTACAGCTTCTCGGCTAGCATTGGGTCGTTAACCCCGTAGTACTACAAATTGCATAAGCGGCTATTTCCCCCTACTCGAGGGCAAGACAATAGTTAATAGTTCATGAATTTAGGGACTTTTGCAACTTTGGTACTCAACACAATTTCTAAGGCAACTTTCGGGTCTAACAATCATTCATGATATACGTTCCTTTTTAAAAACTAGCATGCATTTCCCTCGCGGGTAAAACAATTTGAAATAATATAAGCGAGGCTATAAATTCACACCTTAGATATTAAGTAGTCGGTAGTTCGAGGAGTGATCACTGACGATGTTACGGATGCCCGGGTAAATCAACACCTATCACAAATAACGCGTAATGAGTAATCTCATTTAAATACTTACGGTACTGTATAAAATACATATATACAAGTCTCTTAGGACAAATATAACTCACGCCAAAAACAAAAACAACAAATATCATTCATTTTATACCATTCATTCTTATAACCTACGTTGTCCATTTTTACACGTTCTCGCCGGTACTTGACTAAAGTACGGGCTGATTTACCTTATTAAACCATGCTTATAAAATTTGACAAAATTTCCAAAAATCCTATATGACCTTTAGATAACATGTTTTTAAGCCCAATGAAAGTTTTCACTTTTACGACCCGTTACGCAACTCATTTCCACGACTATATTTTACGGGCTGAAATTGCGCTTCGACCAATTTTGACCACTTTGACCTATATGAAAAATACCTTTGACTTCTTTGACACCTAAGTCAACATATAGACCCATTTGTACAGGTTAGGGACCAAATTTTGACCCTTGAACATTTACCAAATTATACTTGTGACCCTCGGGATTTGACTAAAACTTTGCACAAATTCGGATTGTGAAAGTCCTCGTCTCCCGGTACCCGATCTTTAAAATGTCATAACTTTTAGCTCGTTTTGAGTCACGGACTCTACCTTATACCAAATTAAAGCTAGAAAAACCCTCTATCACTACATTTTGTTTTCAAGACCTGGAACAAAAATCATTTTTATAAAATAGACCAAATGTTTCTGCCTAAAAATGACTATACCAAAAACATGCTTAGACTCGATTCCAAGACTTCTAACCAACACTAAACATCATCCTAAGCCTTCCCAAACATATCCTAACATCAAACTTCAATCCTACCCCTATTGATCAACCAATCTCAATATCAAGAATCAAAGAAAATAAACATGCAAGTAATAAAACCTATGTGAATCATCCTAAAACAACAAACCAAACACAAATATAACATGCAAATTCAACAACCACCATGGCTCCCCAAACACCCCCTTTGCCGTGGGGTTTGGGTGACCCAATCACCACAACCAAATTAATTTTGGTGGGTTTTCATGGTGTTTATACTTCCATAACACTAAATTATCAACATGCACTAGCTCTTTAAGCCTCAAGAACGAATTTGGATCATATGGAAAAATCTTGAAAAATTTTTATCAATGCATGTTGGATTTGAGCACATGAATATGTGGGGAATGACCAAACTAAGCGTGGTCTAACCTTAGATTTTTGAAAAATCAAGTGGAAAAGATTTTTGGTGGATTTTTGATGGGTTTGGGGTGTGCCGTGGGTTTGAGAGAGAAGAGAGGGAGTGGGTGTTTGATTTTTGTGAAATGTTTTGTATGTGTTTGTGTGTTTGTCCAATTTGGCCCTTTTGATGGGTTAGGAGGGGCCTAAGTGCAATTTTTGGCTTCTTTTGTCCTTAAATAGAAAACGACCTCAAAACTTTGCGGGTTTGACTCATTTGTCAATTCTGAAAATTTTACGGGAGTCGGAAATCTTCCTGAATGCTCCAAAATATTTTTGGGATACTTTAAATGTACTTGGAAGGCTATAAAACTCACCCGACTCAACTTAACACGAATCGTAAATAAAATTCTCGAAAAATTACATTATCGATAAATCGTCAAAATTTATATGAAATTGGGCATCCCTCGGGATCGTAATCGTCATCGTCCTTCTTAAAACGTCAAACGTAAAAATTATAACCTCGAACATCGGCTCTAACCAAAATACGCATAAGTATAGAAATTATAATTTATCAAAAATTTCAAAAATTAGCGTAATTTAGGGTATCGTTAATGACCTCGATTCTAGGGTGTCACATCCACCCCTCCTTAAAGAGAGCGACGTCCCGGCGCTCGCCTCTTCTTGTGCTCACATTTCGTCTACTGGAACAGATGAGGATACCTTTCCTTGAAAAAGTCCTCACGTTCCCAGGTGTATTCCGGTCCACGCTTAGAATTCCATCGGACCTTCACAATAGGAATCCTACTATGCTTCAACCGCTTGACCTCCCGGTCCATGATTTCCACAGGTTCTTCCACAAAGTGCATTTTGTCGTCTAGTCGAATCTCGTCCAAAGGAATCACCAATTCCTTGTCCGCCAAACTCTTCTTCAGGTTCGATACGTGAAACGTGTCATGAATAGCACTAAGCTCGGTCGGCAATTCTAACTTGTACGCTACTGGTCCAATTCGTTCAACGATCTTAAATGGTCCAATATACCTCGGACTCAACTTTCCTTTCTTTCCAAAACGAATTACACCCTTCCATGGCGATACCTTGAGCATAACCATATCTCCAACTTCAAACTCCAACGGTTTCCTTCGGTTATCGGCATAACTTTTCTGTCGGCTTCTCGCAGCAAGTAGTCGGTTCTTGATCTGCACGATCTTCTCTGTCGTTTCTAACACCATTTCGGGTCCAGTCAATTGACTTTCCCCTACTTCACTCCAACACACGGGCGATCTACACTTCCTTCCATACAATGCTTCGAACGGTGCCGCTTTGATACTCGCGTGATAACTATTATTGTACGAAAATTCCACCAGAGGCAAGTGGCGTTCCCAACTTCCTCCAAAATCAATCACGCACGCTCGGAGCATGTCCTCCATCGTTTGAATCGTTCGTTCACTCTGGCCGTCAGTTTCCGGGTGATAAGCCGTGCTTAAACTCAGTTCAGTGCCCATCGCACGTTGAAGCGATCTCCAAAATTCCGACGTAAATCTACTGTCGCGATCCGAAATGATCGATAACGGCACTCCATGTCTACAGACGATCTCTTTCACGTACACGCTGGCGAGTCTTTCCATGCTGTCCGTCTTCTTCATAGGTAAGAAATGAGCAGATTTCGTCAACCTGTCCACAATTACCCATATCATATCGCATCCACTAGGAGTCCTAGGTAAACCCGTCACAAAATCCATTGCGATTTTCTCCCATTTCCATTTCGGGATCTCTGGTTGTACCAACAATCCAGATGGTTTCTTATGTTCTGCCTGAACCTTCGCGCAAGTCAAACACTTACTGACGTAACGAGCAATATCCGCCTTCATATTCGGCCACCAATAGACTTTCTTCAGGTCGTGATACATTTTATCCGATCCAGGATGTATCGAATACTTCGACTTATGCGACTCATTCATAACCAATTCTCGAACTCCAGGCTTTCCTTCCTCAGATGAACACAATGGTAACCAAATCCGATTCTCAAAATATCTTAGTCCGTCAGACCTAATCACGAAAATAGGTTTCAACATTCGTCCCAAGTTTTCGGCTTCAACATTCCCTTTCATTAATCCTCTCTCCTGAGCCTTCAGTATAGTTTCGGTTAAGTCAACGCTCTCACTCATCACTAAAGCTCTAACCCTCAAAGGTTTCTCCCGTTCCTTCCTACTCAAAGCATCCGCTACAACATTCGCCTTCCCAGGGTGATAGCGAATTTCACAGTCATAATCACTCAATAGTTCAACCCATCGTCTTTGTCGCATATTCAACTCCTTTTGATCTAAAATGTGCTGCAAACTCTTGTGATCAGTGAATACAACACACTTTGTCCCATACAGATAGTGTCTCCACAATTTCAACGCAAAAACTACCGCTCCTAATTCCAAATCGTGCGTCGTGTAGTTCTCCTCGTTCTTCCTTAATTGCCTCGACGCGTAAGCTATCACCTTTTCACGTTGCATTAATACCGCTCCATAACCTTTACGAGACGCATCACAATACACTACGAAATCTTCGGTTCCCTCAGGCAATGATAAAATCGGCGCGGAACATAACTTATCCTTGAGCGTTTCGAAAGCAAGCTCTTCCTCAATTCCCCATTCATACACCCTATTCTTTTCGGTAAGCCTCGTCAATGGTTTCGCAATCAACGAAAATCCTTCAATAAACCTTCTATAATACCCAGCTAAACCGAAAAATTGTCGAACTTCAGTCGGCGTCGTCGGTGCTGACCATTCCCTGATCGCTTCGACCTTAGCAGGATCTACACGAACTCCCTCACTATCAATCACATGACCTAGAAACTGCACTGATTCCAACCAAAACTCACACTTAGAGAATTTTGCATACAGCTTCTCCTTCCTTAACAACTCCAAAATCTTTCTCAGGTGCTTCTCGTGCTCCTCCTTACTCTTAGAGTAAATAAGTATGTCGTCGATGAAAACAATAACAAACTTATCTAGATACGGCTTGCACACGCGATTCATAAGATCCATGAATACAGCAGGCGCGTTTGTCAACCCAAACGGCATCACTCGAAATTCAAAGTGTCCATACCGCGTACGAAAGGCAGTTACAGGAATATCCTCCTCTCTTACACGCAGTTGATGATACCCTGATCTTAAATCGATCTTAGAGTATACACTGGAACCTTGCAATTGATCGAACAAATCATCAATCCTCGGTAATGGGTACCGATTCTTAACCGTCAGCTTATTGAGTTCTCTATAGTCGATACACATCCTAAACGAGCCATCTTTCTTCTTTACGAACAACACCGGCGCTCCCCAAGGTGATGAGCTCGGCCTAATAAATCCTTTGTCCATCAACTCCTTCAATTGATCCGCTAACTCCTTTAACTCAGATGGTGCTAAACGATAAGGTGCTCGTGCAACCGGCGCAGCTCCTGGCACTAAGTCAATTCGAAACTCGACCTCACGGTTAGGCGGTAAACCTGGCAACTCGTCTGGAAAAACGTCCGGATACTCGCGAATAACTGGTACCTCTTCGATCCTCGCCTCTACATCACCATTGCTCGAAACTTGTGCCAAAAACACATCGCATCCGCTCTCTACGTACTTCATCATCTTCAAACACGAAATCACCTTCAAACGAGAAGTACATTCGTCTCCCTTAACCATCAAAACCCTATTCCTCAGCGGAATCTGCACCAATCTCTCACCACAGACGATCGTAGCACTATGCGCCATTAACCAATCCATTCCCACAATCACGTCAAACGATCCTAGCTCTATAGGCATCAAGTCGATTTTAAAAGCGTAGTTTCCTAACTTCAAGGTACACCCTTTCAGTATAGTATTCGTACTAACAATTTTTCCATCGGCTAAGCCAACATTATAACTAGTCGTTAACAACACCGGTTCTCTATCGATATGACGACTAAATCTAACGTCTACAAAACTCTTGTCGGAGCCAGAATCAAATAAAATACTAGCATAACAAGCGTCTAGCAAAAACGTACCGGTAACCACATTGGGACCTTGTGGTTTATCAGCAGTTCCCACTTGATACACAGCTGCCGCATTATTTCCTCCCCGTCTGTTTCCTGTCTTCGGGCAATTCGCTTGCACATGCCCTCTTTCTCCACAACCATAACATCCTCTCATCCTGATAGCATTAGCCCCAGTGGCTACTCCTCCCGTTCGACAACTAGCAGTCCTATGGCCTGCCTTTCCACACTTGCCGCATGCCGGCGGGCAATTTCCAACATGATACAAGTTGCACTTTCCACAATGGGGGTTCACTTTCACACCTCTATGGTTCGTCACTGCCCTCATCCCTTCGTTCCTTCTCTGATTAAACTGCTGATTACGGTTCGGCCCTTGGTTGTTTCGATTTCCTCCTCGGTTCTGGCCTTGGGATTGATTGCCTTGTGCTGCCTCCCATTTTCTTTTGTTGCCCTCAGCAATGTAGTTCTGCTTGTCCTGAAGCTTAACGTCCATCAAAGCGTGAGCCATTTGAACCGCTTCATCAAACGTTCCAGGTTTCGACGAAGTTGTTTCACCTTTGATGTTGCTAGATAAACCCTTAATATACTGCTTCATTTTCTTGGCATCATTGGCAAATATGTCCGGACACAAAAGACTTAACTCATTGAATCTCCTGGTGTAAGCAGCTATATCGTTGTTCTTCAAGGTCAAATGTCTCAGTTCGTCCTCCAATTGCCCCAATTCCTCCTCTGGGCAAAACTTCTTGGTCAACAAAGCTTTGGTCGCATTCCACGTTCTTGCATTTGCCACAGCCAATCCCACCGTAGCTACCTGGGTATTCCACCAGCTTAACGCATCATCCAGAAATGTAGCTGCTGCAAACTTTACTTTATCCGCCTCTGCACAACCACTGATTTCAAACGTACTCTCAACTTTTTCCAACCATCGCCTAAGTTCTAGGGCTCCACCCGATCCACGGAACTGCGTGGGACCGCACTTCATAAAGCTAGAATAGGTACACACTCTCGGGGCTGGTTGTCTCCCCGCGTTCCTTCCTGGATCCTGATTTCTCCCAGCTCGGTCCGCTTGCAACGCATTAGCTATTGCTTCCTGAATCATGTTGTTAACACGATCGGCAGTCAACTTTGGAGGCATTGTTTTATCGAATATCTCTTTCTGCAAGACAAAGAAAAATAGAAAAACAATGTAAGTATTCATATCAAGTTTACCAGACATAAAATACATACAACGACACATCACTACGGAGTTACTAATATTCATCAATTCACACCACAAAAGATCAAATTTAAGACATATCACAGATCATGAAAGGTAACATAGATTGTATTGATAGTTAACCAAAATCGTGACAAGTAATGCCACTACAATCATTCACCACAAAACATCAAGTACTTGAGTTTCTCGTCATAATACCATCATACAAAGGTCTAAAATAGTTCTATTACAATGATCAAAGAAAAATACAAAACAAGTAACTAGGCATGTGGTGATCCACACGGCCTCTTGGATGGCGGCTCGTCGTCTTCCTCGATTTCCTCATCACTCACGTCCTCATCCACATCATCCACTTTTCCCTTTCCTTTCTCATCTGGCCCACATTCTGTCTCCTTTTTCGTCCCTGATATGGATCCATACTCAATCGCTACTTGATTTCCCACCGAAATACAAGCACCTCCAGTAGGCGGCTGAACCATGAAGTCATTCGCCTCCATCTCCACATCGTCCACGAATCTCCAATCCGGGGGCAATGAATCCCTCACACGATGCTCCCAACTCTGCATCCTCGACAACCTCATCTGATCTTCCCTCACACGATCAAGACTAGCACTTAAATTCGCAACCATTGATTTCAAACTGTTGATGGCACTTGTGTTCATCATCCCATCATACGCAATCCTTGAAGTCCTTTCCAACAGTCTTTGATGTTCCCTTTCAGTCTTATCAAACTTCTTAATCACCCTAGTCTCAACTACAAACCGCTCATACATTAACCTTTCCATCCTCCCCAAACGACCTGCGGGATCCCAGTAGTGACTCGGTCTCGGAAAATAGACCCTTGCAATATTCTCATGAATCGATGGCGACTTGCTGGACTCTCCACTGCTCCCAATACTTTCTCGAACAAATCCTGGCACTGTTCTCAAATAATCCTTACAATTGTCCATCGGGCGATTAAAGGGTTGCTGCTCATAACGACCGGTCGGTGGTACCTCATAACCCTTCGGCGAACTCGGGGATTGAAACAAATCGGGTTCGGTCTGGCCTACGGCATCCTCGGGAATGCCATCATCCAATAGCTCCTCGGGCTCTTCTTCGGAATCCTCATTGTCGTCACTACTCATGCTGAAATTATCCACCTCACTTTCGCCATTGTCGTTTTCCGGCCCTATTTCGTCTTCTGGAGCGATCCATCCATTATTATTGTCCGGCGGGTTCGGAGGAAACGGTCCCCCTTCGTGACCTACGACGTAATCGTTTCCGTTATCGTTGGGCGGTACCTCGGCCATTCCTGCAATAACAGCGAATTTCGGAGGGTACATAAGTAATTATACAATAATTATAAATATATGCATGCAAATGCAATGCAAAGGTGGTACATATGCCCGAAATGTAATAATATGATGCTCATGCATGATTAATATGAAAATTACGATGTCGGATATTTCACGTAAAATTTAGCGTCTACATATAGTAATTCCATACTTATATAATAATTACCCACATATATACTTTACTCAAAAGTATACGTCAAATGCCATAAATACAACAATAAATCTTACCGGAGCCATGCAGGATAGTTGTGTGTGCTTGGACCCTTTTCTTACGACACCAAAAGTTATAGTTTAGGATTTTCAAAAACGACCTAGTTCTCTATAACTCGTGGCTCTGATTACCAATCTGTAACACCCCCACAATTGTTATGCGCAGCGGAACTACAACAATGGGTGCTACACAGTATTCATTGCACACAAGATATATCAAACGACGCTAAAAAGACGTTGACTTAAAACTTGAAATTTGAAATTGTTAGATAATACATGTCCACAGTTTTTCCAACCCCAAATAGTGCACAGAGTTTAGCGTTTTCGGTCCCCATGAATCTCAACCCAAAAACTTCAGTTTTACAACCACATGACATTAAACATAAAAATTGTTTAAGTAGAAAAGGAGGGAAAAACAAGCGGACACCAAGCCGAACACACGACATCCATCCCATGCATGCTCCATCCTACTTCTCAGCGGTTACCTGAAACACATGCCAAAAATTTTGTCAACGAAAACGTTGAGTGGAATTCATAGGTTTTTCAATCCATTTGAACGTATATATAATAAAAACCATTCGTGATCATTTATAGTCTTGTCGATCAAACAAACTATAATCAGGATACTGACAATTGTGTTTAAGCTCATGACACTAATCCGTTAACTCAATCACCCGCGTAAATATACCGGCATGATTCAGATGAAACCAGTGCCCCTTCTAAAGGCATCAGTTGCAATTATACCTTATTTCTCATACAAAATAATCTACCGCAGAACTTACTATAAGTACAGCTTCTCGGCTAGCATTGGGTCGTTAACCCCGTAGTACTACAAATTGCATAAGCGGCTATTTCCCCCTACTCGAGGGCAAGACAATAGTTAATAGTTCATGAATTTAGGGACTTTTGCAACTTTGGTACTCAACACAATTTCTAAGGCAACTTTCGGGTCTAACAATCATTCATGATATACGTTCCTTTTTAAAAACTAGCATGCATTTCCCTCGCGGGTAAAACAATTTGAAATAATATAAGCGAGGCTATAAATTCACACCTTAGATATTAAGTAGTCGGTAGTTCGAGGAGTGATCACTGACGATGTTACGGATGCCCGGGTAAATCAACACCTATCACAAATAACGCGTAATGAGTAATCTCATTTAAATACTTACGGTACTGTATAAAATACATATATACAAGTCTCTTAGAACAAATATAACTCACGCCAAAAACAAAAACAACAAATATCATTCATTTTATACCATTCATTCTTATAACCTACGTTGTCCATTTTTACACGTTCTCGCCGGTACTTGACTAAAGTACGGGCTGATTTACCTTATTAAACCATGCTTATAAAATTTGACAAAATTTCCAAAAATCCTATATGACCTGTAGATAACATGTTTTTAAGCCCAATGAAAGTTTTCACTTTTACGACCCGTTACGCAACTCATTTCCACGACTATATTTTACGGGCTGAAATTGCGCTTCGACCAATTTTGACCACTTTGACCTATATGAAAAATACCTTTGACTTCTTTGACACCTAAGTCAACATATAGACCCATTTGTACAGGTTAGGGACCAAATTTTGACCCTTGACCATTTACCAAATTATACTTGTGACCCTCGGGATTTGACTAAAACTTTATACAAATTCGGATTGTGAAAGTCCTCGTCTCCCGGTACCCGATCTTTAAAATGTCATAACTTTTAGCTCGTTTTGAGTCACGGGCTCTACCTTATACCAAATTAAAGCTAGAAAAACCCTCTATCACTACATTTTGTTTTCAAGACCTGGAACAAAAATCATTTTTATAAAATAGACCAAATGTTTCTGCCTAAAAATGACTATACCAAAAACATGCTTAGACTCGATTCCAAGACTTCTAACCAACACTAAACATCATCCTAAGCCTTCCCAAACATATCCTAACATCAAACTTCAATCCTACCCCTATTGATCAACCAATCTCAATATCAAGAATCAAAGAAAATAAACATGCAAGTAATAAAACCTATGTGAATCATCCTAAAACAACAAACCAAACACAAATATAACATGCAAATTCAACAACCACCATGGCTCCCCAAACACCCCCTTTGCCGTGGGGTTTGGGTGACCCAATCACCACAACCAAATTAATTTTGGTGGGTTTTCATGGTGTTTATACTTCCATAACACTAAATTATCAACATGCACTAGCTCTTTAAGCCTCAAGAACGAATTTGGATCATATGGAAAAATCTTGAAAAATTTTTATCAATGCATGTTGGATTTGAGCACATGAATATGTGGGGAATGACCAAACTAAGCGTGGTCTAACCTTAGATTTTTGAAAAATCAAGTGGAAAAGATTTTTGGTGGATTTTTGATGGGTTTGGGGTGTGCCGTGGGTTTGAGAGAGAAGAGAGGGAGAGGGTGTTTGATTTTTGTGAAATGTTTTGTATGTGTTTGTGTGTTTGTCCAATTTGGCCCTTTTGATGGGTTAGGAGGGGCCTAAGTGCAATTTTTGGCTTCTTTTGTCCTTAAATAGAAAACGACCTCAAAACTTTGCGGGTTTGACTCATTTGTCAATTCTGAAAATTTTACGGGAGTCGGAAATCTTCCCGAATGCTCCAAAATATTTTTGGGATACTTTAAATGTACTTGGAAGGCTATAAAACTCACCCGACTCAACTTAACACGAATCGTAAATAAAATTCTCGAAAAATTACATTATCGATAAATCGTCAAAATTTATATGAAATTGGGCATCCCTCGGGATCGTAATCGTCATCGTCCTTCTTAAAACGTCAAACGTAAAAATTATAACCTCGAACATCGGCTCTAACCAAAATACTCATAAGTATAGAAATTATAATTTATCAAAAATTTCAAAAATTAGCGTAATTTAGGGTATCGTTAATGACCTCGATTCTAGGGTGTCACAGTTTTGGTGATTCGTTTAGGTCAGGTTAGTTGAGTTTTAAAAGAAAAAAGAAAAAAATAGAGTATAAAAAATTTGGGGATACGCCAGCCTCGATCCCCTGACCTCTCGCTCAACACACATACTACATAACCATCCTGCCCTTGGGTCTTTTACTGACCAAGGGTGGAGGTTTAAACTACTTAAGGGGTTTTTATTTTTGCTTATTTTAGGTAGTCAGCTTATTATTAAGCTGTTTTAAGCTTAATCACTTAGGTTTTAGACTTCTTCTTTTTTCCTTTGTTTATCTTAGTAATTAGGATTTTTCTGTTTAAATTTTTTATTTTTCCCATTATTAAATTATATTTTATGATTATTTTTATACCCGTTTTTTATTAATTAGATTAAAAATAGTAAAATTAGTTCTAAAAATTTTCAAAAAATATTTTTAGGTTTTAATTAAATATTTTGAGGTTTACATCTATTTAGCTTTTCATTTTAGTTAGTTTTAAATTTTATTTAATTTTAAGGTTTTTTATTAACTTTAAAAATTAATATAAAACTGTTAAATAGGTTTTAGACATTTTGGTTTTCAAATTTGTAATTCTTATATTTTTATTTATTTAGGTATAAAATTTGGTAATTTTTAGAAGACTTTTTCGTTTTCTCGAATTTTACGTTTTCGCGTGTTTCGCGTCGTAGGGTAATTTTTAGCGTAATCCGTCTTATTTTTCCTTCTCTTCTAAACCAAAAACGTCACTAATCCAAACTTGATTTTATATAATTGGCACACTTAGTCCACACACCTCCTTCGAGAACGAACCCGCATTTATTCGGTTTTACGTTTTTCCTAAAGCGTAAGACTTAATACTTGCCGCTCATACGCGTTTTTCCTAAAACGTGTACGATTTACCTACATCAGTAAGGTAAGGGTGGTGTGGGTTGGGGCATAGGCAACGGCCTTGGAATCTCAGGTTCCACTATTGGTATTGGTTCAACCGTAGGTGTTGTTTGAGCGGTACTTCGTAGGCTTGGAATTTGCTCCTTTTCAACCACCACCTCGGGTTCTTTCTCTATTTCCTTCTCAGTAGAAGTACTTGGACGAGAAATGGGTTCTTTGAAAGTTTTACCACTACGAGTAGTAATAACCTTCAATTCTCCTTTCGGGTTTACAATGGTATCACTAGGAAGACCACCCGAAGAAGAAGGTTTACACATGTTAGCTTCAAACATTTTTCCCATTCGATCTTCAAACTTAGATTCCCTAGCATCCGCTTTTAACAACTCTTGCTTAATTTCATGTTGACCTTGCTCCATTTTTTGTTGATTTTGTTGGAGACGTTAAACATTTCCTTCCATTTTATTAGCATGATTTTTCAATTCATTAGCAAGTTCGTTTTAAGCTCTTCAACTCGGATCTTAAGCTAATTATCTCACGTTGCATGTTATCAAACTTAGCATCGTTTGCCTTTGCATATTCTAAAAATTCTCCATTAAGATTTTTAGTGTGATCATTTTGAAAACCTTGAGTAGTGTTTTGAAAATCACGTTTTTGGTTTTGGTTTGAAGTTTGCCCATTTCCACTTTGATAATTACCCTTGTTGAAGTTACGTTGATTTCCTTGGTAAGCACCATTTTGATTTTTGTTTCGATAGTTGTTAGCATTTTGATTTTGTGGAGCTTGATTTTGGCGGGAACCTTGATCGTTTTGGTTATAAGTTCCCATGGCTACATAAGCATTTGAAGTGTTACCATCCACGGTAATGCACTCGGAAAAATCACGAGCTCCACCACACAAAATACAACTCTTGGCAACCGCTTTAACCGATGCGGAATTCAAAGCATCTTGTGCTATCAATGAGTCATAAGATTCGAAAACCTATCGAAAAACCGATTCTCCTCATATGCTTCATCTTGCAATGCACTCATGTTACGAGATGACGATGACGAACCCATAGTGGCAACACTCGGTGTGTTACGAGGGCTATAAACCTTAGACCTATTCTCAATGATTTTTAAAGCCTCATCGGTCGTTTTGCACAAAAAATTACCACCCGCGGTGGCATTTAAGTAATCTCGTTCATGATCATTAAGCCCATTATAAAAAGTGTCAATTTGATGCAATTCGGAAAAATCATGGTGTGGACATTCATGTAACATTTCTTTAAACCTTTCCTAAGCCATTGAAAAAGTCTCATTAGACCTTTGAGTAAATCTTGAAATCTCGTTTTTCAAATGTGTTGTTTTAGATGGTGGAAAAAATTGATTCACAAACTTAGAAACGAGATCACCCCACGTCAAAATCGAATTTGGGGGTTCTTTCTCGAGCCATATCTTGGCGGGTCCATCTAACGAGTATGGAAACAACATCATCTTAATGGCATCGTGGGGTACATCCTTAAACATGCTTCTCGCGGTGAGACGATTGAATTGCCTAATGTGATAATGTGGGTTGTCTTTTTCGTGTCCGCGAAACTTGTTGGCTTGAAGCATAGACATTAAACCCGTCTTGATCTCGAAGTTCTCCGCAAGGATGGCGGGAATCACAATGGCCTCTCCAAAATCCTCGGTGGGTGCTTGAAGCAATTCCATCATAGTACGTTTAGCCATGATAGCTTCTTGTCCTACAATAGGTTCCTCACTTGGAGTCTCTTCACTAGAAGGTGTTGGTGTGTTTTACTTTCGATTATGACGTTTACGTGCACGTCTTGCTTGATTACGAGTTTGCATAAACATCACGTACAACGTGGGGATAAGCAAAGAAGATTCTTTTTGGTGTTTTTGACTTTTTCAATTTTTTTGGATTTTTTATTGTTTTTATTTTTTTTGGATTTTGGAATTGTATTAAGTAGACCAAAATCTACAATTATCCTTATTAATCAAATCTCTTGATTAAAGAAGCCTCAAGAAATGAAAACGATCACGTGAAGTGAACGCCTTCGATGACTTTAGAACGTTGGTGGAACACCAAAACGTTCAAGAGGGTTTAATCAATTGAAACCAAGAAAATATATATGATACTTAATAATACATTGGGCGGCAAAACCCACGATTAGCTAATAACCTTAAAATACTCACAAGCAAGCGGGGAAACGAGGGTGTGCGAAGCAGTTAAGAGCCTTTTTCCTTAGGGTATATTTTATAATACCCGCCTTATACCCTCCTTATAGTTTGTATTTTTTAAAATCGAGCTTCACGAAGGTATTTATATATTTATGCCTTTTCTTTCTTGTTTAAGATTCGAATACAATGATTGAGTAATGACCTCCCAATCAAGGTTGTGTTTTCACACTTTTGGAGTACTTGTGAATTTATTGTTCTACGTATACAATATAGTAATAGTATTCACACAAAAAACGAAAACCGATAATACGTATTAGTAGAGTGCTACTAATACAAACAGATATTATGGCTATATATAAAAACAACAATTGTTCAAATCAAAACACAACACGCCTCCCCGGCAGCGGCGCCAAAATGATAGTTGTATTTTACAACCTTGTTTAGGAAAACAAAGTGTATTAGGGTAAGTACGACGATTTAGGAAAATCGTGCACAAATGACACAAAAGTTGGGATCGTTCTCAAGGAGGCAAGTGTGTTGTGTTAAGAGATGATTAATTTTTGATTATATTGATGAGAAAAGAGAAATAAAAAGACGAATTATGCTGAAAATTACCCTACGACGTAAAAAACGTAAAATCGTAAAATTCGACGAAAAATGAAAGTGTCCTAAAAATTACCAAAGAATTACCTAAAATCAAGAAAAATGTAATTAAGACAAAAATGCAAACAAAAATTCCCAAAACCTTTTTAATAATTTTATATTAATTTTTAAAGTTAATTAAAAACCCTAAAATTAAATAAAATAAAAAATAAGTAAATTTAAAAACTTTAACGGATGTAAACCTCTAAAATACTATTAAAAACATAAAAATTGTTTTTCAAATTTTTTAAAACATTTTTTCTATTTTTTAATTACTTTCTAAAATTTAAACTAAAAATAATCATAAAAAATTAAATATAAACGTGAAAAATAAAAATTTTATTTCAAAAAGTCCTAAATCTATCCTAAAACAAAATAAAACTGAAAAACAGTAACCAACCTAGATAAATAAGCTGAAATTAGCTTATTTATAAGTTGAAGGCTTAAATAAGCTACAACTTAAAACACCTTAAGTATTTAACAAAGCAAGAGTTAACCAGTCAAAGACCCTAGGGCAACTGGTTAACGCGTTTGTGTGTGAGAGGAGTGGCGCAGGTTCGATTCCTGGCCACGTCCTTTTTGTTAAACCTTTTTTTTATTTTTTCTTTTTATAAAAACTAAATACTGGTGATTTACTAACTATGAAAACACAAATAGAATGAAAATTAAGCAATATTTGAGCCAAATTAAACCAAAAACGTGTCTAAAAAATGAAATAAGGCTACAGTAACAATAAAACCCAAATCCTTTGTTGTCCGAGATACAAACAGGCAAGGGTCGTTCTCTGATGGACCAGAGAAGTGATTTTGCTAATGGTGACCTTTTTGGCTTGATCTTGTTGATTGCTTGGATATTTTTGGCAAGTAGGGCACCCCCACAACCAGTTGGGTTGTAGGGAGTCACAATGAACAAGAGAAACACAAGTTAACACACAAAAATAACATCCACATGGCAAATCAAAGTTACTGTAATAAGCAAAGATGGGGGTCTAGTGATGATTGCTGAATTAATTGGTCTTTTGGTGAGTTTTGGCTCACCAAATATCACTCAATTCCTTCACAAATCACAACCAACCAAGACCTAACCCTAAACACCACCCAACCCTAGCAGACTGCAAGATTTGATGGTCAAAGAATTACTAAAACAACCAGTTAAGTGAACTACTGATTTTTAGCTAGTTGTAAACATACAAATTGATTTAAATCCTATCAAAACTGCAAACACTTGATTGATACAACCTATAACTGATAAATATAGTGTGTCTAAGTGGACTTTAAACCAAAAGCTATCACTTATTTTAGCTTAAACCATAATCCCAAACACCCCTATATTTTCAGAAATCAAATTTATACAAACCAAATGAGATCAAAACTTAACCAAATTGATTTACACTACTTCTAACATGCATATAAAGCCCTAAGAAACATAATCAAACTTAAACACAATAAATGAACAGGACATGCTCAAAATCACATAAATCACATAAACCAGACTCAAAATCAAACAAATAGGGTTCAAGCCTTTTTACCTAAAGTTGATGCCTTATATTTATGGTTTTGAGAGCTTATGGGAGCTTATGAAGTGTAGAGAATGCCTGCTGGTGGAATCTAATAAGGACCCAAGGCCAGAAATATCTTCAAAACAGGAAAGAAATAGATGGAAAATGATGAGATCTTGTTGCTTCCTTGTTACCCTGCACACAACTACAAGACCATATAACAACCTTCAAACTTATATAAGCTGATTCTCATAAGCTTGTATCAACAACTTATGAGCAGGCTTATATAAGGAATGAGTTTAGAAATAAAAAAATGGTAACCAAAAACTTTTGAGAAGATTTGAAACCACCAAACTTTCTGAAAAATGAAATCCTTTTAAAACCTAATACAAAACCAACAAATACCACTGAGATTAACAACTAAAACTCAAAAGTCCAATCCCAGGCATCCACTTTCACTTCCACCTGAAATTTTGTTTTAAGTTCTAGTGAAAATTTAAGAAAAACGTTTTCTTTTGTCTTATTCTTTTCACTTAAAACTTAATACCAAAGTAGTTCCTCCTACTTACACAACCTAAACAAGAAATCCTTGACAGGATTCTTAGAAAACCAGTCACTTTCAACCAATATTTCTTGACAAGAAAACAATGATTACAAAGTACTTAACAAATCAGATTTTGGAACTCAGCTTTTTCACACAAGTCAATACAATTTTTAAATAACTGAAAAGGAATTAAATTTTCACCAAAAATACCAACTTTCATTAAGAAAACAAGTTACAAAGACTTTGTAAAAAAAACTAGAACAAGAGAAAAGGGGTCACATGTCGACTCCCTTTTATACTAAATAAGAGAACATTCTAGGCTACAAGTAAATAACTAAAACCCTAGCTAAGTAATTTCCATGTCTGCCCTTGGTCTTGATTTGAAAGTCTTGGTCAATTATGGTATCTTATGATCTCTGAGAAAGCATGTGGACTTCCAGCTTGCTAGACTTAATCTCATCCGTTTGTTGAAGAGTAGGGACCAAGGATTCGTATCCAACCAGTCATTTGGTCTCCTCATTGGGGTTGGGGGACAGGGACGTGAGCAGGGGAGGTCCTACTGCTCACATGGGTATGTTGGGGTCATGCTTTGGGTGTGGTATTAAGTTAGGATGGGACGAATTACCATTCTGGAAAGTATGGGTGAAAAACCCTTTGTTTTTAGGTTAACTGGGTTTGGGTTTGATTAGGGTTTATGAGGGGATTTAGGATAGTTTTAATCTGATTAGGGGGATTAGGTTTTTTAAATATGTGTTAAGGAGGGAACCTTTATAACTGATTAATAAATCAGTTATTTAGGTTGGGTGAAGTGTGACGTGGAGAGGGGGGGTGGTGATTGGTTGAAGTGGGATGGTGGGTGACGTGTCCTGGTGTAAGTGGTGGGGTGATGTTTGTGTGTTTGATGCAATTGCCCCTTGAAATCTCTTCATCTTCTCTTTTAATGTTTAACAGCCCACATGTATTAAACCTTTTGTTATTCAAGTTTGCAAATTCCCACTTTGGCCACAAATACTTTTCATAACTTGTCACAAGGGTAATTCTTGCAATAAATGGATTCTTCAAGGACCAATCTTGTATAATCTCACCATTTTAGTGACCTAATATGTAATTTTGAGTTTTACAAGGGTTTAAAATGGCAAGTCTTCAAAAGATGAGGGACCAATCTTACCAAATCTTCAAACTTCAAGGACTTCAAAGGAAATTCATGATTCGGGTCTGGTTCTTTGTGCGGCTTCGTTTCTCGTGTTCGTTTTTGCTTCATTCTTGTGATCTTTTGTCATTTCCTCAATATCCGTACCTAAAATACACAAGCAACAAACACAAGCATATATCTGGCATTTTTGATGATATTTAATGCATTTAAAGCCCGTTTTGGGCGATGAGACTATGTATAAAAGCAGTCTCATCATATACTTTTGGACAAGGACCATTCTTGCATATTTTGCATTCACCAAGGACTAATGATGTAATATCTTGAAATTTTAGGGACTCAATTGTAATTTTGATGTTTTGCAAGGGTATAAAATAACAAGTCTTCAAAAGTTGAGGTACCATTCTTGATAATCTTCAAAACTTCAAGGACTTCTTTGGAAATTCATCGTTCGGGTCCGGTTCTTTGTGCGGCTTCGTTTCCCATGTTCGTTTTTGCTTGATTCTTGTAATCTTTTGTTGATTTCACGAAATCCGTACCTAAAATACACAATGAACAAACACGAGCATATTTTTAGGTATTTTATGACAATTTTAAGCGTTTTAAGCCCGATTTGGACGGGGAGACTATGTATAAATGCAGTCTCATCATTCTTATTCATGGTTATACATATGGTTACTTTTAGAATTCAGACTTGATACATACATAGTGTTTAACATATAGGCATACTAGCTAAAAGACCCGTGAAATTCACGGGTATCTTAAAAGAAACGCCGAAGGAGTTAGGTAATTACACTACTTATTATGAAGCTATTCGTTAAAAACAACCACATCAAACGTAAAGTATATAAGAGTAATCAAACAAACGTAATATGGAAGATAATAGGAAAATAAAAGAAAAACACCAACCCTTTATTATACGAAAGCGATATATGTGTATATGAAGATGTGATGAAAAATTATGTAGCACGTTCTTTGGAGACCACGTTGGCTGTGGTATTAGTGAGATTTCCATCTTTATCATGTATAACATCTTAAGTCCTTTTATTGCTTAGGTTAAACAAATATCTAATCAAATCTGGACCGGTCATTGTATATTATGAAGTCATTTTGCTTAAAAAAGACTTCAATGGGTGTGTGGGTTGGTTTAAAACTTCAGTTTTGGTTAAGTGGAAGGAAATACATTTGCTTAAAATGTTACCCATTATAAAAGTAACCGCAGATCTATTTTTGTATCAGATAAATTTTCTACAAAAGCAGAGTTTAATGGGTTTTATTGGTGTTCCTGGCTGCTGAATATCTAGTTTTAAAGGGGAATTTGGCTATATTAAAGTTGTTTATTTGGTCGTTTTAAGTGGTGTATGGGATGATGCAAAAGTGCAGCTTTAACGTGTTGTTTAAATCTATTATTGTCTGTTAAAAAACTTCTTGTTAGACGATAAATTAAAACGTGATACACTACGTTAAATGTTTCAGTATTAATTTGAATCATTGGAATAGCAGAGGTAATAAACACGTATGTGTATCCTTCTTAGTTTTGAGACCATTTTATGGTTTTATCTAACATACAATATTCAATTCACGGATATGGATTGATTGGTAACAACTTTAATGATATCCATATAAGTAATTTAGAACAGAAGCAATAAAATCAAAAATAGTGAGCCTCTATTAAACATTGAAAAACTATCTGTAAAAAAGAATCAAAGTATCCAACGGAATAATAAAATACGTGGTTGAAGTGACATACCCAAATCAACTCATTAAAATAAACAAACATCGAATTGGCCCAAGGCTTCCGTTTGACATTACAGAATCTCTTTGAAGGGCTTATAATCAAAGCCTTGAACGGACCCTTAAAATAAACACACTGGCTCACCTAGGTCTTGCTAACCCATGAACGGATCCCTTAAAATAAACCTTCCGTTTAGACCACGATGGTGGCGATATTAGTAGGATTTCCATCTTCACGAATAACCATTTTGGACCTTTTTTTCTCCTAACGCGATATTACTCAAAGGTTAGGTCATGTTGATCGAAGTATCTTATAAATTCTAAGTAAAATTGATAAAAAGGTAAGCTTGATTAAAAAACATGTGAACTGTTGTAAAACCCGCATGCTTTGACCATGGATGGTACCCTTATAATCGTACGTACATGATTTAAACTTTTCTTTTATAACATGAATACGTGTCACGAACATAAATTACAAGGATTCCGTACGTGTTATTACACGATAAATATTAAGTACGTGATAGTTCACGATAATTATTATAGATAATAATTAAATCACGAACATGAATTTATGAACATAAGAATTACGAACATATAATTATGTAATTACGTAATTATTATTAGGATTACGTATTAGTATATAAGTTAACACGAACGTTTAATAATAACGTCACGTAAATACGAACACGAGAACACGTAATAATTTAGAACACGGAAAACTACGGGTTTCCCTTGGTGGGCCCGTGTAGCCGCGGCACACACAAAGAGAGAGGGGGGGGGGGCAAAAGCCCACTTTTGGTTTTAATTAAAGGAAATAAACTATAGAGTTTGCATAATATATTTTAAAAGAAAAAGTTAAAACCCTAGCTTCCTTTGGAACCTATAGTTGCGGCACACACATAAGCACAAGGAGGATTCGATTTTGATTGTTGGATCTTTGGTTTTTGGTTAGTATTCGTGTTATTTTCAATCACACGTCAAGGTAAAACATAAAACCTTAATCTTTAATCTTTTTTATTTAATTATGTTTATGTTAGATCTTTAAAAATAATTACATAAAACATGTTATGGGATTAAATAAACATGGGAAAAGGGTTTGTTTGGCTTGGTTTGTGGTTCGGAAGCCAACCGAGAGTCAATGGACTCTCGGTGTCCCTTTTAAACCACAAACGAGACCCCCTAAGGGGCTCGGTGTGGGTCTCGACGCAGCAGCAAGCACCACCGTCTTACGCCGGTGGCTGTTTGGGTCGGACGGGGGAAGCAGCGAAGCAGCAGGGGGAGACCACGGCTTGCACCGCTGGACATGAATGATTTTGACATGATATTGGGCATGGACTGGCTATCGAAACATCATGCCACCATAGACTGCCATACATATTGGATCATCTTCGGTGATGTTAATGCACCAGAGTACATTCACAACGGGTTCGTACCCAGAAGGTGTGTACAAATCATATCAACCCTACAAGCAGGTGCACTGCTTTCACATGGTTGCGAGGGCTATCTAGCTATTGTTCATGACATGGATGCTGAATCTCCATCAATTCAGAATCAACCGATAGTGTCAGAATTTCCAGATGTATTTCCAGAAGAACTTCCGAGCATACCACATGCACATGAAGTAGAGTTTAATATCGAGCTCATCCTAGGAGCTGAGCCGATTTCCAAGGCTCTTTATCGCATGGCTCCCATAGAGTTGAAGGAGCTGAAGGACCAATTGCAAGAACTTCTGGAACGAGGCTTTATTCGACCAAGCGCATCTCCATGGGGCGCACCGGTCTTATTCGTGAAGAAGAAGGACGGTAGTATGCGTCTTTGAAGAAGAAGAAGGACCAGAAATGATAGAGTTGACCAACGAGAAGGTCGCTGTAGCTAAGCAGAAATTGCAAGAAGCACGGTCACGTCAGAAGAGTCATGCCGACAAGCATCGTAGGGACTTAGATTTTAATGTAGGAGATCACGTCTTTCTTAAGGTATCGCCGGCACGTGGTGTTAAGCGTTTTGGAATCAAAGGGAAGCTCAGTCCTCGATTCATCGGACCGTTTGATGTCATTGAACGAATCGGTGAAGTATCTTATCGTTTAGCGTTACCTCTACAGCTTTCTCACGTTCACAATGTTTTTCATGTGTCCTTACTTAAAGGGTACAAGTATCATCCCCTTCACATGGTTTAGTATCCACTGGAACAGATTCGTGAAGATCTTACATTCTTAGAGGAACCCAAACAAGTTCTTGACATACAAGAACGAGTCATGAGGAAGAAGACGATTCCATTCGTCATGATTATTTGGAGGGATCATACCGAGCGGGAAGCCACTTGGGAGACCGAGGAGTCTATCCGGATTTCTTACCCTCATTTCAAGTTTTTAATTCGGGTATGTTCTTTTTTTTCTAGTTTACGTTATCGATAATTCGGGGACGAATTATTCTTTTTAGGGGGGAAGAGTTGTAAAACCCGCATGCTTTTACCATGGATAGTACCCTTATAATCGTACGTAAATGATTTAAACTTTCCTTTTATAACATGAAAACGTGTCACGAACATAAATTACAAGGATTACGTACGTGTTATTACACGATAAATATTAAGTACGTGATAGTTTACGATGATTATTATAGATAATAATTAAATCACAAACATGAATTTATGAACGTAAGAATCACGAACATATAATTATGTAATTACATAATTATTATTACGATTGTGTATAAGTATATAAGTTAACACGAACGTTTAATAATAACGTCACGTAAATAAGAACACGAGAACATGTAATAATTTAGAACACGGAAAACTACGGGTTTCCCTTGGTGGGCCCTTGTAGCCGCGACACACATAAAGGGAGAGGGGGGCTCAAAAGCCCACTTTTGGTTTTAATTAAAGGAAATAAACTACAGAGTTTTCATAATATATTTTTACAGAAAAAGTTAAAACCCTAGCTTCCATTGGACCCCATAGCCGCGGCACACACACAAGCCCAAGGAGGATTCGGTTTGGATTTTTCGATCTTTGGTTTTTGGTTCGTGTTCGTGTTATTTTCAATCACACGTCAAGGCAAAACATAAAACCTTAATCTTTAATCTTTTTTATTTAATTATGCTTATGTTAGATCATTAAAAACAATTAAATAAAACATGTTATGGGATTAAATAAAACATGGGAAAAGGGTTTGTTTGGCTTAGTTTGTGGTTCGGCAGTCAACCGAGAGTCAAAGGACTCTCGGTGTCCCTTTTAAACCACAACCGAGACCCCTAACGGGCTCGGTGTGGGTCTCGGCGCATCAGCAAGCACCAGGCTTGCGCCGGTGGCTGTTTGGGTCGGGCGGGGGGAAGCAGCGAGGCAGCAGGGGGAGACCACGGCTTGCGCCGGTGGGATCTCGAAGCCTGGCAGCAGCTAGCCATGGCGCAACAGCGGCAACAGCCGCCGCTGTTGGCAGCGCAGCCACCAGCCGCCGCCGCAACCGCGACTGTGGATGGTGGTTGGTGGTGGGGTTTCGGGTTCGGGCCGGTTCACGGGTTTACGGGTCCTGTTCACGACATGTTTTTAATAAAATAATACATGGGTTCGGTTTATTATTTTATTTTACAAGTCTATTTATTTACAAGTTAATTAAATTAATTTAACATGTTATATAATTAATATAATTAAAACATGACTTAGGTTTATTATTATTATTAATAATACATGATTATAACCTAAGTATTTTTATTATGAAATTAGATTAAAGTAATTAATTAATTATTAAAACATGACAGATAATTAATTAATTTTCATGACTTAGGTTATATTAATATAAATATCGATACATGTTTTAACCTAAGTATTATATACACTTTAATTTGATTAAATCATGATTACATTTAATTAAATCATATAACATATAATTTATTTAATTAACATGTTATAATTAATAAACTATACTATTTACCACATGACTTAGTATATTAATCAGTAAAACTTAAGATTATTTTATTAGCTTAGTAATCTAGCTTATTTCTAAATATGGAAACTTTCTATTTTTAGAAACTTATGTATTTAAGAAGTTAATCTATTTCTGGAAACTTTCTAATTTTAGAAACTTATCTATTTTAAGCAGTTAATCTATTTTTGGAAACTTTCTATTTTTGGAAACTTTCTATTTTTGGAAACTTTCTATTTTTGGAAACTTTCTATTTTTGGAAACTTTCTATTTTAGGAAACCTACTATTTTTATAAAGTTACTTATTATTACACAACAAGTATAATAATACAAGAAATACAAGTAATACTTAATCAGAATATCCAGAATACATGATAAACACAGTATAACGTTAAAGTCAGTAAAACAAGACATGAACATATAAAACAAGCTAAGACATGATATAAAATCAGTTACGTACTCAGTAATCAGGATACTTATACATGTATACCATTTATGTAGCTTTAGTGAGATCGAAGTAGGACTCTCTTCCGTTCGTCTTCTTCGTTCACTGGACACAAGGTACGGATTCTCCGTCCTTTTAGTATGGACATTCTTTCCTTATTAGGATTTCCCTGTATGTAGCCAACTGTTTTCCCAGTATGTGTTTTATATGTTTTGATTTGCTTATCTTTAATTAAATGCCTAAGCCATATACATGCATGACTAGTTTTACCTAGTTATGGAGTTACCATAACCATAACACCAGAGGCACCACTGTTATGACTTCACCACGGCGGAGTGATAGCTCGTGGCCTACCTTTCAGCTTATGGCCATATTGTTATGTTATCATGTGGGACGTATGGGTGCATCCTAGGTTACATGTTTTTAACAGATTATTCAGGTGAATGTGGTGTGTGTCTTGCATCCTTCACAAGGAGCTGATCCCTCCTACCCAAACTTATTTTAATTAGAGGCAACCCCTCTAATTGCATGATGAGGTCACCCCTCCAAGTATTGATGCACGTTGATATTTGATGACCTATATTGGCTTAATGGTTAACATGTTAAACAGTTTTCATAAGATAAACATAAGGCTTTTCAAACTATAAAACCAGTTTTACTAAGTTATACCAGGTTTTCCAGGACTTAATAAATTCCGCTGCTATATGTTGTATATGCTTATGTTATTCATTCTATGCTTGTATATCCGTGCACTGAGCGATATGCTCAGCCATTTTTCCTTTCATGTTTCCCAAAACAGCAGGTACTCAAACGCGCTCATAGATTCTAAGTGTAGGTGCATATGGATTGGAAGCTTACTAGCCTTCATTACTTCATGCATTTCATCATACATTTTGCTACTTATTTCCATGGACATTGTTTAGAACTTATGTTTGTGTGTGATGAGCTTTTTCTTTGGGGTACCGATGTTTGCTTCCGGTATTTCCTTTATGGTCATGTAATGTTTAAGACATTTATCCTTGTATGCTTTGATGACACGCCATAATCGCGCGTGACATTCCATTTATCAAATTGGGTGTTAAAACTGGTATATAATTGGATAAGTTATAACAAATGTGTACGTGAATTAAATACTATGTACCAAATGAGTAAAAATACCGTCAGTAATAATAGAACTTCCGACAACGTGTTATAAGTCATATCAATTTGAAGCATTATGATTTGTGTGACCATACCAGAGAAAAACACTATAAAATTTGATAATTTGAGTATAAAAGTGTTCAAGGTCAACTAAGTATCTATTTCAACCCGTTCCAATAATTACCGATTACCACCTAAACCTCCTCTGACCAATTTAATTTTAACTAAAAAAGTTCACTCTCACAGTCAAAATATAATCTAAAGGGAGGTTGGATAAGCTTACTTGGTGGGCTTCTCGATAATTTTAGTGGCCCCCCTCTCATGTCTAATCACATAAGAAAATATTTTCTTGATTATAAGCTTATTAAGTTGAGGCTATGAGCTTATATATGCAATTAGCTCAAGTTGATAGGCTCAAAAGCCGACCGAAAAAAATAACCTAGCTTATGAGGTTTTCCAACTTCAAATAAGCCCATAAGCCTGAAAAGTAAGCTAATACAAACACCCCCTAAAGTGCCCCATTCACAAGTAAATGGTTAATAAAAAGTTCACTCTCACAGTCAAAATATTAAATTCTTACATCGATTCCTTGATAAACTCCTACTAATCCTATAAGACTAATATTTATTTCTGATAAATATTACCCCGTAGTTCTTACCTAATGTTTAAAACTTATTTCTAAATTTCATGTATCTACAGGTTGATATAGGTATCCAAATGTAACATAAAGATCAAAGTCCGATTCTTCATTGACATGGTTTGAATGGCATATATTGATTTTTAGTATTAGCTTATGGAACATATATGTTATTGTTCATAAGGATTATACAAATTTTCAGTTATATCGCAAAACCGTTAGAAGAATGCAGAACGGCTTCGTATAAAAAAAGTGCCAAGCAATTAGGTTCGCAAAGAAACTTCAAAGCAATATGAAGTGTGACTATCCATATTTTGTCAAGTCAAAGGTCGGTTCTCATGTTTACAATTGCTTTTGGTTGGTAAGTGGCAAAATGATCAATTTAATACATGTTAAAAGAAGATTGATACATATATTTAAACAATTTACGTACATAGAATAAAAAATGGCAAGTTGTATAAAGTTTTTGTTAATGCAAGTGATGCCTAAAAACATTATTAGTATTAACTAATCTTTCTTAGTTTTGATCACAACAAACCATACAACACATTTAGTGTAAAACACAAAATGAATTATTTAACTAACACTATCATCAAGGTAATAATCATATCACTAACCTTTCTTAATCATACTTAGTGATCATCAAAATGATTATCCTTAAAACTCACTTTTGTTAATATAACAAAAGACTTTTTAATAAACTTTCTTTTTTAGAAAATGTTTTATTAGAATGGAAAATGAAAATTTGAAAATGGCATTCCAAATGCTGTTAGAATATCCTTGGAAGGGTTCAAATACCTCAGATATTCCCACCCTACTAAAAGACAAAAAACGGAGCGGAGTCTAGTGGCGGTACCTTAAGTACCTACGCGGTACCTTAGCGATATGGTACCGCGGGGTGAGATAAGGTACCGCGCACACTAGCCGTTATAGATCCGTTATACTTTGTCTCCTTTAAATAGTGGGTCAAATCTCATTTTCCAGCAAGCCTCTTGGACGTTTTTCTCAGCCCCCTTTCTATTTTCTATAGCATAATCATTAGTAAATGATCACTTAAATTGTTAAGGATGTTTACATATGATTATCCTCTTGATCCCCTCCTTTACCTTGTCCAATGAGAAGATCACTCACTCACTAGTGTTGTGATAAAGATGAATCTATGAGCTAGTCATATTCATCATGATACCCTTTTTGTTTTAGGTTAATCCAATGTATTTGTGAATACTTAGACTAGTTGTGTTCATCCAAGTTATTTGTGGATACTTGGATTTGTTATGTACATCCATTGCATATGTGTTTGCTTGGATTTGTGTTGTGTAAATCCAAGCTACATGTGTGTACTTGGATAAGTCTAGTTGAGTTGTAATAGATTTGATTAGGAGTTCTCACTAAACTATAAAGTGATGTGGTTGTGTCTTGTGAGTTCTCACTAAACTTTAAAGTGATTAGTAGTTGAGTTGTGTGAAGTTCTCACTTAGCTTCAAAGTGAAGAGTCTTGAAGATTGGTTCTAGCTTTCGATTAGAACTCGACATCTAGCCTTGTGTCGTAAAATGGTGAAGTAGGCAACGTCGTGAAGATTGGTTCTACCTTAAGATTAGAACCCGACATCTAGCCTTGTGCCGTTAAATTGTGAAGTAGGCAACGTCGTGTAGATTGGTCCTAGCTAAAGATTAGGTCTCGACATTTAGCTTAGTGTCGGAAAATAATGTAAGCAACGATGTAAGGTTTTCTCCGCCGAGAAGGGAGCTTCTGGATATAGTGGAAATCTCGAGTAGATGTACTCGAGGAGTGGAGTAGAAACGAGGATAGAGCCTCGTTGTCGAACCACTATAAATCTTGGTGTCTTCCCACTAGGTTGTCTCTTTCCTTACTCTTTACTTATTTCATTATCATTATACTTACCTATTATCTTTGCTAGTGCATTTGAATTGAACCGAATCATTATGCAACTTAGTCTCGAGTAAAAGATAGTTTTGATACAAACCAAATTGAAAGTAATGTTAATTTGGTCACCAATCGAAGAGAAACTATTCAACTCCCCCTTCTAGTTTCTACAATTGGTATCAGAGCGATGGTCACTCAAGATCTTTGAAGTATATTGTACTTTGAAACTTGGATCGATCCATTGTCTCCTCAAATTAGAAGGTCTAGTTGTACTAAAGTTCTCTTTGGTCAAAACTATGTTTTCTTTGAAAATAGGTCTTTTAATTGATAATATTGCATCCCACTTAAGATTAGTAGCCTTTATGTGTAACACCCCCAAATTTGTACAACTCAATACAGCGGAAGACTAGTTGGTTTTACGAGATAGCACATTACTCACATCATAGACAACGCTTAAAAATCATTAATAAATCATTTCCATTCATAATTATCAAAGTTACACCGGTCCCAAGTCATTACATTTCATACAAAGTTTTACAAAGTATTTGAATGGAAAATATCGTTTAATTGCGGGCCATGAATTCTTGTTGTCTTCCCGAGAATTACCTTCAAGTACCTGAGATAAAACATGTTAAAAGAAAAGGTCAGCGATAACGCCGAGTGAATTCATAGAGTTTAATAAATTCCATCAATATAGTATCAATATAAAATTATTACTGAAAATCATTTTGTACAAATCATTTTAATAGGCCATAAAATAGCCAAAGTCATTTTTATACAAATCCGTATCGAAAATCGTAATATAGGCATTTGCCTTAAAAATCGTTATACGAATCATCGTCGTTAAAAACACCATACAATACGTTTTTGCAACGTTGTATAGATCAAATAAAACCATTATATGAATATTGTTATAAAAAGCCTTAAAAATCATTATACGAGCCAATGTCGTAAAAACGTCATACAATATGTCTTATGACGTTGTATAAAATCAAATGAAAACCGTTATATGAGTATGGTTAAGAAAACCAAAACACAAACATAATATCAATAGTATGACCCAGTATTGCTAGTCAGGCAATACATCGTAATTCTGAGCGTCTAGTATTATTTCGTTAGTTTTGGATTATTATAAGCCGCATGACATTGTTACCTTACTTAAACCAACAACGGGTAGCTAACCCGATACCAATTTTGCCCATCTAAAGTAGTGTGTCGTCACAAAGGTCACGCTATGGAAATCTTCTCATACATAAATTCGCTTACCAATCAATGTGGCACGACGGGGATCAACCGTCAAGGCGCGAACTGGGGTGATCGTCCCCAAATAGTACTATTAAATGCATAAGCGTCTACCAACTCCCGGTAGTTCACAATTCATGCTAATGGGACTTTTAGTGACATAACCTAACTTTAATAATCCATTTTATTTCATCTATCGGGTCCATTAATCATTTATCGGGTCATACAATCGGGTCATTCAATCATTCGGGTCCAAAATCAATAAACAAACAATCGGGACAAATGGTGTCCTATTTTATAAAAACTAACATGTTATCTCCCTCGCGGGTTTATAAAACATTTATAAAAACATTTAAAAGAGTGCGAGGCTATGAACTCACGTTGATGTGGGAAGGCGGGTTATCGGCAATTCGAACGTACGGTACGTGCTTCAATCACGGAAACCTATATAAATAATAATCGGTCTTAGACGTTTGTCCAATGACTTTATAAAAATAACAATTATGTATACATATGATGATTATATATATATGATGATCAAGTGGGTTTGCATATTCTCATTTACTCATTTTTGTGTCATGTGTCGATAACTTTTATACTAGCTTACTAGTTTTACCCATTTATGTGTTTTAAGTCCAATAAACTTATTATAGGTTCTTTAACTTGTTTTAATCCATTTTATACCTATATTATCAGTATGTATACTTTCCAAGTTGAGCCTAAATGGGTTAAGCCCAATAGATTCTTTTTACTAGTTTTTATCCTATTTAGTCTATTTATTAGTCCAATATGTTTATTTAACTTGTTAATGTCCGTATGTCCTATAATTCGGGTTTTTATCGGTTTTTACTTGTTATACATGTCTATATATCAGTATATAAGTTTTATAAAGTTTTCATTAGACGGGTCCAACCATCTAAGTTTTATTTAACAAAAACGTTAATTTTACGGCGATAGCCGAAAAAGTCGTAAAAATCAAGTTTATAGTTTTATAACTTATAAAACTTAACAAGTTACCATTTTTATAAAATGTCCACTTATTTAACCTTTTACATACTTATATAAATAAAATCCATAAGTTAGTGGGTTTTTATTTTACATTTTATACTATTAAATTTTGAGTGCTTATATAATAGTAATATACTTTAATTTCCAAAAATCTGATTTTTATCTTCACTTTCACCAAAACTGCCATATCTTGAGTTCTATATGGAGATAGAAGCTCAAATTTTTATCACATAAACTACATGATATGTGCTACATTTAACTCTTTTATAGCTACTGTTGAATCATCTTCTAAATATTTTCTAAAAATCGTCCAAAACAGTAACCTCAGATTTATACCCTAAACTTGTTTTGATCATATCTCACTCATTACTTTGATTCCATTGCATGGCCAACTCTCACATGTGTACAAGACCCATAGATTACTGTAAATCCATTCTAATTCATCATTTTATCAGTCCATGACCTGTTTACTTACTGTTTTATACAGCCATGTAAATTAATCAAGATTTTAACCTTGTTTCATATGGTTTTTCACCTTTTTAATCATGTTTATCAACAACAAATCCCCACATAACATTTTTATCATCATATAATCATCATATACATATACAATAGGAAATAAAATACATGATTACATAATCAAATTAACAAGAAGATGAGGAGGACAATCTTTATACCACCATGATGATGTAGGTTGATCAAAACATGGATTTTTGATGGAGAAACTTGTGGATATCCATGACCATCTTCAAGACCACCATGCTTCATGTACTCCTTGTGAAAAATCAGCCTCAAGACACTATGAAAACTCCTCCTTGGATGTTATAATCACCACCATTCAAGAGAGCTTTAAGAGGGCTTCAACATAGGTAGAAATAACATAGGATTTTGTGGTTGATTTTTGATCAATGGTGGTGTTGGATGATGAATATGGGACGGCCAAAAATGAGGAGATGAGAGAGTTTGTGAGTTGATTGCATGGTGTAAATGAGTTGCTAGTTTGAAGTGTTAGTGGTTTTGTGAAGTCTTAGCTTACACATTAAGCTAAGACATGTGTTAGCTAGTTTGTTGAGATTTTGACACATCATAGATGTGTGGTAGCAAGTGTTGGCCGGTTTTGGGGGTGGGACAAGTGTCCCACTTGTCTCATCCCCAATTATTTACGGGTACTCCTCGATTCTAGTTTCCTCGATTTGCGTGCCCTCGGGTCGTTTTACGAAAAACGTTTTTATAAATTATGAATCAACGGCACCAAACGAATCCAATAAAAATTGTTTCATCAAAAACGGAGTTCGAAAACGTAAATACGTAATCCTAAGGTTTCCGGTTTAGTCGTAAAGGACGTTAAAATAAAATCGTAAGTCCTAATCTCTTCTCGTAAATTTGTGAGTTTATGAACCAACACAAATTTAAAACTCCAAAATAATATTCACGGATAAATTTATTTTCTGAAATGTCGGACTGTCACCAAAGACGGTGTATGTAAACGTAAGCACGTAACGTTGAATCCTCCGGTTTAGACGTAGTCGATGCTACTCCAAGACGTAAATCCAAATTTCTTCCCAAAAACAATGTGAGTTCATATTGTAACATTAAAATAATGTTTTTAAATAATATTCGAGAATAAAATATCAACCATAAATTGACGGATTGTCACAGCATTTACCCCTAAACAGGATCTTTGTCCTCAAAGATCATCTTACATTACTACTCGCTTCTTATAGAGTTAAAGCCATGTGGGTATTTCCTCCACATTCGGTCTTTTCTCACAAGTGCAATTACAATACGCGAGTTTCATCAAACATAACTACGGGAATAAGATCAGGCTTAATGTTGACTTACTTTCTCTATCCATGATGTTCACGGGTTTTTGATGAATGCAACTTTTCGCCGATCTAAGCTCTACTAAGTATAATCAGATTCTCACTTGATAGATATTCCATCAAGTTCGATATAAGAAACATAATTCGGGCAGCTCTTGAAGTCCTAGGGTAGATCCAGCTTATATGCCTTTCAATCTCAACTTTTACATCATCTCAATGGTCCCATACAACGGGGACTTATATCCCATGATTTGTCAGATCATGAATTCATTTTTCCAATGTTAAAAATTGTGGCATAGCTTCGCTACACATTTGGCACTTCAAGATCTACATTTCATATTCACATAACCTCCTGCCCACTACCGGCTGTCAATAATCAAATCCTAATTTCAACAATCATTTCAGATCTCACGGGTCGGGTATTTTGTAAGGTTAGGTTCGCCATCATAGGAAATCTTAAACCTAAAAGACATGTCCAACTCACAATGGGTGTATGTCGGGTGTCTTTATCTCAACTTCTGCTTACAGACGCTCTAATATTTAGATCCTAACAAGATTCGATCTCGATCCTAACACGATGATTATCAATGATAATCTCTCCAAAGGAAAACGATTATACGGTCTATTACAAAAGGTCAATCATTCAAACACAAAACAACACTTATATTACCTTGTATCGTTACTTTACCTCGTCCCTTCGATTTGGGGTGGTACATAGTACTCTCATCAAGGTTCGTTCTCAATGATTTCTGAGCAAATCTCTAGAAATTCGATGCGAAGCGAGGATCTTGATAAAGATGTTCGATACAGACACACTATGTTTACATAACTCTTTTGCATTTATCATTAACGGTAATGATATTAGCAGATTTGGTCAGTCTGTCGACGATGACCCAAATCGAATTAAATTCAGATGATGACCTTTGCAATAGCTAGACGTTTACTAATGTATGAGGCGATGTCTGCCTTCATAATTGCCATTAGTACAACTTCTTCAGACAAAGATACTTTTAGTCATAAATGACATAAATAGAATACTTATACTTACAAATTCCAACATAACTATATCTCACAATCTCCATATTTAGGCAACCATAAGTGGCCTTTTATACATTCAGCGCTATCGGCTTCCCAATTTTTAATTGTTCACATTAGCCGCGAACCTCTTTTATAATCTATATTATCCTCTTTATAAGTATCGGCTATATTTTAAATTGTTCGGCAATTTATTTTGCACCTTCATTATTAAGGAACATGTCCTAATTGTTTCTTCATCCTTTTTATATAATATGTCAGTATCTATATTCACTTCTCATGATGATGCAATTATCATGTCCACAATTCACTCAGATATTCTTTCTATATTATGCATCAGTAATTACATTCACCTTCCTAATGAAATAAATATCACAACCGTATTTATTCAAAATTCTGTCTTCATATCTTCTATGTTTTAGTTTCGTCTTTACTATTATCTTTATCTGTTTTACTCAATCTGTCGTTCTAAAGCGTCGGTAATTATTATAATTAATTAATTAATTATTAGTTAATTTTTATGAAGCGTAAACGTAAAAGTTTTAAATTTTTAGTTCGACCAATTATATAAAATTTTCAAAAATAAACTTGAATTTAATTAACAGGATTTTTGTTGATTTATCGAAAATATTTAATAAAATTCGTAAATGTTCGAAAAACCTTTATTTATACTTTGGTCAAAGTTTTCTTAGTTGAAAAGCAAAAATTGTCGTTTCAAATTTCAAGTCATAAATTATATAGTTTCCTCAATTCTTCTTAAGTTGTCTAGAAGTATACACAAACATTTACCCCTAAACAGAAGTTTAGTTAAATGGTTTGTGTATAAGGGAATAATCCCTTAAAATCCTTTGTTAAAATATTTGTCAAAATATGTTTGCACATTCTTTTTAGTAAAATCCAAAGTCTTAAAAGGGCTCTTAATTTTTGAAGAGTCAATCTATATTCCATTATCCTTTTAATCATATAGTCAAATCATGTAAAGTTTAAGTCTTTAATCACGTGTTAATTATTCAAGGTACATGTTTTTATTGTTTGGCCAGTTCAGGACAATCTATAATTAATTATTAATCTCATTCTTATTCTTATAAACAAACAAATGGTCCTTAATGATCGCAAGCATGAATTTATCAATTTACAGCCTACACACGTGATTCACCAATTTTATGAATGCTACATGTGTATTGGTCAATCCAAACGACATTACGTGAAACTCATAATGTTCATTACAAGTACCGGATGTAGTGATTGGAATACATAATCTTTTTCGCAGATGCGAAATTGATGATAACCATGCCATGAATCAAATTTGCTAAAACCTTGTAAATGATCGAACAATTCTTCCATTTCGAGTTATGGATATCGTTTTCGATTGTCAATTTACTCAATTCACAGTAATCTATAAATATAAGGAAAGATAACACCATAGCTCTTCAGGATGACAGGCTTGGTATAAAAAAAATCTTTCTCCGACAACTCTTTCAGTTGTACGGTAATTCCTTTAATTCAGATGGTGCTGACGTACAGTGCACAAGCCACAAGTGCAGCACCGGAAATATAATCAATATCAATTTCAACTTGCCTTAGTGGCGAAAGTCTAGGTAATTCACCAGCAAATATCTCCTAAAGTTTCAGATAACGTAAACATCTTTTAATAAATTCATATTAGGTTCTTCTAGATTATAATATCTATGACTAATTCACAACCATTCACGGTATAATTCCAAGTCTAAATGCAGGATATGGTCATCCATCAAGAATTATTTAGATCACTTTTGATAATCAACATCTTATCACTTAGGGGAATTCTACTCGAGTTCCCATCAATTAAGACAATGTCGTCATGTCATAATCAATCAATCCATTCTACTGGCACTATCAACTTTTCAGTTTTATTGCCGTCGATAAGATGTGAACTTCTCAAAAGATTAATAATAATTCATAATCCTTCACAAATTCAGGGATATTAGGATACACAACTACTATTAAAAGAGTAAGGTCAACGTATAATCTAGGCGAGAGAATTTCAAATCAGATACAGATGAAAACACTTAACGAATATGAATATATTCCATGTTTTCATAATTTGAGTACGCATTCGAAAGCTCCTCGGATCGTTACCCAGGTCATTCAAATGAAATCAAATCAAAAGAAATGATAGAGACGTTGATACATCCAGTCGGGTATCAACACTCGATAATCAGATACTTTTCCTAAGAGTCTCACTACGGGAGAATTGGTCAAGAAAGAATTGTCAATTGTCAAGTAAGACAATTTCCACGGATGAGTAAATTCGACTCAGAAGAATAAATGCTACAGGCACATATGTAGGTGTCCCTAACACTATGTCCTTATTTTTCACTTCTTGCAGATCTCATAAAATTTAATCCTTCACAATCTTCAAAGAAAATGTAGTGTTTATTCATTAGTTTTATGGTGACTACTAATCAGTCTTGCATGGTCCATTCCAAATTGTATGTAGGCGCGCAACTATATACAATTTCAAGATTAACGATGCAATACTCAGTTCGTCAAAATTTTATCATCATGTTTATAATAAAAACATTTTCATGCTTAATTCTTAAATAAGAATCATAAATATATTTACAAAGGTTTTCTTTGTTATGAAAACAATTAAGTTTTCCAAAGCATCTCTTAAACAACTTCATTTTGATATTAATCACTTATAAATCTCACTTTGAATAATCCTTATTGTGTTGAAAATTATATTTTCTCAAAGGATACCGTTTTAACTTTATAAAAACAATGTGTGATCTGCAAAGGAGTGATGAAGAGTTGTTCACCAAGATCTTAACTACAATATGATAGGAAATGATCTTAGCCATTTAATCATGAGGTTCATGATCTCGATGGCACTCAAAAGAATACAAAGAGATTAATCTACAACGTAACTCAATTCGAGATGAGTACTTGTTCAATGGTTGCATCACTAATGCGAACATTAGGGCGAAGCAATAAAAGATAGATAACATCGATACATGTAGAATTTAGCAATCAAAGGTAGTCTTTTTTTCATTAATCACAAACAAGTCAAAATTGTACCGTAACACATAACATGTCACTATGTCATACAATTCTCAGAACTCATCCTACCAACTGATATCTCAGTTAAGTTAGGGATTTTTAAAAGATACAACAATGAATACTAATCTACAAGAGTCATTAGGTGTTCCACCTGTCCCGGAAGATCCATCGGTCCCAATTTAGAAGAAGATTTCTTCAATTTATTTCTTGGACACTGGGCATCCTCGTTAGTGGAAAATGGCCTAGGAACAACCCTTAATCACGAATCAACAATCAATTAAAACCTTATAATTCAATCACAAAACTTAATGACTTCCTCTTAACAATCTCATATTCCATAATAGTTAATTTTTTTATTTTATTTTTTTTTTCAAGTTTCAATCAACTTATACTCAATTCGATATCCCACCTCATTCTCCAATACTTACAACCTTATTCTTCGGCCTTGTAAAGGCAATAAAAGCTCAATATGATCAACACTTAATTTCCATTCCTATATCTCTTACAACAACAATTATCAAATGAGTCACTAGTATGAGATGACTCATACACTCAATTAGACTTCTCGGAAAGGTATTAGTGGCATGAGGCTTTTGGGTAATGGTTCCAATGACAGCCTCAAGTGCAACATTCCCCCTTTCGATTTCAATTTAAGAATTGGATGACAACGAATCAAATGACACCTTTCCGGGTGGTAACGTTTTGTAAAACTCCACTCTATAAGGAAAGATCGTCATGACATCGATATCAGATTTAATCTTGCCAATTCTTCTTCAATATCACAATCAACTAATATCTACATTTCTACGAATATCAACCATTTGTTGGGATCATAAATATCCACAACTTGGTTTAGATCTAGGATAGCTAGAATTCCTACGAGAATAGCTTCGATTAATTTACTAGGGGAGTTAGGGTTACTTGTGACAATCTACGTCGTATAAATACCTCGTATAAATATCAAAATAATCATCAAATAATTATGCAATAAAATTACATCATATATATATATATATATAATCCAAGTTATATATATATATTAAAATAACACTTCTCAGTCTTGGCCTTGTCGGTAACTCGGGAATTCTTCGGCACCGTTATAGTCAAAAGATTTTTAGACATTTTGTGAAAAATGTTTATAGTTAAATGATTTTGAAATGTTTTATTCAAAACCTTGGTTTTAAAAATCTTTCGTTCTCTATAACGAGAGCTCTGATACCAAACTGTAACACCCCCAAATTTGTACAACTCAATACAGCGGAAGACTAGTTGGTGTTACGGGATAGCACATTACTCACATCATAGACAACGCTTAAAAATCGCGTCGTTTATTAATAAATCATTTCCATTCATAATTATCAAAGTTACACCGGTCCCAAGTCATTACATTTCATACAAAGTTTTACAAAGTATTTGAATGGAAAATATCGTTTAAGTGCGGGCCATGAATTCTTGTTGTCTTCCCGAGAATTACCTTCAAGTACCTGAGATAAAACATGTTAAAAGAAAAGGTCAGCGATAACGCCGAGTGAATTCATAGAGTTTAATAAATTCCATCAATATAGTATCAATATAAAATTATTACTGAAAATCATTTTGTACAAATCATTTTAATAGGCCATAAAATAGCCAAAGTCATTTTTATACAAATCCGTATCAAAAATCGTAATATAGGCATTTGCCTTAAAAATCTTTATACGAATCATCGTCGTTAAAAACACCATACAATACGTTTTTGCAACGTTGTATAGATTAAATAAAACCATTATATGAATATGGTTATAAAAAGCCTTAAAAATCATTATACGAGCCAATGTCGTAAAAACGTCATACAATACGTCTTATGACGTTGTATAAAATCAAATGAAAACCGTTATATGAGTATGGTTAAGAAAACCAAAACACAAACATAATATCAATAGTATGACCCAGTATTGCTAGTCAGGCAATACATCGTAATTCTGAGCGTCTAGTATTATTTCGTTAGTTTTGGATTATTATAAGCCGCATGACATTGTTACCTTACTTAAACCAACAACGGGTAGCTAACCCGATACCAATTTTGCCCATCTAAAGTAGCGTGTCGTCACAAAGGTCACGCTATGGAAATCTTCTCATACATAAATTCGCTTACCAATCAATGTGGCACGACGGGGATCAACCGTCAAGGCGCGAACTGGGGTGATCGTCCCCAAATAGTACTATTAAATGCATAAGCGTCTACCAACTCCCGGTAGTTTACAATTCATGCTAATGGGACTTTTAGTGACATAACCTAACTTTAATAATCCATTTTATTTCATCTATCGGGTCCATTAATCATTTATCGGGTCATACAATCGGGTCATTCATTCATTCGGGTCCAAAATCAATAAACAAACAATCGGGACAAATGGTGTCCTATTTTATAAAAACTAACATGTTATCTCCCTCGCGGGTTTATAAAACATTTATAAAAACATTTAAAAGAGTGCGAGGCTATGAACTCACGTTGATGTGGGAAGGCGGGTTATCGGCAATTCGAACGTACGGTACGTGCTTCAATCACGGAAACCTATATAAATAATAATCGGTCTTAGACGTTTGTCCAATGACTTTATAAAAATAACAATTATGTATACATATGATGATTATATATATATGATGATCAAGTGGGTTTGCATATTCTCATTTACTCATTTTTGTGTCATGTGTCGATAACTTTTATACTAGCTTACTAGTTTTACCCATTTACGTGTTTTAAGTCCAATAAACTTATTATAGGTTCTTTAACTTGTTTTAATCCATTTTATACCTATATTATCAGTATGTATACTTTCCAAGTTGGGCCTAAATGGGTTAAGCCCAATAGATACTTTTTACTAGTTTTTATCCTATTTAGTCCATTTATTAGTCCAATATGTTTATTTAACTTGTTAATGTCCGTATGTCCTATAATTCGGGTTTTTATCGGTTTTTACTTGTAATACATGTCTATATATCATTATATAAGTTTTATAAAGTTTTCATTAGACGGGTCCAACCATCTAAGTTTTATTTAATAAAAATGTTAATTTTACGGCGATAGCCGAAAAAGTCGTAAAAATCAAGTTTATAGTTTTATAACTTATAAAACTTAACCAGTTACCATTTTTATAAAATGTCCACTTATTTAACCTTTTACATACTTATATAAATAAAATCCATAAGTTAGTGGGTTTTTATTTTACATTTTATACTATTAAATTTTGAGTGCTTATATAATAGTAATATACTTTAATTTCCAAAAATCTGATTTTTATCTTCACTTTCACCAAAACTGCCATATCTTGAGTTCTATATGGAGATAGAAGCTCAAATTTTTATCACATAAACTACATGATATGTGATACATTTAACTCTTCTATAGCTACTGTTGAATTATCTTCTAAATATTTTCTAAAAATCGTCCAAAACAGTAACCTCAGATTTATACCCTAAACTTGTTTTGATCATATCTCACTCATTACTTTGATTCCATTGCATGGCCAACTCTCACATGTGTACAAGACCCATAGCTTACTGTAAATCCATTCTACTTCATTATTTTATCAGTCCATGACCTGTTTACTTACTGTTTTATACAGCCATGTAAATTAATCAAGATTTTAACCTTGTTTCATATGGTTTTTCACCTTTTTAATCATGTTTATCAACAACAAATCCCCACATAACATTTTTATCATCATATAATCATCATATACATATACAATAGGAAATAAAATACATGATTACATAATCAAATTAACAAGAAGATGAGGAGGACAATCTTTATACCACCATGATGATGTAGGTTGATCAAAACATGGATTTTTGATGGAGAAACTTGTGGATATCCATGACCATCTTCAAGACCACCATGCTTCATGTACTCCTTGTGAAAAATCAGCCTCAAGACACTATGAAAACTCCTCCTTGGATGTTATAATCACCACCATTCAAGAGAGCTTTAAGAGGGCTTCAACATAGGTAGAAATAACATAGGATTTTGTGGTTGATTTTTGATCAATGGTGGTGTTGGATGATGAATATGGGACGGCCAAAAATGAGGAGATGAGAGAGTTTGTGAGTTGATTGCATGGTGTAAATGAGTTGCTAGTTTGAAGTGTTAGTGGTTTTGTGAAGTCTTAGCTTACACATTAAGCTAAGACATGTGTTAGCTAGTTTGTTGAGATTTTGACACATCATAGATGTGTGGTAGCAAGTGTTGGCCGGTTTTGGGGGTGGGACAAGTGTCCCACTTGTCTCATCCCCAATTATTTACGGGTACTCCTCGATTCTAGTTTCCTCGATTTGCGTGCCCTCGGGTCGTTTTACGAAAAACGTTTTTATAAATTATGAATCAACGGAACAAAACGAATCCAATAAAAATTGTTTCATCAAAAACGGAGTTCGAAAACGTAAATACGTAATCCTAAGGTTTCCGGTTTAGTCGTAAAGGACGTTAAAATAAAATCGTAAGTCCTAATCTCTTCTCGTAAATTTGTGAGTTTATGAACCAACACAAATTTAAAACTCCAAAATAATATTCACGGATGAATTTATTTTCTGAAATGTCGGACTGTCACCAAAGACGGTGTATGTAAACGTAAGCACGTAACGTTGAATCCTCCGGTTTAGACGTAGTCGATGCTACTCCAAGACGTAAATCCAAATTTCTTCCCAAAAACATGTGAGTTCATATTGTAACATTAAAATAATGTTTTTAAATAATATTCGAGAATAAAATATCAACCATAAATTGACGGATTGTCACATTATGCATTTTAGATATACTCTTGAAATGTATCTACTAGTTTGCATCTTGCTTTGTGTAGGTACTCATGAAGATCAATCACTTAATTGGTTGTGAATTGAGTTACTTGCACTTGTAGAAGAATCATCTTCATTGATCTTTAACATCTTTGAATGATGATACCAAGATGATTGGAAATGATACTAGTCCTTGAAGACTTAGTACTCATCATAGTCATTGATTGGGCATAGCACTTATTCCTTCATGGATTGCTCTTTGTGGCCAAGGTACGCTTTCGTTCTTCCACACGCCGTTTGATCATTCTTTTGATCATTACTTGACTATGTGCTTGTTCTCGGCATCCTTGCCTTGACATTTATTTGTGGTTTGTGTTTCTTTTCTTTTATCCTCTCAAACCTTCATTGCTTGGATACTTGACTCACTATGGTGATGTAGAGTGAGTTAGTAGAAGCTTAAAGTATCAAGCATGATTTCCATGGTTTGCACCCATACGGTTAGTAGGCCCTTTGTGGGAGAGAAAGTGAATTAATACCTTGCTCATATTTTGGTTTAGACTAAGACTATTATTGAAAGTGATCTTAGTCTCTACTTGAATAATTGCTTTGTGCTTATTCATTACCAAAGCCGTTTAACGTTTCGCCGGAAAGGCACGTCTTAAACCACTATATATGACACAAGCTCTTCGTTACAACTATTTGAAGATTGTCATTAATCCCTTGAGCATTAGTCCTAGTCTTGATTCACTTCCCTTGACTTCTCTCCACTTAGTCGTTTTGCCACGAGTAGTCGTTTGTCCGTTTCGGTTCTTTTCGATCTTGATTTAACTCGTAATCCTTCGTTAAGGCATATTGCTTAGTGCTATGATGATCAAATGATATTCTAAAAAGCTCATGATTTAATCTTAAGTATTTTAGAAAAACTGGATTTTCAAAATTTGGCGTTTTTCATAGATAAAAACCTGCCTCTGTAGGCGGTTCCTTATCTACGCGGCTCAAACCCGCGGTTCCTTATCGATAAGGTACCGCGGGCAGTAACTTTTGTCAGAGCGCCAGTTTGAGTTTTTTATTCTTTTTCAAACCAAACTCTCTCTCTCTCAAAAACACACAGCCGACGGGTTTTACCTTTTCCACCATTGTTGAAGCTTCCAAAACCTTCAATCACTCAAATTAATTGATTCCAAGTTGTGGGTTTCACTCATCCTTCATCTAACATCAACTAATTGTAAGTATTTTCTTTCAATTTCATCTATTTTGTTCTAGGGTTCATCCTTTCATAATTGGGGATTTTTAAAATTGAAATTGAATTAAAACCTTAATAGGAATGTGGGTTGACATGGTTATTTTACTATGATTCCTTAGGTTGATATTCATTAAGATTTCACTAAAACCCACTTGTAGAACAAATCCGAATTTAGGCTAAATGATTTTGGTTGAATGATGGATTTGAGATGAACCCATGAACAAATAGGTAATGACATTGTTAATGCTTACCTAAAAACCTTGTTTTGAAAAACCAATGTTCTAATCCATTGTTGATCTAACATAGATCATGTGTTCTTGGTTAATGATGGAATAGACACATTGTGAACATGAAAAATATATGGATTCAATCCTATGTTTGTCAAGAAATTGATATAACACATTTTCATTTTTCGTTTTCCTTTTTGATTTTCATATGAGTGATTGGAAATATTTGTGTTTATTTAGGTACTAGTCATGCCTTCACAATACCAAAGGATCATCAACTCACCAAACAATATATGCCTAACCTATCCGACTTTTGTCACTTAACTCACCTTGCCCATACTTTTTCCTCTCTTCAATCTCGTTGCTTTCATGAGGGTAGAGTTGTCCAAAAAGATATCAAGGATTATGTCTACATCAAGTCCATGTTTGAAAACATTAGATTTGGTTGTTTGTTGAACATTAAGGAAGACATCTATCCTTGATTCCTATTGGAGTTCTTTAGCACATACTCCGTCATTGAAAACAATGATGGAATATTTGTTAGGTTCATCTTGAAAGATCAACTCATTCAATACTCTCTCGAAGTGTTTGGTCAAATTCTTGATGTCCCATTTGTAGGCACTTGTCGCTTCATGGATAAATGGAAGCTCGGTGCTCTCCTTGAATCCTACAATTGTCCTCCAAATGATCATGAGGAAATTGATCTTGACTTCATTGTCAACATAGTCTCCAAAAAGCGTAATCGACCCGTTAAGAGACGCCTTCATACTAAGGTACGTTCGGTGAAACGTCATGAGGTTCTCTTGAGCGACCTTAATGATAATATGGTTCAATGGACCAATATTCTTAGGGAAAATGTGTTTTGTCTTGTTGGAAACCGGGATCATGTTCCGGCGTGTTTAGTGCATATGTTATATTGCATCTTTACCAACACCAAGTACAATTTGGCATATTTTATCGCTCAACGGATCAATTATGCTATTCACAAACCCAAAACAAACCTCCCTTACGCAATGCTTCTCACTCGCCTTTTTAAAAGGGTTGGTCGTGATTTTCCAAATCTTGATCTTTCTCAATTTCAACCTGTCAAACGGGTCATGCTACCTATTCAAGAGGTATATAAGAGAAAGACAAGATCTGATCGTAAGTTCGACCAACTAGAGTTCAATGATGAGGACATGGAAATGCCAACAAGTGATGGTGATGGCATTGGCACAAGTGCTCCCATTGACTCTTCGAGTTCTTCTCACCACTCCACAAACTCATTCGTGGATGGTTTAGATGACATTGCTTCCTCTCCCCACCATTCCTCTAGTGAAGTTCCTACTAATCTCAATTTAGAGGAACTTTACCGTTAAAATCTTCGAACCCGAGGTGATTTGCATGAACACCGGATTGAGTCAAGAAAGGGAATCAAGTATCTAGGAAAAATGATCAAGGATTAAGGCAAGAAAAGGAGGTGAAGACTTTGAGTTATGTCAAAGTTTGGTTATCATTTGCAGCTTAAACATTTGCTTATTAACACTTTGGTTTAGTTGTTCATTTACTTATGTTGCATGTTTGGATTATTACTTTATTTTGATCCTAAATGTTGCTCATGCAATGATGTTTGTGATTTACATAGCTTTGTGCATGCCTTTTGATAGTTCGCTTATTACATTATGATCTGTAGTTAACTTTGGCTTGTGAATCCTTTGGGAAAAATCTGGGTTTATCAAAAACTGGGATGGGAAATTTTTGAAAGCCCTCTGGTCGCGGTTCCATATCGACCAGCGGTTCCTTATCGATAAGGTACCACCGGTCCTAGATAAGGAACCGTCGGTCACTGTGCACGACAGCATCTTTGCTTTACACTGTTTTCTTAAATTTGTGTAAACCTTGCATGATTTTCAGTATTAAACTGCACATTTCCTAAACTAGGTTACCTAAATTCATTATTCACCTAAAATGATTTTAACCCATTACTAGTTTGGATCATCCCCTCACCCATTTAAACCCACCTTGTTTGCCATGTTCTTCACACATCAAACATACTTCCCTAAACCTTAAACCACCCTAATCAACCATGGTGTGTACCAAAACCTCAAACTCTTCCAAGACCTCCACCCCAAGGAAAACACTCAAAATAAGGGTTAAGGTAGCTAAGCCTAACTCCTCACCTTTCCACACACCTAAGAATGAGATGGCTCCTATCCTCATTTCTTCATCACCTTCCCCACCTCTTGCACCATGCAAGACATCATCCACCCATGGTACTAACCACTCCATTGGTTCTACCTCCTCTTCATTCAACTCAAGAATGAATGAGCTCTCTTCACCCTTCACTCCAAGTGCACCCTTGGAAGTGACCACACAACCCTAACCAATCCAAAGCATTCCTTTTGTGAATGACTTTGATGATACTTTGGTGACTTCACCATTTACCCCTCACAACTCACCCATTTCACCAACCTTGGAGAATTTACCTCCACACTCACCCATTTCCCCTTTAGGGAACATGCCTCCACTTTCACCCACATCACCCTTGGAGAACTTGCCTCCTCCACCTCCACCCAACTCAAACATCCCAATTTTAGGTGTTCCACTTTCCCTCCTTTTGGGTGATCCATACTATGGGTTTCAACAAACTCATGGTCCCAGTTGTCCATGTTGTCTCTACAACCACTACATCATCCATAACCTAAGGATGGATATGTATGGACTACATAGGAGGTTGCAAGAGTTCTTGCTTGCCTTGTTCTCCAAGCCTCCTCCTAGGAGATGAATGATGGAGCCTTCTTAATAAGAGTTTTCAACAAAACCAAGCCTAAGAAAACTACTTATCTAGATTTAATGTTAAGCTAGCTATGTATTAGTTAGTTTTTATTTGTCTTTGTACTTGCCTCCTTAATGAATGTTTCATGTTCTTGACTTATGGATTTAGCTTTGTGTGTTTCTATCCTTTTGTGCACACTAATCAACTTTAATTTGAAATTAAAATTGAACCTAAATCTATCACAACCTCTAAACTTGACTAAAATTGGTTCAAAATGATATCTAAATTATTTTGTCACCCTTTGTCAAGACATTCTTTGTGAATGTGTTGCTTTATGCAACCCTAGCATATGTTGGTGCTAATAGAGGTAAAATTCCAAGATTTGCAATTTTTGAAAAAGTCTTAGTTTTTCCCAAAACCCAGGAAAAACTTGGTTTCAAGTCCACTGGACGCGGTTCCTTAGCGATATGGAACCGCCGGTCCCTATAAGGTACCGCGGACAGTAAGTGGATTTTGACGAATTTTTGGTCAAAACTTTTAAAACCCTATACCCTGTCAAGATTCCTTGTTTACTCAAATTGACTAAACATTCCTTGACACTACACATTTTGTATTCAAATTCTTACCTTGATTACTTTTTACTTATACCCCAACCTTGAGATTTCATTCTCACACCTTCCCAAACCTTGAGAATTTATTCTCACATAACCTTGAGATATCATTCTCACACTCTCACAATGCCTAACTCCTACATTCCTAACCTTGACATCTCTTTGTCACAACCCCACTCACCCAAAGCTTCCTCATCCAAGCTTCCAAAGAAACCGAAAATCTCAGTTCGACCTATTTGGGTTAAGAAGAATGAACCATCTTCGTCCAAACCACCCAAAAACCCTACCTTCTCTCCAATCAAGTATTGGAATGAGACTTATACCATAAACCCCATCACCGGAGAAAAAGAAAATGTTCCCCCACCACCACAATCCTTCAATACCCCTCAACTCAATGACCTTTCAAACCTTCCCAAACCTCACAAGGCATTGTGAAAACATTCCCAAACCCATTACCCCACCACCACCAAACCCTAAGTTTGATGCCATACCCCCATCAAACGATTTTGTGTTGCATCATGGATCCTCGTGTGATTGTTGCCGATTTCAACAAATTGAACTTGCTCATGTGTATGAGAAGTTAAATTTTCTTGAATTCCTCCTCACTCGACCTCCTATTCAAGTTTTCGTTCCGGTGGACAAAACTTCGAATGATGTATCGTCGTCTTTTTAATTTTTTTTAGCAATATTGGAAAATATCACTATTAGACTAGCTTATGCTTAGTGGTTTATTTTCCATATTTATTGCTTTTAGATACTCATATTGTGTGTATGACTATCTTCTTTGTTGTAATTTTTTTTTTCTTTATGTAACCTTTGTGTTATTTGTGTGCTATTTCATTAGTTCTATTTTGAGTTGATCTTGGTTAATTTTTACAATTGCTTATGGGTGATTCCATCAATTCTAAGATTTAACCCATTGACAAGCTTATCATCTTCATTGGATTGAAGTTTGATTTTGTCAATTACCTCTTTGGACATACTTAGCAAAATACTTGCTTCTAATTTGAGATTTCTTCTCTTTCTCCCTCTCAAGTTACTTAGTAGGTAGTGATCATATATACATTGGTGTTTCTTTCCTTTCTACTAACCTTTGTGTAGCATGTCACCTTAGCTCACAAACTTGGTGCCCCAAGCAAGGGGGAGAAACCACCAAGGGGGAGCTACTAGCAAAGTTCGATGTTCTTCAAAGACTTGTGCTAACAAATGGGGAGAAATGATAGTGATAAACTAGTTAATAATTCCATATTTTGTGTTTCTACATAAATGAGTTTATCGTTTGTCGTAATCAAAAAGGGGGAGATTGTTAATGCAAGTGATGCCTAAAAACATTATTATTATTAACTAATCTTTCTTTGTTTTGATCACAACAAACCATACAACACATTTAGTGTAAAACACAAAATGAATTATTTAACTAACACTATCATCAAGGTAATAATCATATCACTAACCTTTCTTAATCATACTTAGTGATCATCAAAATTATTATCCTTAAAACTCACTTTTGTTAATATGACAAAAGACTTTTTAATAAACTTTCTTTTTTAGAAAATGTTTTATTAAAATAGAAAATAAAAATTTGAAAATGGCATATTCCAAATGCTGTTAGAATATCCTTTGAAGGGTTCAAATACCTCAGATATTCCCACCCCACTAAAAGACAAAAAACGGAGCGGAGTCTAGTGGCGGTACCTTAAGTACCTACGTGGTACCTTAGCGATATGGTACCGTGGGGTGAGATAAGGTACCGCGCACAGTAGCCGTTATAGATCCGTTATACTTTGTCTCCTTTAAATAGTGGGTCAAACTCATTTTCCAGCAAGCCTCTTGGACGTTTTTCTCAGCCCCCTTTCTATTTTCTATAGCATAATCATTAGTAAATGATCACTTAAATTGTTAAGGATGTTTACATATGATTATCCTCTTGATCCCCTCCTTTACCTTGTCCAATGAGAAGATCACTCACTCACTAGTGTTGTGATAAAGATGAATCTATGAGCTAGTCATATTCATCATGATACCCTTTTTGTTTTAGGTCAATCCAATGTATTTATGAATACTTGGACTAGTTGTGTTCATCCAAGTTATTTGTGGATACTTGGATTTGTTGTGTACATCCATTGCATATGTGTTTGCTTGGATTTGTGTTGTGTAAATCCAAGCTACATGTGTGTACTTGGATAAGTCTAGTTGAGTTGTAATAGATTTGATTAGGAGTTCTCACTAAACTATAAAGTGGTGTGGTTGTGTCTTGTGAGTTCTCACTAAACTTTAAAGTGATTAGTAGTTGTGTTGTGTGAAGTTCTCACTTAGCTTCAAAGTGAAGAGTCTTGAAGATTGGTTCTAGCTTTCGATTAGAACTCGACATCTAGCCTTGTGTTGTAAAATGGTGAAGTAGGCAACGTCGTGAAGATTGGTTCTACCTTAAGATTAGAACCCGACATCTAGCCTTGTGTCGTTAAATTGTGAAGTAGGCAACGTCGTGTAGATTGGTCCTAGCTAAAGATTAGGTCTCGACATTTAGCTTAGTGTCGAAAAATAATGTAAGCAACAATGTAAGGTTTTCTCCGCCGAGAAGGGAGCTTGTGGATATAGTGGAAATCTTGAGTAGGTGTACTCGAGGAGTGGAGTAGAAACGAGGATAGAGCCTCATTGTCGAACCACTATAAATCTTGGTGTCTTCCCACTAGGTTGTCTCTTTCCTTACTCTTTACTTATTTCATTATCATTATACTTACCTATTATCTTTGCTAGTGCATTTGAATTGAACCTAATCATTATGCAACTTAGTCTCAAGTAAAAGATAATTTTGATACAAACCAAATTGAAAGTAATTTTAATTTGGTCACCAATCAAAGAGAAACTATTCAACCCCCCCTTTTAGTTTCTACAGTTTTGTCATTTTGCAGAGGTATCAACATGCCGCCTCAGAAGGCTTTTAAATCAATACTAAGGCACTGATGTCAGTCTCGAAGTTCTTACCATAGCAATGTTTAGTAACAAAGCTAAACTCCCAATTACCTACGAATCTCTTATAACTTATTCAACTATAGCTTCCGCCATCTCTTCTGCCTTTTTATCTTTGCGTAACCATAATAGTTTTAGATACACAAAATGACCTCTTTTTGTACCTAAAGCCAAGTAGCTACAATAATATAAGCTTTGTTCGCCCATCTTACAATACAATCTATTTAAACTCATGAATACAACTAACACAAAATTCATGAATACAACTGCCAAAAATTTTTTTTTTTTTTCTTAAAAAGGGCTTAAAAGATATTATACCATGTTAGTAAAATTTCTTTTAAACATTTCATCAAACACCTTGACTTCGTTGTATCACTTGTAAACCTATGATCCTCCGGTACAAATAAGTATCCCACAAGAAAATGACACCATTCTTTATATCTACTATATCTAACCACACTTATATTCATAATCAATAATTGATAAAATATTAGAAGTATCAAATTAACACATCAAACCAAACAAAGGAAGATAAAACTAAAACTTACAGATACTTAGATGCTTTAATTATAATAAACCTGCATAATAAAAAATTAGCATGCTAACATCAAGGGATAATTGCTTAGAAAGAAATGATCGATATTTTTTTGATATTGAATATTTAATCGAATGAATTAATGACTTTAAAAAAATATGAAACTTGCACAACACAATATCGAAACCGAAGAATTTAGAATTTTTCCAGTGATTCTTTATGGTAAAAGATTAGAGTCTAATTCGTTATAGATTGGATTTTATATGCTAATCTTGGTTTTAGGTCATTTTCTTGTAATTAGCTTGTGATTAGTGAATATTAGTGTTTTGTGATTATTTAACTTTTCTTTATATGGTATATAAGAATTAGTATAATGTGTTAATAATAGTACATAGTTATTTAGTAATTATATTGCTTGGAATATTAGTTTATAAGGGATTTCTAGGGTTTCTATGAGAATTTAGGGTATCCTTGTTGTATTTGAGTTGTTCTTATTCATGGTAATACATATGGTTACTTTTAGAACTCAGACTTGATACATACATAATGTTAATATATAGGCATACGTTGATGTGGCAATTGTGATAGTGAGATCTATATATTCAACAATTCAATCACATACCATAATGAAAAATGCAAAAAAATTTAGAATAAAATCACCTCTTTATTTATGAACATGGATATTACATTAGTCAAAACTAGTGGATGTTATAACATGCCAGGCACGTGTGGGAGTTAACGGAAAAAAACGACGAAAAGTCAAAAATCGTTAACTTACTGGCAAAATTGCACGAGATTTTAAAATATTGTGGCAAAATTGAGTGTAATTTACTCTCTGTGACATATTTGTCAACTTCACAAAGTATAAGGACAAAACATGCAATTTACCCATTGATAAACAAATAATGATGAAGAATGTAATAGGCCAGGTTCTAAATAACACGCTACATCGAAGACTATAGTGTGAGACGTAATATTCACGTTACGAAACAAAGTAAGACGTTATCTTTAGGTGTAACGTGCTATAAGGCGTAATAAAGGGCGTTATAGTTCAAAGCCTGACCAGTTTTTTTAATGAACTCTGATTAAAAATTCATTTTTACAAAAATGAAGAAAATTACAAACAAAAATAATTTTTTTACGTTTATTTATTTTGTACTAACACTTTCTTATAAACTCAATATATATAATATGTTATAAATATATAAATATTTACATATACCGCACATCACGTTTTAAAGATATTAAAACTTGGCTTTAATTAACAACTGAGTTAGGTGAGTTGGTCACTAAGAGTAATCTTTGGAAGGTATTATTTGAGAGATCTCGAGTTCAAGTTTTAGTGAAGACCTTTTAAAGGCTCGAATTAAATAAAAGTTTGCATACTATCTAATTGAAATGTCATTATAAAATCTAACTAGTAACTAATAACTCGCCATAAAAAAACACTTGCTTTAATTGTTAAGACTTGAGACGTAATTCATGACTGACGCTATCCATAACTTAAAGCCAGAAATCAAACTGCCCCAAAATTCATACAAAAATATAAACATTATTTCTGTAACTAAAAACCCACAACCACAAATTCAACTCCGAATCAAAATCTTGATAGCGATTTATAAGTTATTTGTTCAATATTTTAAACAACAAAACAGTAGTACAAGAAAAGAATTACGTATGTACTACTTGTATATTTTACTGGGTTAAAGCTATAAATTACCAACGAACTTTACTTTTTTTCTCCATATTACAAATATAGAACATAAAATACTTATATAGCCATTAAAACTTGTTGGTACCCGGCTATTATTAGTAACGTGAAAATATTATATTCCACGTCATATTTTTTTTCCCACGTGGCGTTGACTTTTACACGTCACGTTACACATCATGGCTTCATCTTCCTCAAAACACTACAACCCATCTTCATAAACACAAATAATCCTATCTTTTTTCAATATTCAATATTCAAACACCAGTTCAAAAAAAATCAAAGACAAAGACCAATAATCGAACTAATGTTCAGACACAAAGACCAATATTCAATATTCAAACACTAATCAAACTTGCTACATCAACCGAAAACTAAATCCCATCTTTTTTCAATATTCAGACACAAACAATCCCATATCTCCTGTTTTGCAACACGCGTTAATTAAAGATGTGTAAGTGCAGATGTCGGGTTGTACCCCTTCTTGCTTCATTTGTTGCAATAGGTCTGCTACTAAGGAGCTTTGCATCCTCCCAGCTTTACAACATGCCTTGAGTAATGCCTCGTATGTGAACACATCAAGATCCAATCCCTTGTTTCTAAGTATAGAAAAGTACTCGAATGCTTTTCCAGTATCACCCAATGATGCATAACCCTAAGTCCTTCGTCCTAAGTCAATTGATTAGAAAATGATATGAATGAGGTATTGGATTAAAAAGTGATATGGATGAGGTATTGGATTAAAAAGTGATATGTATCAGATTGGTAGGTAATATGAATAAGGTGGGGTTGACTTGATAAAAATTTGATAATGTGGATATAAATAATTAAATGACCTGCTAATTAAGTGAGGTGTAGGTTGGTAACCTGTTATTGCAGGTACTTTTTATAAAGATTTGTAATTTTAGAAAAATAATAAATCTAGGATGGTTATTATAGTATTTTATGTTTTATATTTGTAATATTGAAAAAAAAAATAAAGTTCGTTGGTAATTTATGGCTTTAACCCTATTTTACTTTGTACTACTTCTTCTATTCATTTGACTAGCTAGGGTAAGTAATTAAGGTGATCGACTACACAGCATGGGCCCGCAATCGCCCCCACCACCAGCGTTGACCACTGACGATCCATCCGCGTCAATATGGGATTGGAATCAGTTACTTGATTTCAATATCGATGATGACTTACAGTTACCAGTGGAGGGTGATCCAGAAGACATCAGTTACTTACACGCTTCTTCGAGTTCGTATGATCTAGCTGCTCCTGAACTAGAGGCAGCTAAGGAGGAGGAGAAGAAGAAGGAAAATAATAAGGAACAGAAGGCGAAGAAGAATACTAGCAGTGCGATAACGAACAAGTACTGTCAGGTTCCAGATTGTAAGGCGGATATTAGTGAGCTTAAAGGATATCATAAACGACATCGGGTTTGTCTTACGTGTGCTAATGCTTGTATTGTCGTGATTGATGGTATTCACAAGAGATATTGTCAGCAGTGTGGAAAGTAAGTTCACTTCATTCTAGCTAGCTTATTATTTTCCACAACATTTACATTACAAATATTCATCACAAGCACTAGCTTGCTTGTGGAGCATTTCAAGCTACCTATTGAATGTTTAAACTTACTTACTTCAAGGGCTTACCTATGCAACCACTCGAAATTGTAACTTAAGGTTTCCATTACAGTATAGATCGAGGTCATGGCATTGCGAATATTTTTAAGTTCTCGTGTTTTTTTTAATTTAGCTTAAGAACTTAAAAAAAACAAATTATATACCACGAACCAAGGGAGGGTGCATACTTAAGGCAAGGTTGGAAGTTTGGAACTATGCACCAAAATTTAGGAAATATATAGCAATCCTCAATGGACAGGCCGGTGAGAAAATAACAATAAATAGATGGATTACGGTACTGGAAATTGGACCAGCTACCTAACCTCTAAGAACATATATGCTAGACTCCCCGCTTATCCGGTCAGAATAAATTGTGATCTAGGTTAAAGTACTGAGAGCTAATCATTTTATCAAAGGATGAGCTATAACTCGTTGTCATATAAAATCACCTGAATTCAGCTTCCTGGCTGATCGAGCGATACATAACCTTCTACACATTGGGTTTTTAGCCATGCTCTAATCCAAATCAATTCATACTTACATAACAAAGAAGAATTTTTGATGTTTAAAATTTATTGCGGATATCAATATCACTCAAAATAGAAACTTGGTTATGTGTTTGCGAATCCAGATTGGGGTTTTTATTTGAGTGTTACTACGAGAGTGATGCATAAACAAGATTTGAATGCGATACCAAACAGCTCCATCTCTAGTTATTGTTTCTGGTTTAAGTTGAAAATTTGTATCACCAAAAAGAAATGAAGGGTTAGAGGCTGGTTCGTGCAGGAAGATGGCAATCAAGCTTGCTCCTCTTTTTACACTACCTTTAAATCCTGGACTTAAACCGTATCCCAAAGGATCAAGAAAGTAAGAAACACCCATAGGCCGGGATTATCAAATGCTCTTTAATATATATATATATATATATATATATATATATATATATATATATATATATATATATATATATATATATATATATATATATATATATATATATATATATATATATATATTTCAATTACTATGTGAAGCATAACATTGTAAAACATAAATTTGACATCTAAACAAGTTTAATTTCATCAACACTTGAGGCAATGCATATATAGGATCAAGAAAGTAAGAGACACCCATAGGCCGGGTTGTCATCTAAGAGGGTGGTATGCGGCAATGCATATATAATAATGTGATTCTTAGGAACGTGTTTTATGAGCTTCTGTACAAGAGTTTTATATCTAACATGTTAACATATGCTTGGATTCTGAATATGAAAATGGATTTTTCAAATCCTTGTGCTAGCAATATTATTAGCTGAAAAACTTAAAATGTTGTAGGTTTCATGTCCTGTCAGATTTTGTTGAAGATAGACGTAGTTGCCGAAGAAAATTAGAGCGCCATAATAACAGGCGTAGAAGAAAGTCCTTAGACCCCAAGGAATCTGTATCTCAGTTAGCTGATTGTAGTGATAAATCCCCTACTAGTGAGGCAGCAGCAGGAGAGGAATTAGTAGTAGCAGGTGAAGGACATAATTCCGTTCAAGGTTCCACTCATGCACAAAACAAAGATAGCATTACATCTTTAGCTAGTGAAAATCATACAGATGAAGCAAGAGAAAATGCTGATGATAATACAGATTTCTCCTCTATGGTTGGCTTTTCATTAATGATGTCATACTTCTTACTATTTGTATGATGAATCTTTATACTTGCGGCATATACCATCCATGCTTATATACATTTTATTGTAGTGCCCAACTGGTAGGATCTCATTTAAGCTTTATGATTGGAATCCAGCTGAGTTCCCTCGCACACTCCGACATCAAGTAAGATCATCACCACTATTTGTAACTTTCTTAAGTTGTGGCAAAATAGCTAGGGAGATTGGGTAACCAGTTCCCAACAGGTCCGGGTCGGCCTTTTGTAATACTCAAGTCTTGCATATAATATTAATATGCTACTCCGTAACAAAATACACTTTGGTGTTTTTGTTTGACCCGTTAGAGATAAAGCATAAGCCGAATCGGCCCTTTGTAAGTAAACGGTGGTCGGATTTTCCACCTTTGATAGAAAGGGGAGTTTGAGTAATTGTATTCAACTGTTAAGTGATGCAATCATATATACCTTTACAGATATTTCAATGGTTGGCCAGCATGCCTGTGGAGTTGGAAGGATATATTCGTCCTGGATGCACAATTCTTACCATTTTCATTGCAATCCCGAGGTTTATGTGGGCGAAGGTGATGCCCTTTTGTTAATTTTGATTTATCTTTTTATCTTTCGATTTTAATTATGCGTTTTATTTATTGTATAAACTTCATCTACGTTATATAACTCAAGGTAAAATTTTGAACAATTAAATGAAGATCCAGTTGTATGTATATATGACCTCCTTGCTTTACCTAAAAACATACTTTTGAGACGAGACACATTCTATATTAACCTAAACAACATGATCTTCAGTGTCATGAAAGGTTCGTCGCCTTTAATGTCTTACTCTTTTTCTGCACGTCTTATTTCATTATTGGTTTGTACGTTGAGAAAACGCTTCGAATCTCAGTGAATGCCAAAGTTAAATTCTGAAGTTAATAACTGTATAATTTAGCTGAGTTGTATTACACATCTTCTATGCCTACCTAATGTAGGGTTTGTTAGTAGCGTTGTTCAGAAAGACAATTGTGTACGAAACTATGAATCGTTGTATAGAATATTGAGAATGTTATAAACACAAACGACAACGTATTCTTACAACACAAGCAAGTTGATAATAATCAGGTTTTCGTGTAAAGCCGTCGAGAATTATAATATCTATCCTTACAGTCTTATACCTAAAATGCAACTAAGAAAATGGAGCAAAAAGTATCGGTTGTTTGAATCTGTGTTTTAGAACTGATTTTCTCCATGCTCGAGGGAGATTGATATTTACCTCAAATTGTGTGTTTATGCACTAAAATGTTCTGACCTGGCAGGTGGAAGGTCCGTGATAAAAATTGAAGCGGGTGAAAAAGCCCCGAAGCTACATTATGTTCAGCCTACATGCTTTGAAGCAGGCAAACCCATAATTTTTTTGGCATGCGGAAGTAATTTGCTTCAACCGAGATTAAGGTACATATTTTTTGCATAGTACATCAAACAAATACTTAATTTACTTACTAGATGAATTTCACAGGTTTTTAATATCCTTTGCTGGCAAGTATTTGAAAAACGAAGTGCGTGTTTCACCATTACACACCCAAAGTGAGGCTTCTATAGCCAACTCCGATCATCAGTTCCTAAGGATATGTGTTCCATATACTGAATTGGATGTTTTTGGTCCTGGTTTTATTGAGGTTTGCTTCAGAGTAATTTTCTTTTTTACGGAACTAGCCCATTTTGTTACCTCTTAGTTTTGACTAGTGTCCGATTATTCTTTTCTTGAAGATTGAAAATGAATCTGGTATATCCAACTTCATTCCAATTCTAGTTGCAGACGAAGAAGTATGTTCAGAGATTAAAACAATGCAGATGGAATATTATTCACGTATGTATGCACGAGATTCGGAGTCTAGATGCACAACTAAATCTTGTGAGACTGCCGTTAACAAGTTCTCTGAATTGCTCGTGGATATCGCGTGGTTACTTAAACAGCCATTTGTAGAAAACACGGAATGTGCTGTGATGTCATCACAACTGCAAAGATTCTGTTTTGTACTTAATTTTCTTATGGAATATGAGTCCACCATAGTTTTGAGGAAAGTGTTAGACCTTATAAAGATGGAAATAAATAAAAACGGCAGCCTTATTGAAGCTGACAGTGAGCTCCAGGAGTCTTTGAATCACGCTGCAGAAGTAATAAATCAGCGGCTGGAGCAAAAAGCAAACCTTGACTTGCTTCCAAGAGATCAGGTACTTCTTTTCATTTCAACTCAATAAGACCAGCTTCTTGTAACCAATACAAAAATGTCCTTTTTAAAATCCGGAGCAGTTCTGAACAGTACCAACCCCCATTTTGCCAAATGTAGTCGATTAGGATTCTCTTTTATTTATCAATCAAAAGGGTAAACTAAGTAAATTTGTTTGGTAACAGAAAGGGTCAAACGGGTCGAAAGTGGCTTAAAGTGTATTTTTATTGCCTAAAACCTAAATCACTTCACATGAACAAATTATATTATTACTGAAATAGCTAAGTAAAATTTTGCTGATCAACTGAAACTGAACAAAATCTGTTCCTGTAAAATGAATGATATACATTTCTCTAAAAATGCAGGATATGGTACGAGCTGAGAGTATGCAAATTCCAACTGCCAGACAAAAAAGTGAAAATGTAGCACTCTTAAATAACAATTGTGCTGCGAGTATGAGACCCTACAATGAACCACCAGAAAAACCATTTAGCGGGATGTTTACATAAAATAATTTACTTAATAATTATAATTTATAGTAGGAGATGACAAACGGGTAACAAGCCGCTACTAGCCTTTTTTACATAAAATGACATTAGATTATTTGTATCTCACCCTCTGATTCTTGCGGTTGATATAATTACTACTAGTATATGTTTTGTTATACTATATGCATTTGTTTTCCTTCCTCGAGAGTTTCCATAACGATTCGTTGGTGTTTGTTTAAACATAACAAGTCATTCATCATGTTACATAATGATTCAGATTCACATTCAGACATTTTAATTCAGATGTGCGAATCAAATTCAAATTCAGATTTTAAGCATGGACATATCACTTTGTAGAAAAGATATTTTTTGATGTAAAAGGTTAGTTAAGACAGCAATATGCGTTATACATTTTGGCAACTATATATTGATAGCATGGACGACCCAATCCACTTTTCGATGACCGATTTACTCGGTCACAGCATTGGAATGACCGAGTCCGATACTCGGTCGACAGAGTGAAAAAAACACCCACTGCGGGCAGCCTAATACACAAACTTACTAAAAAACCCATGAACACATTAACATCACTAGCAGGGTACCCGCGCAATGCGGCGGCGGGATACTAATATTAAAATTCATAGCGTGTAATGTTTTATGATTATATATGTTTCGTGAAAGTAATTTTACAAATAATGATAGTTTTAAGTCAGAGTAACTTACGCAATAACAAATCAAAAACATAAAAATGCCACCGAAACTACAAAAATATCAACCAAACACCCAAACTCAAACGCCACTAATTATCAATATATGCGACGGTGTTGGTGAAGATCCTAATGGTGGTGGTGGCAGCGATTCAGAAATCATATAGTATTGGTAGTTCGAGGAACGTTGATGGCTGAATCTTTTGTGCGTATTTTTTTCGTCTTTTAATAAATCGTGAATTCTTTTTATACTAAGATTTCGTAACTAATATTTTAACGTATATCAATAAAAAGTTAATTGTAGTTTTATGTTACATGTATTCATAAAATGGTTATATAATTTCTCATTAAATTATTTAATTTCTCATTAAATTATTTATTAATGACCTAAACTCTTATTGATTCATATTTATTATTAATGCATATTGTCATTTAAAGTACTTTTTAAATGTAGTTTGAAAAAACGTATATGCATTAAAACCTAAACTGATTTTGAAAATGATCATATATAACTTTCTTTTTTTAGCAATGTTTTAGGATTAAAATTTTAAGACTTCTAAATATAGAAAAAGGGTTAAATCTTTTATAAAGTATTAAGATTAACAAAAAAAAACCACCACTCTAAGACCACCAGTGAAGATAGAGATGACTGGTGGCTGTGAGATGGCTTCTAGCGACGATAGTGGATCAAGGAGATACTAGTATAGAGTGAGGCATATATATGCAAGTCAAAGTGGTAAAAATAGGTAGCGCTAGCCCCTTCGATTTTTTTTTTTGAGTTAGAGGCAATCAGACAACACATGAACCTCTTACTTGGTAAGACACGCTAGCTCTGTTCATGTCTGATCAAGAAGGAAAAGACAAACACCTTGAACATTTAACCGTGACTGACTCGGTAAGAATCATTCAGATGTTATCGGCAAAAACAAAAATCACCAGAATTATGAAGCAACATTCGATTACTATAATATATGTGTTTTGTTTTTTTAATCATATAAACTCTTATACTGTAAGGCTTTATTTTCTATATTTGTGACCTTTTTAACACGTACTTATTTTCTACAAATGAAAAAGCCGGGTCTTTTTTTAGGAACCTTTATCTTTAAGCTGGATAAGCTGGATAAGATATGTGAATGAGTCTGCATTATCACAAACATCTGAGTTAAAAGACACGAGGAACAGTCATAGTGGAAGTTATTTCTATATAAAGATCTGCGGTATTACAAATTGAGCATAATTTGCTGGCAGATTCTTTTACTTATCTGACCTACAAACTTACAAAATATCATTTACCGTTTGGTTGGAGCATATTGGAGGATATTGGGGGATATTCAAAATTTTGACATTTTAATTTCCCCCAAATATTGTGTTTGGTATGACTAACGAAGGAATTTAAAATTCCCCGAGTTCCCAAAATGAAGGATATTGAAATTACTCCAAAAAGTGAGGAATTTTAATTTACTTGAAAATTTTATTTTATAAACTTTTTTTAATCATTTTTATTCGGGTTTTTATGTTTATATAAAAAATTATAAAATTTAAAAATTTATATAAATTTTTTTTTATTTTTTATTTTTACTCTTTTAAATAGCAAAAATAAAATTTATATTAAAAATTTATAGAAATTTTTTATAAAATTTATAGAAATTTTTAATAAAGTTTATAGGAATCTTTTACAAAATTTATATTAATTCTATAAAAAATTATTGATTTTTTTTATAAAAATTATAAATTTTTTTAAAAACAAATTATATAAGTTTTTATAAAGTTTATTGAATTTTTTTATAAAATTTATATACATTTTTTATAAACTTTTTATTAATTTTTTATAAAATTTTTGTAAACTTTATATAAATTTTTTATAAAATTTATATAATTTTTTTATAAAAAAATTATAAAAAAACTATATAAATTTTTTTATAAAATATATATAAAAAGTTAAAATTCGATTTTTAATTTTTCAATAAAAATTTTATAAAAATTATTTATTCGTTAATTGTTTAATACAAATTCAAGAGTTTAAAATATTATAAAATTCTGTCAACCAAACAGGATTAGGCATTTTAAATTCTAGAATTTTAAATTCTTAGGAATTTTAATTTACTAGATATTAGAATTCCAGAATTTTAAAATTTTTTACAAATTTTTTAATTGCGCCCACGAAACCCGCAGGTCTATGAGTATAGTATAATACAGTATAGTTTAGAGAAGATGAAACAGTTATTATATTACATGATGTGCCTGCTTTCTGTTGGAAGTTTAGTGCAATTGTGGGATCGAGTCATACTTGTAAATGGGTTTGGAGGTACGGAGTGTACACCCATTATGTCCCTGACCTCCCTGGACTCAATATAGTGGTTGAAAGTTCATCAGGAGGAAGCTGCTCCTGGTTAGGAAGTTGCTCCTGATTAGGAAGTTGCTCCTGGTTAGGACGTTGCTCCTGATGATGCACAAAGTCTTTGTAACCTCTTTGACCAATCAATGAGGGTTGAATATTGACTTGATGACCAGGTTTATGGTCATGTAACTACTATGTTTTCATGTAGGTAATTATGAGCTTAATTGGCCTATTAATGCTCTTAAATACCATTGACTATGAGTTACATCCTTCTAGGACTATGATCACTATAAATAGTGATCATATTTGCATGATGAAATATACAGAAACATGAAACACTTACACGCACAGAGTTCTTGATTTGTGCCTAAAATAAGAACTAACTCTTGGTTTTATCCCAAGGAGGTATTCGTGTTAACCCAGGCATAGGGTCGAATAATCTTATTTGGAAAGTGATTACACGACTTCAAGAGATATCCGGTAACCATTCATTGGTACGTAGTTAGGCTATTGATTATCTTCACCCTGTTGGAACGAAGTAAACCCCAACAATCAAAGAAGATTATTTTGTGATAATCAATGGCGGCGGCAATGAAGCATATGGTGGCTAACTTCTCCAAATTGGAAAAGTTTGAAGGGGTTAGGAGATGGCAGAAGAAGATGCACTTTCTTCTTTCTACCATGAACGTGGTGTACGTGCTGACCACTCCCATTCCTGATGGTGGTGATGATGCTACTTTGGAGGAACTGAGGAAAATGAGCAAATGGGAGAATGATGATTATGTGTGTCGCGGCATAATTCTCAATGGTATGTCTGATTCTTTATTTGATATTTACCAAAATGTTGAATCTGCTAAAGAACTATGGGATTCTTTGGAAGCCAAATATATGGCTGAGGATGCATCAAGTAAGAAGTTCCTTGTGAGTGATTTCACAAATTACAAAATGACTGATTCAAGACCAGTCATGGAACAATACAATGAACTTCTTGGAATACTTGGCAGATTTACACAACATAAAATAAACATGGATGAGACCATTCAGGTCTCGTGTGTCATTGACAAACTACTCCTTCTTGGAAAGATTTCAAGCACACCTTGAAACATAAGAAGGAGGAGTTAACTCTTGTTGAGTTGGGCAGTCATTTGCGCATTAAGGAATCCCTCAGGGTGCATGAAAGTGATAAGCCAAAGAGCAACAATGTTGCTGGTTCATCTATTGTCAATATGGTGGAGCATAACAACTCCACCAGGTACAATGACAACAAGGGCAAACGTAAGCATCAGGATAACACCAAAGTTAATCCTAACAAGAAGTCGTCAGTGGCTTGTTGGAAGTGTAGGAAACCTGGACACTTCACAAGGGATTGCAAAGGTGTTAGCATTGGCAACCAAGCTAATGGATCAAGCACAAAAGGTCAGAATATGTTTAATGAATCTCTCCAGATTTATTATGTTACATATGTATCTGAAGCTTATTTTGTGCAGGATGATGATGTTGCGTGGTGGGTTGACTCTGGAGCAACAGTACATGTGTGTAAAGATAGATGCTGGTTCAAGACTTATTATTCAATGAATGATGGATCTATTCTTCACATGGGAAATGAGTCAACAGCCCTAGTGCATGGATGTGGTTGTGTAGATCTTAAATTTAGTTCTGGAAAGATTGTTTCCTTGTTTAATGTTTTGCATGTTCCTAATATTAGGAATAACTTGGTTTCTAGTAGTGTTTTGAATAATTGTGGTTATAAACAAGTGATTGAATCTAATAAATTTGTTTTATCTAAACATGGTGTGTTTATTGGTTTTGGCTATTTGAGTAATCAAATGTTCAGGCTTAATATTGATTCTAGTATAAATGTTGATTTTGTCCTGATGACTACCACTAAACTGAATGATTCATCACTATGGCATGCTAGACTAGGCCATGTCCACTATAAGAGGATGCAAGATATGTCTAAGGATGGGTTAATTCCAGCTTTTGACATGGACACTAATAAGTGTCAGACTTGTATGCTGAACAAAATTACTAAGAAACCATTTCAGGATGTAAAACGTGAAACTATAGTTTTGGAGCTAATCCATAGTGACCTATGTGATTTGCATGCTACTCCCTCATTAGGGAATAAGAAATACTTGGTAACATTTATTGATGATGCTTCTAGGTTTTGTTATGTTTATTTGTTACATACTAAGGATGAAGCATTAGATAAATTTAAACTATTTAAAACTGAAGTTGAATTACAAAAAAGAGTCCAAATCAAAATATTTAGGACTGATAGGGGAGGTGAGTACATGGATACTTTGTACTTTGAGTCTGTTGGAATCATCCATGAGACAACTGCTCCCTATACTCCACAACAAAATGGTATATCTGAAAGGAAAAATAGAGTACTAAAAGAGATGGTTAACTCCATGTTGTCCTACTCAGGACTGAGTCAATGGTTTTGGGGAGAAGCTATGTTAACAGCTTTCTATTTATTAAATAGGGTTCCTAATAAAAGGAACAGGATTACCCCTTATGAACTCTGGACAAAAAGGAAACCAAACTTGAACTACCTCAAAGTTTAGGGTTGTAGGGCTGTTGTAAGACTCCCTGATCCAAAGGTGAAAACCTTGGGTGAAAGAGGCATTGAATGCATCTTTGTTGGATATGCTGAGCATTCCAAGGCTTATAGGTTCTATGTTATTGAACCTAATGATTCAGTTTCAATAAACTCAATCATTGAATCAAGGGATGCTAACTTTGACGAGACTAGGTTCTCATCAGTCGCTAGGCTAAGCCTTATGACTCCTACTGGAGCTGAGGACATTGGTGCTTCAGTGGAACCTGAAAGGGTCACTAATGAGGTTGTGGTTCAGCAACCTGAGCCTGAGCTTAGAAGAAGCACAAGGCAAAGGACTCCAAAGAATTTTGGGCCTGAATTTCAACTATACCTAGTTGAAGGAACAAGGGATGATGTCTCTTACCAGTACTACTATTGCTTTAATGTTGAGGATGATCCCAAAATATTTGATGAAGCAATGAAGTCCCAGGATGTTGCTTTCTGGAAAGAAGCAATCAATGATTAGATAGATTCCATCATGGGCAACAACACTTGGGTGTTGGTTGATCTACCTCCAGGTTGCAATCCACTTGGATGCAAATGGATCTTTAAAAGAAAGATGAAGGTAGATGAAACTATTGAAAAGTTCAAGGTAAGGTTAGTCATTCTAGGCTTTAGACAAAAGTCAGGAATAGATTACTTTGATACTTATGCTCCTGTAGCACGGATAAGTACCATAAGAATGTTGATTGCCTTGGCAAGCATTCACAATCTGATTATTCATCAGATGGATGTGAAGACAGCATTCTTGAATGGTGATTTAGATGCGGAGGTTTATATGAACCAACCTCAAGGTTTCATCATGCCTGGTCATGAAGGTAAGGTGTGTAAACTGATTAAGTCCTTATATGGACTCAAACAAGCACCTAAGCAATGGCATCAAAAGTTTGATGAAGTGGTTTTGTCTAATGGTTATTTACTTAACCAAGCTGACAAATGTGTATATAGCAAATTTGATAAATCTGGTAAAGGAGTCATCATTTGCCTATATGTTGATGACATGTTAATCTTTGGTACTGACCAAGTTCAGGTTGATTTAACCAAAGAGTTTTTGTCATCAAGGTTCTCTATGAAAGACATGGGGAAGGCTGATGTTATCCTTGGCATAAGGATTAAACATGAAAGTGATGGTATTGTAATTTCTCAGTCTCATTATATTGAGAAGGTCCTGAAGAAATTCAATCACTTTGATTCTACTCCAGTGAGTACACCTATGGATACAAGTGAGAAACTAATGCCTAACAATGGTCAGGCTGTCTCCCAGCTTGAGTATTCTAGGGTGATTGGTTGCTTGATGTATGCCATGACTAGTACTAGGCCTGATATTGCTTTTGCAGTGGGTAAACTGAGTAGGTACACTAGTAATCCTAGTACTCAGCATTGGCAAGCAATTCAGAGGGTACTAAAGTATTTGAAAGGAACAATAGATTATTGTTTGTCATATACTGGATATCCTTCAGTGTTGGAAGGTTACACTGATGCGAGTTGGATAAGCAATACTGAGGATAATTCATCCACAAGTGGCTGGGTATTCCTTCTTGGTGGTGGTGCAATTTCTTGGGCATCCAAGAAGCAAACTTGCGTTACTGGTTCAACAATGGAATCTGAATTTGTGGCTCTAGCAGCTGCTGGTAAAGAGGGTGAATGGTTGAGAAACTTGCTTCTTGAGATTCCATTGTGGGTCAAACCTATGGCACCCATATCTATCCGTTGTGATAGTGCAGCTACATTGGCTAAGGCTTATAGCCAAATGTACAATGGTAAGTCTAGACACTTAGGTGTTAGACATAGCATGATTCATGAGCTAATCATGAATGGGGTGATATCAATAGAGTTTGTGAGGTCTCAACAAAACTTAGTTGATAACTTGACGAAGGGATTGGCTAGAGACTTGGTTATAAAGTCTGCTAAAGGGATGGGTTTAAAGTCCAAACTAGTCACTGAATGCTAGGACACACAACTCCCTCCTGAGGAAACTTGGGAGCTGAGTTCAATGTGGAAAGCTGAACATTTAGGGGACTGAAGCACATGTATATCTTCCCAAGGATGTGCTTGTACCTGCTGAAAGGAGGATGAAGTTATAAACTTCTTAATGGTTAATTTCTTTGAAAAAGTGCTTAAGCAGGAGCATGAACTAAAGAGGAACCACCTATGTAAATGTTGAGGTTTCGCCGCCTCAAGGAGCATGGACTTTGGCTCTTACAACATTTATGAATTGGATATGGACACATGGCTTGTATGGTGTCAGGAGCGTTTTAAGTGTTTGAAAACTTGTGTGTATTTTATCTTCAGGTATTCAAAGTAGTTGAAGGGTTCAATTCTTAGAACACCCTGATTCTCGAATATTTGAAGTGATGTACTAATATGGAAATTCAATCCTCAGGACATTTTCATTTATGCACTAGTTTTTGTTAAAGTTGATTTTCATGCAAAAAGGAATTGTACTAAATTAGGGAGGATTGTTGGAAATTTAGTGCAATTTTGGGATCGAGTCATACTTGTAAATGGGTTTGGAGGTACGGAGTGTACACCCATTATGTCCCTGACCTCCCTGGACTCAATATAGTGGTTGAAAGTTCATCAGGAGGAAGCTGCTCCTGGTTAGGAAGTTGCTCCTGGTTAGGAAGTTGCTCCTGGTTAGGACGTTGCTCCTGGTGATGCACAAAGTCTTTGTAACCTCTTTGACCAATCAATGAGGGTTGAATATTGACTTGATGACCAGGTTTATGGTCATGTAACCACTATGCTTTCATGTAGGTAATTATGAGCTTAATTGGCCGATTAATGCTCTTAAATACCATTGACTATGAGTTACATCCTTCTAGGACTAGGATCACTATAAATAGTGATCATATTTGCATGATGAAATATACAGAAACAAGAAACACTTACACGCACAGAGTTCTTGATTTGTGCCTAAAATAAGAACTAACTCTTGGTTTTATCCCAAGGAGGTATTCGTGTTAACCCAGGCATAGGGTCGAATAATCTTCTTTGGAAAGTGATTACACGACTTCAAGAGATATCCGGTAACCATTCATTGGTACGTAGTTAGGCTATTGATTATCTTCACCCTGTTGGAACGAAGTAAACCCTAACACTTTCAATATGCACTCGTAACTTCATAAGCATGCCTTATATGTTATCTCCGTCGTCCACCAAATCCACCTTTGTGTTGACAGTTAAAATAAACCGTGACTACTGGAGATCCAAGGTTGTAGAGTTCTGCAAAGTCTTTGGTGTTGAAATTCTGGCGCCATCCTGGGGCGTACACAGTTTGTCGACCCATTTGCCTGAACAACACAAAAACCATGCGATGAATTCCCATTGATGGTCTTGGGCTCTTATAGCACACAATTTCTTGACCTATAACAAAAAAAAATTGAACTTTAGGATTTTTACCGACTTAATTATTTCACAGTTTTAATTTATACTAATTAAAAACAAAATTATACTATAAAACTTACCAAACCGTGCTCCTGTGGTCGCTGGGATATCAGTAACCAGCCTATATAGTTTACAGGGAACATATAAAGTTGCATTAGTAGTCGTAGTCCAATTACTAGTCGTAGTCTAGTTTATGTTGAGTTTTTTTGGAGTCTTGCCAACTCAAAGGGCCTTATCAACGAGTTTCCCTTATCAACCCGTTCATGTTAATCTATTTCTTGGAAGATTGATCTCAAATCAGTCTCTTAACACATGGTATTCTCAAGTTTTTTTCCAATAACTTTAATTTGAAAACCCTTCACGTATGATTAGAGCTTTTAATGAAAATTAAAACGGGCTACATCAAATAGAAAAATAAAAGTTGCATCATAAATAACATCTTACCAATGCAAGTATTCCCTTATGTTAGGGTCACTTGGACTTGGAGCATCAGGATCCACCATCACCTAAAACAACAATATGTGAAAAGCGCGTAATATCTGAAGAAAAGAACGAGAGAAAGCAAGATGATAGAGAATAAAACAAGAACCGCAAACGTACTCATGTGTGAAAAGCACGCATATCGTCACCTCCAATATCAACTCTCGGTTGGTTCACAACTTGAGAGGGCTTTAGCTCGCACCCGTTGTTAACTACCCTATCATTATAGGAGACAGATTGGTTGATAGACTGGTTGAAACTATCAATAACATCGCCTATTACACGTCCAGCAACCAATGGATCCCCCCTTACCCTCGACATTATAGTTCGTTTGATGGAGTTTGTTTCTTCCAAGTGTGTTGGTTAATGAACTGGTTGCAACCGTGATGGTATTTATAGGGGTTTCGAGTTGGAAAACATAGCATGTGGCACCACAGAACACATCAGGAACAATCATATTCTCTTTGAGATGTGATGAATTTAAGATATGGATGATTCTTAAAATGAAATAGACCAGTGACCAAGACAGAGTGATAGAGGGGTCAAATCGTTCCTATGTCACTCCATATATGATAACCATGGAATCTTCAAGTACTATGTATTCCATCACAAGAGAAGGCCGAAGGTACCTTTTTATCTTTGATAGAAGAAAAATCAACTTCTTTACTTTAGGTAGGGTATGACTGATTACGCTTCAAGCTCTCTATACAATGTCGTAAATGATATTGAGACCTATAACCCGTAAAAGACGATATTGGGTATTACTTTACTATAGTAAACCATTCACAAAGATAATAAAAAAACTTGTGTAAAAACTATACATACGCAGGATACATTATTGAAAACAGGGACGAAACCAGGATGAAATATGACCGGATGCACAAATTTTTTTGAACCGTAACATAACATATGTAAAAACTGAATTGAAACAAAGGATAGAAACACGTTCCGATTGACTGGGTGCATTTAAGATGCATTTAGAAAAAATCGATGTTTTCTTCACAAATTAACGCTACACAGAAAAAATCTATGAGGATCACGGACACCCGCGGGAACCCCCTAGCTCAGTCCCGATTGAAAAGACCATATACGTAAGACACTAAGTTTATGGCTAAACATAGTTATTTAACTTTAAAATTTGGTTCAATATAAATAATACGATGATACGTGACTTGTTTACCTGTTACCATTAAAAAAGTTGCAATTTTGGTTTTTCTATCGTTAGTCTTTTGATTTTTTTTTATATAGAACTTTTTTTTCTCTTTTTTTCTTCTTTTGATATCACTTTTTCTTTTCTTTTTTACTTTTAAAAAAAATCGTAGAAAGTTGTACTTAACTGTTACAATCACAAGAATATACAATTTGAAGTTTAAATCTCTAGTATAATTGGCTGCTTTAGTTTTGTAGCAACTAACTTGGAATAAAACTAAAGCTATAAAAAGGGAGAGATGCAACTTAGGAAAAAGATTGACCAATGAGATGAAAAATGAAGTGAAATCTAGTATGTGGTGGTAGCCACTTTATACGTCCCTTACTTTTTATTCGTTTTTGTTTGGCTATCGTACGTAGTTTTAGCTACTCACATGATCTATTGTTTTATTAAAATGTTTTAAAATCTTAATATTACTATCAAGTCTTACTGGTAAAAGGCAGTTACAAAGTTTGAATCTAAATAAAATAATTTATTTATTTTGAGAAATGCTATAATCACACTATTTTTATAAAAACAAATCTACACCCTTATGTGTAACTTGATTATTTGAAGTGAAAATAAGAGAGAGAAAACTTAATGTAATTCTATTGGTACATGTAACTTGCCACATATATAAGTGGATTTATTTTTGTAAAAAGGGTGTGAGTGTAGCATTCTTCATTTATTTTTGTAAAATTATTTAAATGGTGCTTATTATATATCATCGCAATATGCTCAAGTGCAAAGTTAGAAAAAACTATTATTTTATGGGAGAAGCAAAAGATACAATACTAGAGCTTTTCGGCGAACAAATATCTTTTCTTAAAATGTTGCTATGAATATAAAACAAGTTTTTTATTCATTGTAATAAAAACATACCTTATATCTTATAGACAATTCAAAATAAAGTTATAAACATTAAATTTAAATGAAGGATTATATTGGATATCCTATATCATATATGGGACACATCCAAACTATCTATCTAAAAAATCAAAAGCCATAAATTAGTCTCACACTTATGAATAAAAAAATTAAAAAAAGTCGAAAGGGCATTTCCATCTTTTAACATCCCCACCTAACACCAGCCCATATCTAGACATACACATACACATCGTAGATCCATATGTCTCTCTCTCTCTCATAACACACACAAAAACACATAGTTACGCTCATCAATCATCAATCGATTCATAGTTACGATCAATCCATCGTATTACAAATCATCAATCGATTATCAATTGATAGCCAATCGACCATATCATTCTTCACATCATTAGGGTAACAAATATATCCCGATCTATTTTTATTTATCTTTTTAGCTTATTTGATGTGAATAAGCTTATAATTCAACTTATCTCTTTTTAGCTTATTTTGATGTGAATTTATGTTATGAGTTTATCATTTTTATCTTATTTAATGTGATTAAGTGTATACATATGTTATCATCTGAGTTTATAAGCTTATAAATCAGCTTATTTGATGAATTATGTGTATTATTATGTTGAATGATAAGCTAACTCATTAGTTGATTGATTTGAATAATATGACTTGTTAGTGAAATATAAACCAATTTATTAGCTTAACAAGGTTGGTAAACCAGCGCTTCGCTGCGGGGTGCCAACTTTAGCGTGTATATACGAGAAATATGTATGCATCTTAAGTTATAAATTAATGACTAAATCAAGTTACAAAAAAAGTTTGCACGTCATTTTAGAATTGTTTACACCTAGTTCGTGTTTTTATATATTAAGCGACATATTAGACAAAAGAGAAGCTTGCTATCCATTTTTTTATAGAGCTTCATATCTGCTAGTCTCCTTGGGAATGGACTCTACCTTGCCACGGGTTACAAAAGATAATACACCATTAAGACGCTTTTCTTGTATCACTCGATTCTACTGACTTCCAATTACTCATTTTTTTTTATTTTCTTCTATTCTGCCTTTTCTTCCTGGAATAGTTGCCTGTTGAGCATCTTGTTGCCTCGTTTGTTATTTGTGGTGGCTGGAGTTCTTTTTTTTCGGCCAATTTTCGCGATGCATGTTTTGTCAAACCTATTTTTTGTGTACATGATTTTAAGTGTGGTTAAATAATCTATTAAATTTGAGTACGAAATTTATGTTTGGTACCTGTTGATTGATTGCAGATATGTTTTAAGTGTTTCTGGTCTCGCTTGCGTTCATGTGAATGCAAGGGTTTGTGGCGATTCAGTTGTCCTTTTTTATCTGTCAATAGTTTGACTGGTGTTGCCGGTTGTGCTTGCCCTGTAAAAGTATGGGTGTTAGGATTTTTTGGTTTTGTGATTCGAGTTAGTAGGATACAAAACTTTGATCGTGCATACTTGGAAGTAATTCGGACGCTTCAGTTGTCCCTGTTTCGTAGTAACATAGGGTTGTTAGCATTTATGTCGACGGTAGGGATGAAGTGAAAAGTTAAGTAAGGTGATAGTTAATTACTTTTTACCTAGTGTGTTTTTTGGTACTTAGGGTGGTATGGTTATCTGCAATGGTTTATCAAGTCTTACCGAATTTCATTCCGTCAGACCGTGAATGCCTTCCCTGATATCGAATTAATTTCACTTCGCTTCCTTATTCAGCAAACAAAATGGAACTATCTCAGACTATATACACATAATGTAGAAGTATAACGACTACTTATAATTGATTGACCCTTAGGAAGACGATTGTTGTGGAAAATGTACGTCTGCAAAAACAATGAATTACCTACATTAGAAGAGTCTGTGATCCTTATGTTTCCGACACCAACACCTTCATGCATTTTAGAACCAAGGGCTATGGTCTCGCTTGTCGGATGAAAACACACAGAAGAGCATCCACATGAAAAAAGAACACTTGTAAAAACCCAAAGAAACCTGAAAAAAGAGGTGTTGTGAAATATATTTTGAATTATGAACTAATCTTAGTTGGACTACATTTCATATAGCTTAAGTGATTAGAATTGGTTCAGTTCTCTAAGGTTTATATTCTTACTGGATTACAAAAGCCCATTGTGAATCAATATGCACCATAATAAACAAAAGTCGCGCCTTTCAATTCAAAATCGATAGCTTTCGCTTTTAAAACTTCCTTGGCCTGACCACACTCACGAATCACAATCCAAATCAATTAAAACATACCCATATTATCAGAACTAAAAGAAATATAACAGGCTACAAAAGTATGTACAAACTCCGTATGATCTACACCCGCTCGTGTCTGGTCCATACGAAACTAAGTTTGCGAAAAAAATATGGATTTGTTATTTTTAGGCTCAGATACATAAGCAATCGGGTATGAGAATATGGCCGCGGTGGCTGCAAGCGTTAAAAACTTGCCCTGCCAGGTGTCGCATAACCCGAGTTCCAATGAATTTCATTTTAGAACGCTCAAGTATTATCATCATCGCCCATCCAAAGTAATACGGTCTACTCTGTTGCCCCCACCCATCATGAAACACACAACTGCCACTATGTATAAGCGATTACCTGACCGTCACCGACCCACCAAAGACCGGCGACAATGATCGTGTTCCAAAGAAAGATCATGAGACTTTCAACGCACGTGTATAGCAACACAGTTGTAGAAAAACGTATGCGTTTCGTATACCAAGCATCGAGAAAAAAAAAGTTTCCTAAACCAACCATTAACCGAAAATCCAATTTCACTTATATGTGTATGTCAGAATATAATCCATGTTTAAAAGGGTGAAACACACAGAAACCAAATACAACGACAATGTCCATTCGCTCGACCATCACCAACCTGTCAGAGACCGGGCCCACTGCGTTACTGTTCATAAGACACAGAGAGTATGAATGATAAACCAAATTAAGGCTGTATCACATATAAATCAAAACCAACAATTAACCAAAATTCCAATTTCATTTATCTATCTATCTTGAAATATAAGAGATATTTAAAAGGCTACATCACATAGAAACCTGATCCGGCCACAATTTCCATTAACTCGACCGTCACCAACCCGTCAAAGACCGGGTGCATACAAAAGTGATGATCATAATAACCAACAACAAGTCCATTGATCTAAAATAAATTCTATAAATAAAGTATTGTAAAAGTTACCTCATGACCCACATCACCAAATCAGAAAATTTCCATAACCCATGTTTTATTTAAGAAAAAACACAACTTACGCTTGGTTAAAACCATCAATCCGAAACACCCCATAAGGGAATACTAAGCATAAAAACAAAACCAAACAAAAGAGATTGTTAGACATTGATGGGTCATAAGGGTTATCTTGCAAATGCCATTTGTGTATAAATGTTAAATCTTGAAAAAGCAACCGTCATGACCGAAGTTCGACCGTCACCGACCCATCAAAAGTTTAGGTCAACAATCGTTAACTATAGCCCGGCCGTCACCGACCCACCAAAGATTGGGGCAACGATCGTCATCAAATTATAACTTATTATAGTTTATCATTTCAAAGTCTTTGAGTGTTATGATCATTGTGAATCATCATCGATTGATGGCAACGATTCAAAAGTCATAATATCTAACCTCAAATCCACAGATCGAAAATAATTTCTATAAATAAATTATAAATGTTACCTCATTCAATTAAAGGTTCGTATGCCTAAAACGGCCATAAAAATCATCAGGAGCGTACAACCCATCAAAGACCAGAGGGCAACAATCCTTAACCATGCAATTGGGAAAATTGTTCCATATAAAAAGAAACCATTAGGAGCATAGCCAACCCATCAAAGACCAGGGGGCAAAAATCCTTAGCCATAGGCCGATTGTCGCCAACCCATCAAAGATCAAGGGCAATAGTCGGCGACAAATTAACATGAAAGCATGAATCCTAGATCTGGTATCTGAGAGAGAGAATTATGAATAATATCTAGAGAGACACAACTTAAAGATATAGGAATCAAACACGTATGGATCATATAGGACAGGTGGAGCAATTAAGTTACGAATGGAGGATGGAACGAAGATGTTGGATTTTTTGGGATTTCTTAATAAACTCATATGTGACGGCGGTTTTTTTCACGAAGTAAGAATGGAGGATAGAACATAGATGTTTGATTTTTTTTTCCTTTTTTAACCGTTAGAAAACCGTCAAAAGTCATCTGTGAGAGGCATTTTTTTAATTACGTAAATTTCCATCTTTTATTATAGTTATAATTTTATGAATTATCATGTTTTATTACTTAACCCACACTGAACATATATAATATGAACTGTTTGTGAAGTACCATATATGATAAGTTGACTAAAAAAACTTGTGTAATATATCATATATGATACCTCAATATATCATATATGATACGTCAATATATCATATATGATAGATATATCATATATGATAATCTGACTATAAGTCAACTTAATTAACACTATGATATATGATATATGATAATGTGCTTGAAAACAAAATACAAGCAAGTCTGTGATCTCTTGGTAAGTATTTAAAATATAGTTGTGTGTATATTATCATATATGACAATCTACTTAAAATTAATCTTCTGTAATATATTGATTATGATAATGTTTTTGAAACTAAAACCAAGTCTGTTTTTAAGAAATTTTGGAGAATTCAGTCGTCTCAAAGCCAATGAAGTGAATATATAAAAAAATAATCATCAGATTAAAGTGAGCTAAAAAAAGACAATGCAAATACGTGGAACATCGGATTCTCGCCTGAAAAGAATAAAACAGGGCACATGCATGAGATGACAAAAGACAAGTGCCAAGTTTGCAACAAAAAGGTTGATACATGAGATCAACCTACATTGTTTTAGGCGTTTAAATAGTTTATCTTTTGAAGATTTTATATGGTGATGTAATGTTTTAGGCGCTTAAATACTAAATCATTTTGTATGGTGATGTCACTTTTGTATAATATGCCTCTTTTGTTAAAGTTTTTATCTTATTTTTGAAGCAAAATTTTTACCATTTTTAGCATCATATATGATAATGCAATATCATGTATGATAATACTTATAACTCTTAAATTTTGTAATATATGATACTGTATTATCACATATGATAATGCAATATCATATATGATAATACTTGTAACTCTTAAATTCTCCAATATATGATAAAGCATTATCAGTATATGATAACATATTCATACTGCATTATTGTCGGAATTTAACAACTATACGAATCAAGTATTCATGCATCAAGAGTAAAACGCAGCAGATAGGATTAATTATCTATGCACATAAGGTAATTAACATAATGATAAAGAAAACATACCTTAAGTCTTATTCATGTTGGGCTAACTTTAATCAAAACCCTAATTATGACGACGGATATCATCTTTCCAATCTTCTAATCTCTTATTACTCTTGTAATTCAATTGTGGCAAAGTCCCTGCTGTCTTAGGATCGATTCCATTCGGCAATCTTCTAAGAGTGAGCGACTTTACGCTGGTTTGGATTTTGAGTTTTTCTTTATTAGAGATTATTATTAACCCTAATCATTGGATTCTGGTTGGTCATCTCTTTGAATAACGTTTGATTATAATGACTCGTGTTACAGATCATCTTGTTCGCCCTAATGTTGTGACTGGGCTAGGATTTTTACCTATGTTGATCCTTATCTTAGTATGATCGGTTAGTTCCGTTTGGATGATTCATTTTATAGTTGTCTCCATTGATCATTCTTTATTCGGTTGATTTAATTTTCTAGGGTTCTTTGTGAAATTTTTTTAGGGTTTTCGCTGTGTTGCTCTTTGTTAGGGTTTTTGTTCCTTCTCTTTAGTTCATATGGCATTTTTCCCGTAATCAATGGAACGATGTTAGGAATCGTCATGTTTCTAAGGAAGATAGAGTTTTCAAGATTTCCAAGTCGGTGTTTGTGAAAAATTTTCCTGCATCTTTCACGTCTCGTGACCTTTGGGAATCATGCAGTGTATACGGTACGATGGTGGATGTGTACATCCCCTTAAATTGTCGAAGGAGGGTAAGCATTTTGTATTTGTTCGTTTTATCAAAGTTTTTAACCTAGAGCGACTTGTGGAAAACCTTCGCACCATTTGGATTGGACGTTATCACTTGTATGCGAACCAGGTTAGATATGAAAGAACTTAGAAACCACAAACTTCCTACAATGGTAGCTCTTACAACGGGCTACTGTTGCGCATCATGATGCTCATAATACTGAGTATTCGAAACTTGTTCCTAAACCTATTCCTTCATCTATCGCTCCACATGCTCGTAATTCTTCTTATGTTAAGGCGGTTAACAATACCAATTCAGCTAATAGGTTTTCTGTATTTGATGAACTGGTCATTATGATTGACGATTCATGTGGTAATGATTTGGATCTCTCGAGACATGTTAATGGTAAACTAAAGACTTTAGCTCAATTAACCCTTTATAGTCGATTCTAGCTAAGCAAGGATTCGAGGTCTAAAACCTTTCATACTTAGGAGGGCTATGGGTTATGATTGAATTTGACAATGAGGAGACTCGGTCCAACTTCTTATCTCAGCCTGGAGTGAGATCCTGGTTCCAAGTGATTAAGGTGGCTGATGCAGATTTTGTTAGCAACGAACGCATAGTATGGCTTGATGTGGAAGGTATTTTGGTATGTGCCTGGTCTCATGCTAGTTTTTCCGAAATCGGGAACAAATGGGGACAGGTTTTGGATATAGAGGAAGCTACAGGTTCGGTCTTTTCTCGTAAGCGTCTTCGTATCAAAACCAATGTAGAGAATAGCATTTTGGAATCTTTCAAGATCTGAGTTATAGGTAAAATATACAAGGTTCGTGCCAAAGAGTTGTTCACTCGGCCACCTTTTTTTGCTGATGTCAATGAAAATATGTATGCTACGGATGAGGAATCCCAAGATGGTAATACTTTGGTAGGATCAAATGCAAGCGATGACGAGGCAATTTCATAAACGAATTTTGATAATGGTTTTGTGTCGAAATGTGATGAATATATTAAAAATCGAGACAAAGTTCATCATAACAATAATGAACCCATTGAAGCTCAGAATTCAGATGATCCGTTCGGTATATACGAAACTCTTAGAAACCATCCTATCAATGATAATGAGCCAATCTCGTCTTCTTCTATACCTCATCCTCTAGGTTTTACACCGGATCAAGATGTAGATGTGGGGGTGAGGGAGGAGAATCCGGTTCATCACGAGAATTTTGCTCAGGCCAATGGTCCTAATGTTGTAACATCTATTGCCAGTGACTCCATTAATGTTTTTTCATCTAACATTTTGACTCGAACTGTTCATAAAGGAGGATCAATGTTAGACATGTTAGATGATATTATTAAGGTCGGACAATCAATGGGATACGTGATGGAAGGATTCTCGAAAGACTTTGAATTTATTATCAGTGCAAAAGGAGTTGACGAGGGTATTTTATGAAGATTCTTTCCCTAAATGTTTAAGGTCTCTGCCACAAGACTAAAAAGAGTGGGTCAAGGAGTTAAATTCTAAGTATCGAATAAAATTTTTAGCCATTCAGGAGACAAAAGTGGAGAATATTTCAGATATGGAAGTTAAATTTCTGTGGGGAAATTCTAACTTTCAATATATTACTAGTGATTCTTTGGGGAACTAAGGAGGTATATTATGTGTATGGGAACAATCCGTTTTCCATAAGATAGGTGCTTCTGTGTCGGATAATTTCATCGCTTTGTATGGGACTTGGTTGCCTACAAGTACTAAGATCCTCATAATTGTAATCTACGCTCCCCAATCTTATACGCTTAAACGTATTATGTGGGATTACATATCTAATTTGATCAGTCGGTGGGATGGTGAGACTATCGTGATGGTGGATTTTAATGCGGTTCGTAGTAAAGATGAAAGTTATGGATCTGTTTTTAATGAGCTTTGTGCGCGGGGTTTTAATTATTTATTTCGTCATCTGGGCTTATTGATGTTAAGATGGAGGGCTATGCTTTCACATGGTCACTTCCATCCGCTTTGAAAATGAGTAAACTAGACAGGTTTCTTATTTCTAATGGCATATTTTCGGTGTTCCCTTTGTTATCTGCTATTTGCATGGATCGGTATCTTTCTGACCATAGACCGATAATGCTCAAATAGGTATCTTCTGATTACGGGCCGTTTCCGTTCCGTATATATCATTCTTGGTTCTCTTTCGAAGGTTTAGATAATATGATTGTTCAGACGTGACTCTCTTTTTCTCATTCCGATTCTAATAAACTTATTCGGTTTAAAAAGAAGGTTCAAGACTTGAAAAAATATATTTGCGCTTGGATTTCTAATTATAATTCGATTAAGAAGGGAGTTAAGCTTCCTTACTGGAACAGTTAGTTGATATCGATACTTGTTTGGATAATGGTGTCCGAACTGACAAAATGCTTCTCAAAAGGCTAGAGATTTCCTGGAGTTTACACATTTTTAAGCAGTCTGAATTGAAGGAAGCCGCCCAAAAGGCTAAAGTTAAATGGGCTTGTGACGGGGACGAAAATTCAAATTTTTTCCATGGGGTGATTAATAAAAAACGTGCACAGTTAGCTATTCGATGGATTTTTCATAACGGGACTTAGTGTGCCGAGACAACAGTTGTTAAAGAGGCTTTTGTTTCTCATTTTGCTTCTCGTTTCAAACAACCTTCTTCCGCCCGTTTTAAACTCAATATTGAGTTCGATAGTAGACTCACGAGTGACCAGAAAGAAGATTTGGATAGACTAGTTTCTTCTGAGTAGATCAAGGTTTCCGTTTGGGACTGTGGAGTTAATAAATCACCCGGGCCTTATGGCCTTACGTTTGAATTTATTAAACAATTCTAGGATCACCTCGGACCTGATTTATGCGCTGCAGTGCAACATTTTTTTGTGTTAGGTATTCTTACAAGGGGTTGAAATTCTTCGTTTATTGCTTTAATTCCTAAAGTGCCAGATGCCAAATTTGTTTTGAATTTCAGACCTATCAGCTTAATCAGAAGTATTTATAAAATCATTCCTAAAGTCCTTGAAAATCGCCTCGGGTTCGTTATTTCAGATTTAGTTTCTCATACTCAATTTTCTTTTATCAAGAATCGTCAAATCCTTGACGGCCCCTTCATTCTTAATGAAATCATTCTTGGTGCAAATGGAAGAAGAATCAATCTTTGATTTTTAAAGTTGACTTCTCTAAGGCGTATGATTCAGTAAGATGGGAATTTCTTTTAGAGGTTCTCCATGCTTTTGGTTTTGGAACTAGATGGTGTTCGTGGATCAAAGGTATTTTTCTTCCAATATGGCGTCTATTCTTATCAATGGCAGTCCTACACGTGAGTTCCCTATTTTTATGGTCTAAAACAAAGAAATTCATTAGCTCCTCTTCTTTTCATATTGGTTATAGAGTCTCTTCATATGTTGGTGTCTCGGGCAGTTAATGATGGTATCTTTACAGGCATACACCTTGAAAATCAATTGAATATCTCTCATTTATTTTATGCTGACGACGTGATGTTCTTAGGAGAGTGGTCCGAAAATAACTTAGCTAATTTGATAAAAATTATCAAGTGTTTTCATCTCGCTTCAGGTTTAAAGATCAATTTTCATAAAAGTCAATTGATGGGTATAGGAGTTCTGGAAGAAACTGTTCGACATGGTGCTTTTTTAATTGGCTGTGGGGTTCTAACTATTCCGTTCAAATATTTAGGTGTGGACGTCGGCAGTTCTATTACCAGACACGCTGCATGGAACGGAGTTATTCAGAAAGTTCAAACACATCTCTCAAAATGGAAAGCAAATACTTTATCTGTAGGTGGTAGATTAACTTTATGGAAACATGTTCTTGGAGCTACTCCTTTGTACACTATGTCGATTTATAAGGTGCCTTTAGAGGTTTTGCATGACCTCGAGAAGATTCGTAGTAAGTTTTTTATAGGTGATAATCAATCGGTAAAAAAGATTCATTGGATTGCATGGGATCAAGTTTTGGCAGATAAAAAACGAGGGGGTCTAGGGGTTTCTAGTTTTTATGCTTTAAACCGCGTCGTACTTCTCAAATGGGCTTGGCGTTTTAAATCTCAACATAATTCTCTTTGGTACCATGTTATTCGTGCTATATATTAAAGCTCGTTTAAGAATCACACGTTGAGGCCTTCGTCTGGTTGGAATTCCATCATTCGAGAGGTACGCGTTTTAGATTCTAAAGGGTTTAAATTTCTGTCTCATTGTAAAATTCGTGTGAGAGATGGTGCCAAGACCACGTTTTGGCTGGATCCTTGGAATTTGGGTACTGCTCTTTGTACTCAATTCCCTAGATTGTTTGTTGGGTCAAAAGTTGATGAGTCAAACACTATGGAAACAAGAAAGACCAATTATCACTGCTAGAATTCCCACTGCTGAGATCCCCCTGCTGGAATTCCCCCTGCTGGAGTACTTGCCCCTGCTAGTGTACTTCCCACTGCTAGTGATAAGTATGAAGATTTGGTCAACACAGGATAAGAATGAATAAGTCAGTTTTGATTTAGTCATTATTACTTTATTTAGTTTCCATGTATCCCTGGGTTCCTTGAGTTATAAAAGGAACCACCAGGCATAGGTTTTATTTACTACTTCCTACTACACAAATGTAACCTACTGCTTGTTTGATCTCTAGGTGTGGGATTCAATGTACACACACCTAGAGTAGTTTGTGTTAATTAATTAATACAAACTCTCTTTGGGAAATCATTCATCTCTTAAACATCTTGTTCATGATTATCATTCAATTCCGCTATGTTAATTCATATGAATGTTCATCATCCTAGATAAAATGGTTTCGACTGTTTGAGTCTAACGATCTTGGATCAACATGTGGTATCAGAGCGGGTGGCTCTAGATATCTAGGAGATCAAGATGTTTTTCGTGTTCATGTTGCTGTGAAGTTGCTGTCCTGAATTCGCGACGGTTTTAGCAACAGATTAGTGACGGTGTGCCAGTTCTATGACAGTTCTGTAACAGAAAAAGTGTCGCTAAAGTTTCTGATTTAGGGTTTTTCAAGAAACCCCTAATCACGAAAAAGATGAGGTTTGATCATTCTTTTGTCTTTACCTAATTTAATTTATGTTTACAAAGCTATTGATTGCATCTGACAATAGTGATGAGCATTGGTCCGGGACCAATCGATTGTTATTGTTGTTTCGACTTGTTAGGGTGAGTTGATCCGGGATCAATGATGAACCCTAGCAGAGATGTAATTGGTTGTATTGTAGGCATGAATTTAGAAAAGGAAGAGGTAAAAAGGATGATTGAAATTTGGTTTTTTTTGTTTTTAGGGTTTGATTATTAAACCCTAGATTGGTGATTTTTATTGCTGTAATGATGATGTTTAGGGTTTATTGAGAGGGTAAATTCCTCAAAGCCTGTTTTCGGTGAAGCTGTTATTGAAGGTTTCTGTTTATTGCTCGTGACGTCTTCTGTTCACTGATGGACAGATACATTCGTTAATAACAGTTATTTACTTTTATTATTTTCATCATCATGAAGAAAGGCGCTAGTAAGTTGAGAATAAAATAATCAACCACAGAGACGTAATTTGGTCTTGGGTATTCAAGATATGGACAAAAAGTTCATGTGCTATTATTCTACTTTCATGTGATGAACTTTAGCAATTATGAATGAGACAATGATGTCTCACGTGATTGTGGTCAAAAGGAAAACATAACTGATGTCATCATGTGGGGTATATAATGGCAATATATTATGATGGAGGAAAGTGACATGATTATTTGATTAGTAAAAGCACTCGTCTGATTGGTTCACGTGGGTGTTATGGCAACAAGAATAAGGATGTCATGTAGTATTCAATTGCAAAGCAGAAAGGGACGTGTGAGCATATATTTTCATGGTCTAAACAATTGGTTTACTAGTTCACGTGATGTTTGATTGCACAAAGTATACATTTTCTCATGTATGCTACTAAAACATTGTTGCTATTGGACGTTATATCGTGGGTGCAGGTCAACAGAACAGAAGCGAGGAGATACACAGTAGGTATATTTTTAGTTGCCTTGTTTTTGTTATTTTCCCCTATTGCAAATTCAAACCCACTGTTTGGGTTTGTCACATGTCAATAACTAAACAGTGGCATCAAAAGTTCCCCTGCTACGTTTCCCCTGCCTTCATTAATCCTACTGTTGTCAGCGCATTCCCCCTGCTGTCAGATATGAGTTTTAGGACAGCAAGGTTTTGGAGTTTGGTTATTCACAGCAACTGGTCTTAAAGGTATAAAAGGCTTTCATATTGATGGTTTACATAGTCATGAAGGTAATTGACTATTGGCTATTTGAAAATGAAGTATAATTGGTTGAGTATGTGTTTTATTCATGCTTTATTCCGTAATGATGCATTGACAAAAATACGCAAAGGTATGAGATTTTTCTTAGGTTGCTCTATGCTCATATTTGCTAAGAGATTGGTTTTTGTCAAGAGCCTCATCCACTCCCTATACATTCTGAGATGTATACGTTCGCTGTTATGTGGATATTACATGGTATAATACACAGATTCGGGTTTTTCTACTACTACATCAAATAGGTGATACTGAATTTTCTTCGCTTATGATTATTACTTTCAAAGCCTACAGAATTGAAGATTCATGAATGACTAGCACACTTTAAGGGGAAGCTCATTTGATAAAGTGTTAGTCATTCACATATGACGTCAAGGTGAAGATTTTTTCTACTTCTCATTGGTATTACTACAACTAGTGTGAGTATCTACTGCTCAAAATCATTTTTTATTAGGAACACTATCCCCTATGTGCTTCATGGAGGGTATTTTGAAAAGTAGAATACTTGGGTTTGATGTATGATATTGGTTAGTATTAGTTGAAAATCAAGGTTGTTCACATAGAAGACCCCTATTTGATCATGTCAAAAAGGGGAAGTTGTCTACAAAGAATGTTCAGCCTGTTGATCTTTGGTGTTGTATGTTTAAGGGGAAGTGTTTTGACATCATCAACTAGGGGAAGATTGTTGGGTCAAAAGTTGATGAGTCAAACACTATGGAAACAAGAAAGACCAATTATCACTGCTAGAATTCCCACTGCTGAGATCCCCCTGCTGGAATTCCCCCTGCTGGAGTACTTGCCCCTGCTAGTGTACTTCCCACTGCTAGTGATAAGTATGAAGATTTGGTCAACACAGGATAAGAATGAATAAGTCAGTTTTGATTTAGTCATTATTACTTTATTTAGTTTCCATGTATCCCTGGGTTCCTTGAGTTATAAAAGGAACCACCAGGCATAGGTTTTATTTACTACTTCCTACTACACAAATGTAACCTACTGCTTGTTTGATCTCTAGGTGTGGGATTCAATGTACACACACCTAGAGTAGTTTGTGTTAATTAATTAATACAAACTCTCTTTGGGAAATCATTCATCTCTTAAACATCTTGTTCATGATTATCATTCAATTCCGCTATGTTAATTCATATGAATGTTCATCATCCTAGATAAAACGGTTTCGACTGTTTGAGTCTAACGATCTTAGATCAACATTGTTTGCTTTAGAGGATGATAAGGATATATTGGTTCGTGACAAATTGAATGCGACCTCGCTGTGTTCTTCTTTCTGTAGAAAGATTCATGACGGTGCTGAGAAAAAACAATGAGATGATTTTGTTTCCATCATTGACCTGATTACTTTGTCCTCTTCTTCAGATTGTTAGGTGTGTGACTTGACTGTAGAAGGTACATTTCGTGTCAAAGATATTCGTTCGGTTCTTGATGACTTGGTTCTTCCTAATTCGAATAAAGCTACTCGCTGGGTGAAAGGGTGCCCATAAAAGTTAATGTGTTCGTCTGGTGGGCTCGATACGATCGACTTCCTACTAGGCTTAACCTTAGTACAAGAGGTATTACTCTTACTTCTATTGTTTGTCAGGTCTGCAATTCGGGGACAGAAGACGCGACACATCTCTTCTTCGGATGCTCTTTAGCTAAGGATCTTATGGTAAAAATAAGTCATTCGTGGAATATCTCTTGGCCAGATCTAGTTTCTTTCATTGAGTGGGACGCTTGGTTCTATCTATACGTCTTCCGAACTAGATTAAATTGTTTTTAGAGGGTGTTTTTTTCACTACATGGTGGTTAATTTGGTCATTTATAAATAAGCTCCTCTTCGACCCTTCTTCTCCAAGACAAGCTCAGATTTTTGATGATGTGGTTTCTTTTTCTTATAATTGGTGTGCCAACCGTTGTCCTAGTTTCATTTCTAAGGAGCTTTGGTTTACGAACCCATATTTAATTTCTTTGTAATGTTTCTAGCGCCTTGCTAGCTCTTAATACAATTTTCCGTTAAAAAAAAGAATACCTTAAGTCCAAGAACGGGTGATCAAGTAAAAAAAACCAATGAACCAACCAAACATTATTCCAATACACCTTAACCGATTACCAATTATCTAAAGATCAAGTTAGATCTCCTCCAAGATAAGTCTACACAACACCTCAATCAATCACCTTCGATTGCTAGAATTTCATTAAGTGTAATACTTAATAAAAATGAAACCCAAAAACCCTTGTGGGTTGTTGTTAGCCTTCGAACACAAAGATAAATCCTAAGATTAATGCACACGTTGAATTAATGAATTGTTGGAAATTTAGGGCAATTGTGGGATCGAGTCATATTTGTAAATGGGTTTGGAGGTACGGAGTGTACATCCATTATGTCCCTGACCTCCCTGGACTCAATATAGTGGTTGAAAGTTCATCTATAGGAAGCTGCTCCTGGTTAGGATGTTGCTCCTAGTTAGGAAGTTGCTCCTGGTGATGAACCACATGCTAAAAGTCTTTGCAACCTCTTTGACCAATCAATGAGGGTTTAATATTGACTTGATGACCATGTTTATGGTCATTTAACCACTATGCTTTCATGTAGGTAATTATGAGCTTAATTCGCCGATTAATGCTCTTAATACCTTTGACTATGAGTTACATCCTTCTAGGACTAGGATCACAATAAATAGTGATCATATTTGCATGATGAGAGATATAGAAACAAGAAACACTTACACGTACAGAGTTCTTGATTTGTGCCTAAAACAAGTACTAACTCTTGGTTTTATCCCAAAGAGGTATTCGTGTTAACCCAGGCATATGGTCGAATAATCTTCTTTGGAAAGTGATTACACGACTTGAAGATATATCCGGTAACCATTCACTGGTAGGTAGTTAGGCTATTGATTATCTTCACCCTGTTGGAATGAAGTAAATCCCAACAATCAAAGAAGATTATTTTGTGATAATCAATGGCGGCGGTAATGAAGCATATGGTGGCTAACTTCTCCAAATTGGAAAAGTTTGAAGGGGTTGATTTTAGGAGATGGCAAAAGAAGGTGCACTTTCTTCTTTCTACCATGAACGTGGTGTACGTGCTGACCACTCCGATTCCTGATGGTGGTGATGATGCTACTTTGGAGGAGATGCGGAAAAGGAGCAAATGGGAGAATGATGACTATGTGTGTCGTAGTATTATTCTCAATGGTATGTCTGATTCTTTCTTTGATATTTACCAAAATTTTGAATCTAGTAAAAAACTATGGGATTCCTTGGAAGACAAATATATGGATGAGGATGCATCAAGTAAGAAGTAACTTGTGAGTGATTTCACAAATTACAAAATTACTGATTGAAGACCAGTAATGGAACAATACAATGAACTTCTTGGAATACTTGGTAGATTTACACAACATAAAATGAACATGGATGAGACCATTCAGGTCTCGTGTGTCATTGACAAACTACCTCCTTCTTGGAAAGATTTCAAGCACACCTTGAAACATAAGAAGGAGGAGTTAACTCTTGTTGAGTTGGGCAGTCATTTGCGCATTGAGGAATCCCTAAGGGTGCATGAAAGTGGTAAGCCAAAGAGCAACAATGTTGCTGGTTCATCTGTTGTCAATATGGTGGAGCATAACAACTCCACCAGGTACAATGACAACAAGGGCAAACGTAAGCATCAGGATAACACCAAAGCTAATCCTAACAAGAAGTCATCAGTGGCTTGTTGGAAGTGTGGTAAACCTGGACACTTCAAAAGGGATTGCAAAGGTGTTAGCATTGGCAACCAAGCTAATGGATCAGGCACAAAAGGTCAGAATATGTTTAATGAATCTCTCTAGATTTATTATGTTACATATGTATCTGAAGCTTATTTTGTGTAGGATGATGATGTGGTGTGTTGAGTTGACTCTGGAGCAATAGTTCATGTGTGTAAAGATAGATGCTTGTTCAAGACTTATGAGTCAATGAATGATGGATCTATACTTCACATGGGAAATGAGTCAACAACCATAGTGCATGGACGTGGTTCTGTAGATCTTTAAGTTTAGTTCTGGAAAAATTGTTTCTTTGTTTAATGTTTTGCATGTTCCTAACATTAGGAAGAACTTGGTTTCTAGTAGTGTTTGAGTAATCAAATGTTCAGGCTTAATATTGATTCTAGTATAAATGTTGATTCTGTCCTGATGACTACCACTAAACTGAATGATTCATCACTAGGGCATGCTAGACTAGGCCATGTCCACTATAAGAGGATGCAAGATATATCTAAGGATGGGTTAATTCCAGCTTTTGACATGGACACTGATAAGTGTCAGACTTGTATGCTGAATAAAATTACTAAGAAACCATTTCAGGATGTTAAACGTGAAACTACAATTTTGGAGCTAATCCATAGTAACCTATGTGATTTGCATGCTACTCCCTCATCAGGGAATTAGAAATACTTGGTAACATTTATTGATGATGCTTCTAGGTTTTGTTATGTTTATTTGTTACATACTGAGGATGAAGCATTAGATAAATTTAAAGTATTTAAAACTGAAGTTGAATTACAACAAGGAGTCCAAATCAAAAGATTTAGGACTGATAGGGGAGGTGAGTACATGGATACTTTGTACTTTGAGTCTGTTGGAATCATCCATGAGACAACTGCTCCCTATACTCCACAACAAAATGGCATATCTGAAAGGAAAAATAGAGTACTAAAAGAGATGGTTAACTCCATGTTGTCCTACTCAGGACCGAGTCAAGGGTTTTGGGGAGAAGCTATGTTGACATCTTTCTATTTGTTAAATAGGGTTCCTAACAAAAGGAACAAGATTACCCCTTATGAACTCTGGACTAAACGGAAACCAAACTTAAACTATCTCAAGGTTTGGGGTTGTAGGGCTGTTGTAAGACTCCATAATCCAAAGGTAAAAACCTTGGGTAAAAGAGGAATTGAACGCATCTTTGTTGGATATGCTGAGCATTCCAAGGCTTATAGGTTCTATGTTATTGAACCCAATGATTCACTTTCAATAAACTCGATCATTGAATCAAGAGATGCTAACTTTGATGAGACTAGGTTCTCATCAGTCCCTAGACCAAGCCTTAGGACTCCTAATGGAGTTGAGGACATTGGTGCTTCAGTGGAACCTCAAAGGGTCACTTATGAGGTTGTGGTTCAGCAACTTGAGCCTGAGCTTTGAAGAAGCATAAGGCATAGGACTCCAAAGAATTTTGGGTCTGAGTTTAAACTATACTTAGTTGAAGGTACAAGGGATGAGGTCTCTGACCAGTACTACTATTGCTTTAATGTTGAGGATGATCCTAAAACATTTGATGAACCAATGAAGTCCCAAGATGTTGATTTCTGGAAAGAAGCAATCAATGATGAGATGGATTCCATCATGGGAAACAACACTTGGGTGTTGGTTGATCTACCTCCAGGTTGCAATCCACTTGGATGCAAATGGATCTTCAAAAGAAAGATGAAGGTGATGGAACTATAGAAAAGTTCAAAGCAAGGTTAGTCATTCAAGGATTTAGACAAAAGTTAGGAATAGACTACTTTGATACTTATGCTCCTGTAGCATGCATAAGTACCATAAGAATGTTGATTGCCTTGGCAAGCATTCACAATCTGATTATTCATCAGATGGATGTGAAGACAACATTCTTGAATGGTGATTTAGATGAGGAGGTTTATATGAACCAACCTCAAGGTTTCATCATACCTGGTCATGAAGGTAAGGTGTGTAAACTGATTAAGTCCTTATATGGACTCAAACAGGCACCTAAGCAATGGCATCAAAAGTTTGATGAAGTGGTTTTGTCTAATGGTTGTTTACTTAACCAAGCTGACAAATGTGTATATAGCAAATTTGATTAATCTGGTAAAGGATTCATCATTTGCCTATATGTTGATGACATGTTAATCTTTGGTACTGACCAAGTTCAGGTTGATTTAACCAAAGAGTTTTTGTCATCAAGGTTCTCTATAAAACACATAGGGAAGGATGATGGTATCCTTCGCATAAGGATTAAACATGAAAGTTATGGTATTGTAATTTCTTAGTCTCATTATATTGAGAAGGTCCTGAAGAAATACAATCACTTTTATTGTACTCCAGTGAGTAAACTTATGGATACAAGTGAGAAACTAATGCCTAACAATGGTCAGGCTGTCTCCCAACTTGATTATTCTAGGGTGATTGGTTGCTTGATGTAGGCCATGACTAGTACTATTGATAGGTGTGTAAACACCCATCCTTTTACCACTTAATTCTGGCTAAAACAAGACCAAAACACGTAATTAATATCATTTGTTTGGAATTATGCGTGGTTTTTGTGTTTATTGTGTTTTCAGAGCTAACCGGATGAATATTAAAGAAAACATGGGATTGCACGGGATTTATCAAGGAAAAAGACTCAAGATAAAGTCTATTGTCCAAGACGTGCAAAAGATTTGAAGTCACTAGGCCTATTCGAAGATTTATCGAAGAAAAGGACTAAAGACGGAAGATTATCATAAGTCGAAGAAACTCGAGTCTATTTAACGAAGAAATTAAAAGACGAGTTGGATTTAATCGACAACAAATCCCGAATCAGAATCGAAAACGTCAACTTTTCTGAAAAGACGAGAAGACAAGAAGAAAGGGAGAAAGCCCACTCACCAACCAACCACTAGGAGTATAAATAAATACTCCCTTCACACATTAGGGAGGAGTTCTCATTTTTCCTTTTTCCAGTTCTTTGTAGTTCGTCCCTTCACCAACTCCATTAGGGAGTTTGGTGATTTTCATTTTTCTTTTTCAATCTTGTAATCATTGATCATTAACCTTGTTACTCTTTCATTAATCAATCCATTCCATCTTTCTATTCATCTTGTTCTTCATTATTTCTATTGCAAGTTTCTAAGTTTCTTCTTTGATTCTAGTTTAATCTTAAAAAGTTGTTGAATTAATGTTTTTATTGGTGGGATTTGTTCTTTATGGTATGTTGATGATTATTGGTTAGTTTGGTTAAACCTTTTTAAGTATTTGATTTGATTTTGGATTTTTGATTAAGTTCCCCGTTTGTGTCTGCTGTTACTGTTCTTCAACCCCAGGTTTTCCGAATAGACCATTTTGTGTTCCCTTATTCGGAACTTTTCAATTATTCCGAATAGGGGTGTTCTCGGTTCCTTATTCGGAACTTTTATAACTTTCCGCATAGGAAATTTTCGTTTCCCTATTCGGAACATTTTCCGAATAGGCATTATATTCCGCATAGCAATTTTAATTTTTCCTTATTCGGAATATTTTCCGAATAGCCTTGTCTTTCCGCATAGACTAGTTTTTCCGAGTAGACCATTTTATTCCGAATGATGTCATTTTTCCGAATGAAGCAAATGTTCCGCATAAGCCATCTTTCCGAATGGTCCCTACTTTCCGCATAAAGGAGTATTTTCCGCATAGACAATTTATTCCGAATGGCCTGTTTTTCCGCATAGGACTTTTTCCGAATAGGGTATTTTCTCATTAGAATATTTTTCCAGTTTAGCTTATTAATTGTTGATTGTTTTAAGTTTACTTCATTACCATTTTATTTACTTACCTGTTTAGTAGAATAGAAAACCAAATCCACTTTTTGTCACCAAGAACAAATCATTCCACTTTTAACTGAGATCAATTCGAGAGGATTCCGAGAAATCTGAACCTAGCAAAATCGAGTGTATCAAATGGCGCCGCTGCCGGCTCCTCTCGTTACGATCAAAAGTTTTTTGTAGAATTTGGATTTTGGGATCCGTTCCCCGGTGAACGTTACTTTTTCAAGAAAATTTTCAAAAACAACTAAAAAATATAAAATTTTCAAAAATCCTAAAAATTAAAAAAGAATAAAAACCAAAAATATTTTTGCTTTGTTTTTCTTTGTTCGTTCTTTTGCAGGTGTATGCGCACTCGATCCACGTCCTATCAAGAGCCCGAGCCTCTCGATAACTTAGACATGGCTGGTGTACAAAACAACAATAACATACCACCTCCGAACAACAATAATAACAACAACAACCCGCCTTTCAACAACATGAACAATAACAACAATGAGCACCTTCCGGATAATCGCCCAATGATTGAATTGCTGCAAGCTCATGTCGATGGCAACATGGATCCAATTGTTATTCCACCAATTGCCGCCAACAATTTCGAGCTAAAAGTCAGGCTTTATCCAGATGGTCTCAGCTCAACCATTCTTTGGACGAACCATTGATGACCCACACGATCACATCAAGAGATTTCTACAACTCACGAACACGGTCAAGTTCAATGGCGTTCCACAAGAAGTGATAAGGTTACAACTTTTTCCCTTTTCTTTAGAGGGACAAGCCCGGCATTGGCTTGCTAAAGAACCGCCACAGAGTATTCTCTCGTGGACGGATTTGGAAACAAAGTTTATCAACTACTTTTTTCCACCCTCTCGTACTACCGCTTTGCGGAATGAGATTATAACCTTTGAACAAAAGTACGACGAGTCATTCAGTGAATCTTGGGATCGCTTCAAAGATCTTTTAAGAAAATGCCCACAACATGGTTTTACCAAAGTTCATCAAATAAATACTTTTTACAACGGTTTAAGCATAAATGACCAAGATTCACTGAATAGTGCTTCGGGGGGTAATCTCTTGGCTAAGACTTCCAATGCTGCTTGGGATATCATTGAGAACAAGTCTCGTGTGCAAACCAAGAGCATTAGGACCAATGTTTCTAGTGCTAGCACTAATGACAGCGACAAGCGATTAGACAAAATCACTACGCTTCTTGAATCGCTTGTCACCCACACCGTCAGCAACAACAACAGCAACAACGCCAAAAATGCACAAGCGAACGCTGTCAGCCAACCTTGTGAGATATGCGGTGGTCCCCACTCTTACACAACTTGTACCGCCACCCAAGATTACCCTGCTGAGAATGTCAATGCGGCATATGGCACCTACCAACAACCTGCTTATCAAGCTAGACCTCAAGGTGACCGTAACTTGCTTAGCTACCGCAGCAACAACTATCTTTCACCACCTGGCTTTCCTCCAACTAACCCAAACCAACAACAAAACCTTAACCGCCCTTCTCAACAACAACAACAACCTCGACAACCATACATCCCACCTCACAAGCAGCAACAACCACCTCAACGTAACAATCAAGTATACCAACAACCTGCTTACCAACCACCTGCATACAATGCTCCTTCCAACCAAACCAACACTGCACTACACCAAGAGGTCGCCACCTATATGAGGACCAATGATGTGATAGTGGGAAATCTCCAAGAGGAAGTGCGCAATTTGAAGGCAGACTTGGTCAAGCAAGGAAATGATTTGCGAGCTGACATGAGAAATACGTTGGATAGCCAGACTAATGATCTGAGGAACATGATGGCTAGTTTTTTCCAAAGTAGTCAACCCTCTTCTTCGGGTACTCTTCCGAGTAACACCGTTGCGAACCCAAGAGGGGAGATGAAAGCAATCACCACTCGAAGTGGCAAAGGCACTACGGAACCCGAGCTTCCTATACCTCCACTGGTGGTTGTGACTAAGGAGAACGAGTCACCTGCTCCTGTTCCTCATCCTCCTCCTTCCCCAATTTCTCCACCTCTTCTTTCTACCCCTCCTCCACCCGTGCTTGTGAGTGATCCTATTCCCCTAAAGCCTTCCTCTTCTTCCAATATACCTTATCCTTCTAGGTTGAGGAAAGAGAAGCAAAAGAGCAAGGATGATATTCAGGTTTCGAATTTCCTTAAAATGTTCAAGAAACTGAATTTCAATATCTCCTTCGCTGAGGCTCTCGCTCACATGCCCAAGTATGCCAAAATGTTTAAAGATCTTCTGAGCGACAAGGAAAAGCTCCTCGATCTCGCCAACACCCAACTTAATGAGAACTGCTCGGCAGTGCTCTTAAGGAAATTGCCAATCAAGCTTGGTGATCCGGGTCGTTTTCTTATCCCTTGCAATTTCCCGGGAGTAGAGAATTGCATGGCCCTAGCCGATCTAGGTGCCAGTATTAATCTCATGCCTCTAAGTGTTTGGAAGCAATTATCTCTCCCAGAGCTAGTCCCCACTAAAATGACTTTGGAATTGGCCAACCGTACGGTTGCTTATCCAGTGGGGATAGCCGAAGATGTCATCGTAGGAGTCGACAAATTCACCTTCCCTGCTGATTTTGTTGTCGTCGACTACGAAATGGACCCACGTGTGCCACTCATTGTTGGTCGTCCATTCTTGAGGACCGGTCGCACTCTCATTGATGTTGAAGCCGGTGAGCTTATCATGAGAGTGGGTGACGATAAAGTAGTCTTCAACATGGGAAAGTTATCTAAACAACCTTCTTCTTACGAGAATGTTAATTGTATTGACGTTCTTGATGAGGCTTGTGAAGAACACTTCAAGGATGCTTGTAAAAACATTCCTACCTCTCTTCCCAATGTTGAGACCGTTTCCTCTATCGACTCATCACTATCTCTATTTGGAGAGAGTGATTTCCTTTGGAAAGATTTGGAAGCCAGCTTAGGAGATGTGAAGCAAGACAATGACGATTCTACTGCCACTTGGGATGAAGACCTCAGTTTCATTGCAAACCTCCTCAAAGAAGACAATCCTTCCCCTCCATCTCCCACTATTATTGCTATCGAGACTCCGACTTCGAACACGCCTCCCGTCGACAATCCTCCGGATTTGGAACTTAAGGAGTTGCCACCCCATCTTGAGTATGCATTCCTCGAAGAAGAGCAGAAGTCGCCAGTCATCATTGCTAAGGATTTGAAGGATGAAGAGAAAGCCCGACTTGTCGCTGTGTTGAAAGATCACAAGAAGGCTATTGCTTGGAAGATTTCGGACATTCGTGGAATTGATCCTCACTTCTGCACGCACAAAATTCTCATGGAGGACGACTATAAGCCCACTATTCAAAGCCAACGAAGGGTGAATCCAAAAATCCATGAAGTCATCAAAACAGAAGTCATTAAACTTCTTGATGCGGGTATGATTTACCCTATTTCGGATTCACCATGGGTTAGTCCAATCCATTGTGTGCCCAAGAAGGGCGGAATTACCGTTGTTCCCAATGAACACAACGAGTTGATTCCCACTCGTCTCGTTACTGGGTGGAGAGTTTGTATAGACTACCGCAAACTCAATGATGCCACGAGAAAGGATCATTTCCCTCTACCTTTCATGGACCAAATGCTTGAACGATTAGCCGGTAATGAATATTACTGCTTTCTTGATGGTTTCTCGGGTTATTTTCAAATACCCATCGATCCCCAAGATCAAGAGAAGACTACATTCACTTGTCCCTATGGCACTTTCGCTTACAAAAGAATGCCTTTTGGCTTATGTAATGCGCCCGGGACTTTCCAAAGGTGCATGTTAGCTATCTTCCATGATATGGTTGAACAAACCATGGAAGTCTTCATGGATGATTTCTCGGTCTTCGGGGATTCCTTCTCTGCTTGCCTTGCTAATTTAGAACGTATGCTAAAGCGGTGCGAAGACACTCGCCTAGTTCTAAATTGGGAAAAATGCCATTTTATAGTAAAAGAAGGCGTCGTGCTTGGACATAAGATTTCGAAAGCCGGTCTTGAAGTAGACCGTGCTAAAGTTGATGTTATAGCAAAGTTGCCTCCACCTTCCACTGTGAAGGGTGTGAGAAGTTTCTTGGGTCATGCGGGCTTCTACCGACGATTTATCAAAGACTTTTCTCAAATCGCTCGCCCGATGACCCACCTCTTGGAAAAAGATACTCCTTTTATCTTTTCCAAAGAGTGCCTTGAAGCCTTCAACTCGCTTAAGGATAAGCTAACCAAGGCACCCGTCTTGGTTACCCCTAATTGGGAGCTTCCTTTTGAGTTGATGTGCGATGCTAGCGATTTTGCTATTGGAGCGGTTCTTGGACAAAGAGTGAACAAACACTTCCAACCGATCCATTATGCTAGCAAGACAATGACAGGGGCACAGTTGCATTATACGACAACCGAAAAAGAGCTTTTAGCCGTTGTCTATGCTTTTGAAAAATTCCGCCCCTATCTTGTCCTTTCTACCACCGTTGTGTACACCGATCATTCCGCGTTGAAGTACTTGTTGACAAAGAAAGATTCCAAACCAAGACTTCTTCGCTGGGTTTTGCTGCTCCAGGAATTTAAAATTGAAATTCGTGATAAGAAAGGAGCAGAAAACCTAGCCGCGGACCATCTTAGCAGACTTGAGGATCCATACCAAGGGGATCATCCGACCAAAGAAATCAATGATTCTTTTCCCTTGGAAACCTTATTCTCTGTAAACTCGAAGCCGAATGAAACCCCGTGGTTTGCGGACTTTGCAAACTACTTGGCGGGTGGAATTCTCAAGGAAGGGTTGACGTCCCAGCAAAAGAAGAAGTTCTTCGCCGACATTAAGACTTACTTTTGGGACGACCCTTACCTATTCAAACAATGTGCTGACCTGATTATTCGCCGATGTGTTGATGGACCGGCAGCGTCGGACATCCTTGATGCTTGCCACAAAGGACCCACCAGTGGTCACTTTGGTCCCAACTACACCGCTAAGAAAGTGTTTGATTCGGGATTTTATTGGCCCTCCATATATCGTGATGCTCACAATATGGTTAAGAGATGTGATGTTTGCCAAAAGCAAGGCAAAATCACACATAAAGACGAGATGCCTCAGAATTTCATTCAAGAGTGTGAAATTTTTGATGTTTGGGGTATCGACTTTATGGGGCCATTCCCTTCATCTAAAGGACACAAATACATCCTTGTAGCCGTTGACTACGTTTCAAAGTGGGTTGAAGCCAAAGCTTTACCTACTAATGACGCAAGGGTGGTTTGTAACTTTTTGAAAGCTCTATTCGCTAGATTCGGTGTGCCTCGCGCCATTATTAGTGATCGTGGGACTCATTTCTGCAATGACCAATTTGCTCGAGTCATGGCTAAGTACGGTGTAAATCATCGTCTTTCCACAGCCTACCACCCACAAACTAATGGCCAGGCCGAAATATCCAACCGAGGACTAAAGCGAATTTTGGAAAGAACTGTGGGAGAGCATCGTGCCGCATGGGCTGATAAACTTGATGATGCTTTGTGGGCTTTCCGTACTGCTTACAAGACCCCGATCGGCTGTACGCCTTATCGTCTTGTGTACGGGAAAGCGTGCCACCTCCCCATTGAGTTGGAGCACAAGGCTTATTGGGCCTTGAAGTGGGCTAATTTTGATATAAACAAAGCCGGTGACCTACGCAAGATCCAACTCAATGAGCTAAATGAACTCCGGAATGAGGCTTATGAAAACTCTTTGATCTATAAGGAAAGAACTAAGCTCATTCACGACTCCAAGATCAAAAACCGAGAGTTCCATGTTGGAGACAAAGTCTTACTTTTTAACTCTCGGTTGAAAATCTTTTCGGGCAAGCTCAAATCTCGTTGGTCCGGCCCATTCACCATCGCCCAAATTTTTCCATATGGTACTCTCGAGCTCGCTCAACCTAATGGACCAAATTTTAAGGTGAATGGCCAACGAGTGAAGTTGTACTTTGGTGAGGACACCTCTAAGGAGGTGATTCCATCCCTCACCACGTTCCCCATGAACTAAATTTGGGTCGAGTCAGGCTCGTGACTCGGTTATCAAAAACAAGCGCTCCTCGGGAGGCAGCCCGAGTATCTATCCCTTTAACCCCCTAAGTGTAGGGGAGGACCTATTTTGGTCATTTGTGTTTGTGTGGTGATGTGCTTACAGGGATTACTGCAATCTTGGACATCTTTGAAGAACCGTGTTCCCATGTTATCCGAAATCCGGTTCTATCTCTCAACTATCGTGATTCAATTTTCTTCATACTCACATTCGAAATTGATCACTTTAGTCGTCTCTTCCTTAACTTGAGTTAACCAACGTGCACAATGTCATAAGTGTAGGGGAGACTTTTCCCACATGCTTAAACATTGAGGACAATGTTTATCTTAAGTGTAGGGGAGACTTCTATCGAAGTTTTAAGTGGACTTTTCCATGAAAATGCCTTCAATTAACCGGAAAATCATATTTTTCAACATTTTTCAAATTTTTAATTAACTTTGGCCATTTAGTCGTAATTTTTAAATTTTTATCGTTGCTTTTATATGTATATATCCCGCAATAAAGTCAAAATATTAATAAATTGGTGTAGCTAGTTTAGGAACCTTTGACATATTAGGCCCGTTGCGTTTATTTTGACTCAACCCGAATAGACTTACCCTAGTCTGTTCTAGCTAGTATCCTTAACCATGTAGACCTTAATTGGTTTATTAGGCTAAGTGTCCACGAGTCTCATTACTTGAGATTTTAAATTGTGGAGGACGAGAAATGATAGAGTCAATTATAAGTCGGTATTCTTGCGCAAGCTCACTTGGTGTAATTATTTGCCTATTCTCCCTAACTTGCTAATAATTTATTTGCAATAAGTAAGGTCTTACGATTTGAAAAGTTACTTAGCTTCTAGCCCAAGATCGTTTAAAAGTTGCTCGGTAATGATAAGAGTTCATAGCCAAGGCATAACTTATGAAGCGGGGCGCGAAGATTGGCGAGTCCGAAAAGGCCCTAACAAGGCATGAGGATTCAATTTTATTGCTGAAGATCCAAAGTGATGTGAAAAGCATTATTCCTAAAGTCAATATGAAGGATCAAGACTCACGACGAAAAGCAATCAACTCCCATAAAGATCATGGAGAAGTCTATCCGAAAAGACCCTAACAAGGTATGAGGATAAATAGATCCAAGTCCGAAAAGGAGGCGGATCGTTGTATCTCAAAATCCCAAATAGAGATTGAAGAAATAATCATGAAGTCGTGGTCAACAAAGTTGGAGTACCCCTCAAAAGTCTCCAAGTGAAGAAACTCTATTATGATGAGAAGACCATTATCTCAAAGAACGTCTCTCGAAGATATGAAGTATGAAGTACATGCCAAATATCGGCCCGAGAAAGGTCTCAAATCGTGAACCAAGTTATGCCAAGATATGAACTTTTTGATATCCCGAGAAGCAGTTTTAAGAGATTTTGTCCTTTAGCTAACTATTGATCAAATCGTCCTACTTTGCTTTCAGCCTTAATAAACTATCGAAATAAGTCCAAAAATGCATCTTCATGATCATTCTAAGACAAAAATAAAATATAAGAGATACAATTAGGAATAAGGGAGTTTAAGCATTTAATTAAGCCATGTGTGTAAGTGTTTGATTTACTAACTTATAATAACAATGATCTCGTTTTTAAGCTTAGTTTGGGGAACGTGAAACTTGAGGGTGATAAATCTTCGCAACACCAAAGCCCTAATGTAAGTCCTTGATTTCTTTACAAGTTATCTCCATCCTTTTGTTTATTTTAAAGTTTTAAATTCTCTTAGTATTTTAATTATTGTTTAGTAGAATTTAAATAAGGCCAAGGTTGATTAATTATGAGAAAAATGTAAAATTGCTTTATCATTAAGCATTGCATGAGGGCATGGCAATGGTTAAGTGTAGGGGATTTGATAGGTGTGTAAACACCCATCCTTTTACCACTTAATTCTGGCTAAAACAAGACCAAAACACGTAATTAATATCATTTGTTTGGAATTATGCGTGGTTTTTGTGTTTATTGTGTTTTCAGAGCTAACCGGATGAATATTAAAGAAAACATGGGATTGCACGGGATTTATCAAGGAAAAAGACTCAAGATAAAGTCTATTGTCCAAGACGTGCAAAAGATTTGAAGTCACTAGGCCTATTCGAAGATTTATCGAAGAAAAGGACTAAAGACGGAAGATTATCATAAGTCGAAGAAACTCGAGTCTATTTAACGAAGAAATTAAAAGACGAGTTGGATTTAATCGACAACAAATCCCGAATCAGAATCGAAAACGTCAACTTTTCTGAAAAGACGAGAAGACAAGAAGAAAGGGAGAAAGCCCACTCACCAACCAACCACTAGGAGTATAAATAGATACTCCCTTCACACATTAGGGAGGAGTTCTCATTTTTCCTTTTTCCAGTTCTTTGTAGTTCGTCCCTTCACCAACTCCATTAGGGAGTTTGGTGATTTTCATTTTTCTTTTTCAATCTTGTAATCATTGATCATTAACCTTGTTACTCTTTCATTAATCAATCCATTCCATCTTTCTATTCATCTTGTTCTTCATTATTTCTATTGCAAGTTTCTAAGTTTCTTCTTTGATTCTAGTTTAATCTTAAAAAGTTGTTGAATTAATGTTTTTATTGGTGGGATTTGTTCTTTATGGTATGTTGATGATTATTGGTTAGTTTGGTTAAACCTTTTTAAGTATTTGATTTGATTTTGGATTTTTGATTAAGTTCCCCGTTTGTGTCTGCTGTTACTGTTCTTCAACCCCAGGTTTTCCGAATAGACCATTTTGTGTTCCCTTATTCGGAACTTTTCAATTATTCCGAATAGGGGTGTTCTCGGTTCCTTATTCGGAACTTTTATAACTTTCCGCATAGGAAATTTTCGTTTCCCTATTCGGAACATTTTCCGAATAGGCATTATATTCCGCATAGCAATTTTAATTTTTCCTTATTCGGAATATTTTCCGAATAGCCTTGTCTTTCCGCATAGACTAGTTTTTCCGAGTAGACCATTTTATTCCGAATGATGTCATTTTTCCGAATGAAGCAAATGTTCCGCATAAGCCATCTTTCCGAATGGTCCCTACTTTCCGCATAAAGGAGTATTTTCCGCATAGACAATTTATTCCGAATGGCCTGTTTTTCCGCATAGGACTTTTTCCGAATAGGGTATTTTCTCATTAGAATATTTTTCCAGTTTAGCTTATTAATTGTTGATTGTTTTAAGTTTACTTCATTACCATTTTATTTACTTACCTGTTTAGTAGAATAGAAAACCAAATCCACTTTTTGTCACCAAGAACAAATCATTCCACTTTTAACTGAGATCAATTCGAGAGGATTCCGAGAAATCTGAACCTAGCAAAATCGAGTGTATCAACTATGCCTGATATTGCTTTTGTAGTGGGTAAACTGAGTAGGTACACTAGTAATCCAAGTACTCAGCATTGGCAAGCTATTCAGAGGGTAATAAAGTATTTGAAAGGAACAATGGATTATTGTTTGTCATATACTAGATATCCTTCAGTGTTGGAAGGTTACACTGATGCAAGTTGGATCAGCAATACTAAGGATAATTCATCCACAAGTGGCTGGGTATTCCTTCTTGGTGGTGGTGCAATTTCTTGGGCATCCAAGAAAGCAAACTTACATTACTGGTTCAACAATGGAATCTGAATTTGTGGCTCTAACAGCTGCTGGTAAAGAGGCTGAATGGTTGAGAAACTTGCTTCTTGAGATTCCATTGTGGGTCAAACCTATGGCACCCATACCTATCCGTTGTGATAGTGCAGCTACATTGGCTAAGGCTTATAGCCAAATGTACAATGGTAAGTCTAGACACTTAGGTGTTAGACATAGCATGATTCGTAAGCTAATCATGAATGGGGTGATATCAATAGAGTTTGTGAGGTCTCAACAAAACTTAGCTGATCACTTGAGAAGGGATTGGCTAGAGACTTGGTGATAAAGTCTGCTACATGGATGGGTTTAAAGTCCAAACTAGTCACTTAATGCTAGGACACCTAACTCCCTCCTAAGGAAACTTGGGAGTTAAATTCAATGTGGAAAGCTGAACATTCAGATGACTAAAGCACATGTTTTACATATCATCCCAAGGATGTGCTTGTACCTGCTGAAAAGAGGATGAAGTTATAAACTTCTTAATGGTTAATTTCTTTGAAAAAGTGCTTAAGCAGGAGAACGAACTAAAGAGGAACCACATATGTAAGTGTTGAGGTTTCGCCGCCTCAAGGAGCATGGACTTTGGCTCTTACAACATTTATGAATTGGATATGGACACATGGCTTGTATGGTGTCAGGAGCGTTTTAAGTGTTTTAAAACTTGTGTGTATTTTATCTTCAGGTATTCAAAGTAGTTGAAGGGTTCAATTCTTAGAACACCCTGATTCTCGAATATTTGAAGTGATGTACTAATATGGAAATTCAATCCTCATGACATTTTCATTTATGCACTGGTTTTGTTAAAGTTGATTTTCATGCAAAAAGGATTTGAACTAAATTGGGGAGGATTGTTGGAAATTTAGTGCAATTGTGGGATCGAGTCATACTTGTAAATGGGTTTGGAGGAACGGAGTGTACACCCATTATGTCCCTGACCTCCCTGGACTCAATATAGTGGTTGAAAGTTCATCAATAGGAAGCTGCTCCTGGTTAGGATGTTGCTCCTGGTTAGGAAGTTGCTCATAGTGATGAACCATATGCTAAAAGTCTTTGTAACCTCTTTGACCAATCAATGAGGGTTTAATATTGACTTAATGACCAGATTTATGGTCATGTAACCACTATGCTTTCATGTAGGTAATTATGAGCTTAATTGGCTGATTAATGCTCTTAATACCTTTGACTATGAGTTGCATCCTTCTAGGACTAGGATCACTATAAATAGTGATCATATTTGCATGATGAGAGATATAGAAACAAGAAACACTTACACGTACAGAGTTCTTGATTTGTGCCTAAAAAAAGAACTAACTCTTGATTTTATCCCAAGGAGGTATTCGTGTTAACCCAGGCATAGGGTCGAATAATCTTCTTTGTAAAGTGATTACACGACTTCAAGAGATATCCGGTAACCATTCATTGGTACATAGTTAGGCTATTGATTATCTTCACCCTGTTGGAACGAAGTAAACCCCAACATGAATTACGTCTAATGGTTGTTTGTTATTAATATAATAAGTAATCGTTGGGGATACCACTTAGGATACCACTTGTTAGTCTTTCCAGCATCAGATCTTCTTTGAGGAGAAAAGTATGGTTTAATGCTATGGAATAATGAATCACAACCCTTTGTTATATAGTTGAGGTCTAGGTTTAATTATGGTAAAGATTACAACTTAAGCTCCAAGTAATAAACCTTCTATAACCAAAAAACGTTTCTTACATTTTCTTTGGCATAGGCGGCCGATTACACCCCTTGCTGTAATTGGTTTGACTTTTTGAGTTTCTATAAACTTAATAATGTAATTACAATAATTACCTTAAAGTTCAAAATCTTATTAATTAATCATTGTTAAACCTTATAACATATTAATTAATTATCGTTAAGTATTAACTTTTATCAAATTAAATATACACAATAAATATAGCCATACTTAGGCCCACGTACTCTCGGCCGTATAAAATACTATCTATAACTTACGCATATCCCAACAGCTCCCACTTGCAGAAGTCGTCGTCTTAGTGTAATTTAATACTAACATTAACAGATAGTCTAGCAACACTATCAATGCTCCCAAAAGCACCTAAGTTTTGTTTCTAGTAAACTGTCTCTGTGACAATCCGTCAATTTATGGTTTATATTTTATTCTCTAATATTATTTAAAAACATTATTTTAATGTTATATTATGAACTCACTTAATTTTGGGAAGAAATTTGGATTTACGTCTTGAAGTAGCATCGACTACGTCTAAACCGGAGGATTCTACGTTACGTGCTTACGTTTACATACACCGTTTTGGTGACAGTCCGACATTTCAGGAAATAAATTTATCCGTGAATATTATTTTGGAATTTTAAATTTGTGTTGGTTCATAAACTCACAAATTTACGAGAAGAGATTAGGACTTACGATTATAATTTAACGTCCTTTATGACTAAACCAGAACCCTTAGGATTACGTATTTACGTTTTTGAACTCCATTTTTATGAGACAATTTTTATTAGATTCGTTTTGTGTCGTTGACTCATAATTTATAAAACGTTTTTCGTAAAACGACCTGAGGACACGCAAATCAAGGAAACTAGAATCGAGGAGTACCCGTAAATTAGTGGGATGAGACAAAACAAGTTTTGGCTCACCCCACACATGGGACGGTTTAACACAAGACACCACACTCCATGATGTGTCAAAATTTCAACTAACAAGTTAACACTTGTTAACTTGGAGCTTACAAAGTAAGCTACCAACATCAAAAACCATTCTCCCAAAACCACTAGCTTCATTTCCTCCATGCAAATCTCACACAACTCTCCTCCCTCTCTCTCTAAATTGAAGAAATCTTCTTCTGAAGTGGGACCGATGGATCTTCTGGGACAGGTGGAACACCTAATGACTCTTGTAGATTACTATTCATTGTGGTATCTTTTAAAAATCCCTAACTTAACTGAGACATCAGTTGGTAGGATAAGTTCTTGGAATTGTATGACATAGTGACACGCAATGTGTTACGGTACAATTTTGACTTTTTTGTGATTAATGAAAAGACTACCTTTGATTACTAAATTCTACATGTATCGATGTTATCTATCTTTTCTTGCTTGTTCCTAATGTTCGCATTAGTGATGTAGCCATTGAACAAGTACTCATCTCGAATTGAGTTACGTTGTGAATTATTCTCTTTTGAGTGCCATCGAGGTCATAAACCTCATGATTATTTGGCTAAGCTCATTTTCTATTATATTGTAGTTAGTTCTTGGTGAACAAGCTTTCATCACTCTTTTGCAGATCACTCATTGTTTTTATAAGATAAAACAGTATCCCTTGAGAAAAATTGAATTTTCATCACTATAAGGATTATCCAAAGTAAGATTTATAAGTGATTGTTATCAAAATGAAGTTGTTTATAAAACACCTTGGAAAGCTTAATTGTTTTCATAACAAAGAAAATCTTTGTAAATTTATTTTTGATTCTTATTTAAGAATTAAGCATGAAAATGTTTTTATTATAAACATGATGATAAAATTTTGACGAACTGAGTATTGCATCGTTAATCTTGAAATTGTATATAGTTGTGCGCCTACATACAATTTGGAATGGACCATGCAAGGCTGATTAGTAGTCACCATAAAACTGATTAATAAACACCACATTTTCTTTAAAGATTGTGAAAGATTAAATTTTATGAGATCTGCAAGAAGTGAAAAATAGGGACATAGTGTTAGGGACACCTACATATGTGCCCGTACCAATTATTCTTCTGAGTCGAATTTAATCATCTATGGAAATTGTCTTAATTGACAATTGATATCCCCTTCTTGTCCAATTCTCCCGTGATGAGATTCTTTGAAAACGTATTTGATTACCGAGTGTTGATACCAGACTGGATGTATCGACGTTCGTATCATTTCTTTTGATTAGATTTCATTTGAATGACCTGGGTAACGATCCGAGGAGCTTTCGAATGCGTACTCAAATTATGAAAACATGGGATATATTCATATTCGTTAAATGTTTTCGTCTGTATCTGATTTAAATTCTCTCGCGTAGATTATGTGTTGACCTTACTCTTTTAAGGTTAGTTATGTCTCCAGATATCCTTGAATTGTGAAGGATTATGAATTATTATTAGTCTTTTGAGAAGTTCACATCTTATCGACGGCAATAAAACTGAAAAGTTGGTAATGCCAGTAGAATGGATTGATTGATTATGACATGACGACATTGTCTTAATTGATGGGAACTCGAGTAGAATTCCCCTAAAAGATAAGATGTTGATTATCAAAAGTGATCTAAATAATTCTCGATGGATGATTATATCCTGCATTTAGACTTGAAATTATACCGTGAATGGTTGTGAATTAGTCATAGATATTATAATCTAGAAAGAACTTAAAGAAAATTTATTAAAAGATGTTTCCGTTATCTGAAACTTTAGGAGGTATTTGTTGGTGAATTACCTAGACTTTCGCCATTAAGGCAAGTTGAATTTGGTATTGATTATATTCCCGGTGCTGCACCTATGACATGTGCACTGTACATCAGAACCATCTAAATCGAAAGTGTTACCGTACAACTGAAAGAGTTGTCGGGGAAAGCTTTTATTCTACCGATCTCGTCATTATGAAGAGCTATGGTATTATCATTCCTTATATTAACTAATTACCGTGTACTAAGTAAATTAACGATTAAAATCTATATCCACTACCCAAGATGATAGATTGTTCGATCATTTGCAAGGTTCTAGTGTATATTCAAAATTTGATCTACGGCATGGTAATCATCAACTTCGCGTCCGAAAAGAAGATTATCTATTCCAATCACTACATCCAGAACTCGTGATGAACATTATGAGTTTCATGTTATGTTGTTTGGATGGATCAATGCACATGTAGCATTCATAAATTGGTGAATCACGTGTGTAGGCTGTAATTTGATAACTTCATGCTTGTGATCATTAAGGACCATTTGTTTGTTTATAAGTATAAGAATAAGTTAATAATCATTTATAGATTGCCCTTAGATGGCTGAGAAATGAAAACTTGTACCTTGAATATTTAACATGTGATTTAAGGCTTAATCCTTTACATTATTTGACCGTGTGATCAATAGAAAATGGAATATATTGACTCTTCAAAAATTAGAAGTCATTTAAGACTTTGGGTTTTGCCAAAAAGAAAGTGCAAATGTGTTTTGACAAATGTTTTATCGAAAAGAACTTTTGAGGGATTATTCCCTTATACCCAGAACATTTAACTAAACTCCTGTTTAGGGGTAAATGTTCGTGTATACCTCAAGACAACCTAAGAGGGATTGAGGAAACCATTTAAACCATGACTTTAAATTTGAAACGACACTTTTTGCTTTTCTACTAAGAAAATTTTGACCAAAGTATAACCAGAGATTTTTCAAACAGTTACGAATCTTATTAATTATTTTCGATAAATCAGCAAAAATCGTGTTAATTAAATTCAAATTTGTTTTGAACATTTTATTATAATTGGTCGAACTAAGAAATTTAAACTTTTAACGTTTACGTTTCATAAAAACTTAATATTTATTGTTAATTTACGTGTAATAATTATCGACGCTTCAAAACGTCGGATCAAGCAAAACTGATAAAAATAATAGTTGAGATAGAACTAAGACTTAGAAAATATGAAGGAATAATTTCTGAATAAATACGGTCATGATATTTATTTCATCGAGGAAGGTGAATATAATTACTGACACATTATGTAGAAAAGATAAAGAACTAATTAGGACATGTTCCTTAATAATGAAGGTGCAAAATAAGTTGCCGAACAATTTAAAAATAGCCGGTGTTTGTAAAAAGGATAATATAGATAATAAAAAGGGGTCCGCGGCTAATGTGAACCATTAGAATTGAGAAGCCGATGGCGTTAAATGTATAAAAGGCCACTTGTGGTTGCCTAAATATGGAGATTTTGAGATGTAGTCATGTTGGAATCTCGTAAGTATAAGTATTCTATTCATGACATTTCTGATTATGTGTATCTTATCTGAAGAAGTTGTACTGATGGCAAATTATGAAGGCAGACATTGCCTCATACATTAGTAAACGTCTAATTATTGCAAAGGTCATCATCTAAATTTGATTCGATTGTCATCGTCGACAGACTGGCCAAATCTGCTAATATCATTCTCGTTAATGATAAATTCTTGATGAAGAAATTGAATCTTTTCTATTTAAAGGAGTTGTGTAAACATGGTGTGCCTGTATCGATCATCTCTATCAAGATCCTCGCTTCGCATCGAATTTCTATAGATTTGCTCAGAAGTCATTGGGAACGAACCTTGATGAGAGTACTATTTACCACCCCAATCGAAGGGACAATGCAAAGTAACGATACAAAACACTAGAAGTCTTGTGTTATGCTTGAATAATTGACCTTTGGTAATAAACCGTATAATCGTTTTCATTTGAAGGAATTATCATTGAAAACTATCGTATTAGGATCGAGATCGAATCTTGTGAGGATATATATTAGAGCATCTGTAAGCAGGAGTTGGGATGAAGACACCCGACATACACCCATTGTGAGTTGGACATGTCTTTTAGGTTTAAGGTTTCCTATGATGGCGAACCTAACCTTACAAAATACTCGACCCGCGAGACCTGAGATAATTGTTGAAATTAGGATCTGATTATTGACTGCCGGTAGTGGGCAGGAGGTTATGTGAATATGAAATGTAGATCTTGAAGTGTCAGATGGGTAGCGAAGTTATGCCAAAAAATTTAACCATGGAAAAATGAATAGATGATCTGAAAGATCATGGGATATAAGTTCCCGTTGTATGGGACCATTGAGATGATGTAAAAGATTGGTTTGAAAGGCATATAAGCTGGATCTACCCTAGGACTTCAAGAGCTACGTGAATTATGTTCGTATATCGAACTTGATAAAATGTCTATCAAGTGAGAACCTGATCACTTCTTGATGAAGTTTAGATCGGCGAAAAGTTGCATTCATCAAAAACCCGTGAACATCATGGATAGAGAAATTAAGTCAACATTAAGCCTGATCTTATTCCCGTAGTTATGTTTGATGAAACTCGCGTATTGTAATGGATTACACTTGTGAGAAAAGACCAAATGTGGAGGAAATACCCACATGGCTTTAACTCTATAAGAAGCGAGTAGTAATATAAGATTATCTTTGAGGACAAAGATCCTGTTTAGGGGTAAATGCTGTGACAATCCGTCAATTTATGGTTTATATTTTATTCTCAAATATTATTTAAAAACATTATTTTAATCTTATATTATGAAATCACTTATTTTTGGGAAGAAATTTGGATTTACGTCTTGAAGTAGCATCGACTACGTCTAAACCGGATGATTCTACGTTACGTGCTTACGTTTACATACACCGTTTTGGTGACAGTCCGACATTTCAGAAAATAAATTTATCCGTGAATATTATTTTGGAATTTTAAATTTGTGTTCGTTCATAAACTCACAAATTTACGAGAAGAGATTAGGACTTACGATTATAATTTAACATCCTTTATGACTAAACCGGAAACCTTAGGATTACGTATTTACGTTTTTAAACTCCGTTTTTGATGAGACAATTTTTATTAGATTCGTTTTGTACCGTTGATTCATAATCTATAAAAACGTTTTTCGTAAAACGACCCGAGGGCACCCAAATCGAGGAAACTAGAATCGAGGAGTGCCCGTAAATTAGTGGGATGAGACAAAACAAGTTTTGCCTCACCCCACACATGGGACGGTTTAACACAAGACACCACACTCCATGATGTGTCAAAATTTCAACTAACAAGTTAACACTTGTTAACTTAAAGCTTACAAAGTAAGCTACCAACATCAAAAACCATTCTCCCAAAACCACTAGCTTTATTTCCTCCATGCAAATCTCACACAACTCTCCTCCCTCTCTCTCTAAAATTCATCCACCACCACCCCTAAACACCCTCATTTGATCAAATTTAACCATGAAATCATATGTTATTCAGACATATGATGAAGCCCTTTTCAAGCTCTATTGATTGGTGGTGATTTTAACATCCAAGGAGAAGATTTGATGATGTCCAAGGGATGATTTCTAAATAAAGTTTACAAGTATTGGTGGCCTTGAAGATTGGTGTTGATTTATCACAAGTTGTGTGATCAAAATCCATGTCTTGATCACAACCTACATAATCTTGGTGGTATAAAGATTGTTCTTCCCATCCTCTTGTTATTTTAATTATGTAATCATATATTTTCTTTCCTATTATATATGTATATGATGAATATATGATGATAAAAATATTGTGTGGGGATTTGGTGTTGATAAATATGGTTAAAAAGATGGAAAACTATAAGTAACAAGGTTAAAATCTTGCTAAATATGATGGCTGTATAAAAACAGTAAGTAACCAAATGTTAAATTGAAAAAATGGTAAAGTGGAATCAATATACAGTAAGTATTAGGTGTTATAAACATGTGAGAGTTGGCCATACAATGGAATCATAAAAATGAGTGAGATATGATCAAAACAAGTTTAGAGTGCAAATCTGCCTACACTGTTTTGGATGAATTTATTAAAATATTTAAAGGTTGATTCATCAGTAGCTATACAGGAATAAAATGAAACACATATCATTTAGTTTCTGTGATAAAAATTTGAGGTCCTATCTCATTATAGAACTCTAGATATGGACATTTTAGTGAACTTAAAATTTAGGACTGATTTTGTGAAATTAAAGTTTAATATTATTATATAAGCACTCAAATAATATAGTATAAAATGTGAATTAAAACCCACTAACTTATATATTTCATTTATATAAATATGCATAAGGATAAATAAATGGACATTATATGAAAATGGTAGTTTGGTAAGTTTTATAAGTTAAAAAAACTATATACTAAGTTTTACGTCTTTTCGGCTAAAACCGAAAGATTAACGTTTTTGTCAAATAAAACTTAGACGGTCGGACCCGTCTAATGTAAACTTTTCTAAACTCACATACTGATATATGAACTTATATAACAAGTAAAAACCGATAAAACCCGAGCTATATAACATACGGACATTAACGGGATAAGTTAGCATTATTGGACTATTAATCCAACGAAATGGGCTAAACACTTGTAAATTTACTTATTAGGCTTAACCCACTTGGGCCCAACATGTAAAGTATAATACTGATAATAAAAGTATAAAATAGATTAATACAAGTTAATGGACTTATAATAGGCTTATTGGACCTAAAACATGTAAATAGGTAAAACTAGTAAACTAGTATAAAAGTTATCAACACATAACACTAAAATGAGTAAATGAGAATATGTAAACCAACTTGATCATCATATATATATATAATCATCATATGTATACATAATTGTTATTTTTATAAAGTCATTGGACAAGAGTCTAAGACAAGTATTATTTGTCTAGGTTTCCGTGATTGAAGCACGTACCGTACATCCGAATCGCCGATAACCGCCTTCCACATCAACGTGAGTTCATAGCCTCGCACTCTTTTAAATGTTTTTATGAAATATTTTATAAACCCGCGAGGGAGATAACATGTTAGTTTTTATAAAATAGGACACTAGTTGTCCCGATTGTCTGTTTATTGATTTGGACCCGAATGATTGTATGACCCGATGAATGATTAAATGACCCGATAGATGAAATGAAATGGATTATTAAAGTTAGGTTATGTCAGTAAAAGTCCCATTAGCATGAATTGTGAACTACCGGGATTTGGTAGACGCTTGTGCATATAATATTACTATTTGGGGACGATCACCCCAGTTCGCGCCTTGACGGTTGATCCCCGTCGTGCCACATTGATTGGTAAGCGAATTTATGTATGAGAAGATTTCTATAAGCGTGATTATTGTGACGACACGCTGTTTTAGATGGGCAAATGATTGTCGGGTTAGCTACCCGTTGTTTGTTGTAGTAAGGTAACAATGTCATGCGGCTTATAATAATCCAAAAATAACGAAATACTTCTGTACGCACTGAATTACGATGTATTGCCTGACTAGCAATACGGGATCTTACTATTGATATTATGTTCGTGTTTTGGTTTTTCCTAACCATATTCATATAACGGTTTTTATTTAACTCTATACAACGTTATAAAACGTATTGTATGATGTTTTTACGACATTGGTTCGTATATTGGTTTTGAAGGCAACAACCTATATTATGATTTTGACAAGGATTTGTATAAAATGTTTTTGGCCTATTTTATGGCCTACTACATGGATTTGTACAAAATGATTTTCGGTAATAATTATATACCAATGACATATTGATGGTTTTATTAAACTCTATGAATTCACTCGGCGTTTTCGCTGACCTTTTCTTTTAACATGTTTTATCTCAGGTACTTGTAGGTAATTCTCGGGAAGACGACAAGAATTCATGGCCCGCACTTAAACAATAATTTCCATTCAAATGCTTTGTAAAACTTGTACGAAATACAATGACTTGGGACCTATGTAAACTTGATATTTATGAATGGAAATGCTTTATTATTAAACGACGCGATTTTTATGCGTTGTCTATGATGTGAGTAATGTGCTATCCCGTAACACCAACGAGTCTTCCGCTGTATTGAATTGTGTAAATTTGGGGTGTTACGGTCTCAGCCTTTAATGGTATTTTTAATGAAGGTTTATTAATATTATAACAATTATATAAAACCCTAAACGAGATCAAAGTACACATAGCGGAAGCGATTTAACAAGATCATAATAATAACATAATTATAATTAATCGAATTAGGGTTACATACCTTTACGCTAAAGCAATTCCACAAGACAAAGAACGAATCACCAATTCGGGTTTATACCGTAATACACCAAGATATAGTCTAAAGTAAGACTATATTACGATCTTGTACACACGTAATACAACGAGCTAAACGTCATTCTATCACGTGAAAACCGAGCTACAACGCTTGTAATTAATCTACCCAACAACCCTAGAGAGGGGCTAGGACTAGATTGTAAGTAAAACGATCAACCAAGAAAACCAACCAAATACCCCTTTTGTGGGTATCTTGTGATCGACCAACAAGAGAAAGAAGGGATAAAGATTTTTTTGTGATGTGAATTATGAGGGGAAGGATTTGTTTATATAGGCATAAGCTTGTATCGAAAACTAATAAAAGGAATGTTTCCCCCCTTCCTTTTTCCTCCATAACCGACCGACCAAAACACCCCTTAGGGGTGTTCCGGAATCTTCCAAACATCTTTCCTTTTGTTTACTTACTATATATTTATTTAACGCTCATTAATACTTGAATCTTCATTATTTAACGATCGTTAAAGTTACATCTCTGTTTAATTTAATAAATACATAAATATATATTTATTAAATAAATTAATAAATACAATAAATATATTTATTAATTAAATTAACTCTTTACGTATTGTGTGCAATCCCGTAATCTCGAGTTCGATCCTATCACACGACTATTAAATATAATTCCATAAACTTACTGCTCCCACTTGGACATATTTCGAATATCGTGATTACATTGACTAGCGTCTAGTTACACTAGCAATGCCTCTAGTACAACTCGAGTAAGGTCTCCTGGACAAAACCTTTTAATTGATTCATCATTTATTATTATCCTTTTATTATTAATACAACGTTAATAAGGATATGGATATCAGTCATTTCCTTTCATTAACCATTATGTTTCTCGTTCACAGATTCAGCAAGATTACCAAAACAAATTTGGGTGTGGCCACACAAACATCTTACTAATCCCACGAGGGTTCCAACTGTATTAAACTCCAAAACGAAATTGGAGGAAATAAATTCCATATTGACTACAAGCAAAACTTATGAATTTTGCAACACTTCCTAAAATAATCCTTATAGCTACCAGTTACGTTTAGCGTTAGATTATTCCACAAAGATGCACTAGATTCACAACAATTTCCTTGTATCTCAAGTCTAAGGATAACTATTTATGTTTTACTTGATGACAAAGATCCACAAAGTAAAATCGTATAGTTAGGATAAGTCCAATATTCGATTCATCGAATATCATCTAAAATCGATCAATATACTTTCAAGTATACTCTATCGCTATTTTGATTTGTATTAATTTAATAATATTCCCATATTATTAATCGACAACGGACATTTAGCGTAACATTTATTCATGGATTAAAACATGTAAAATAGGATACACTTATTAGATAATGAAAATAAACGAAACCCAATCTTTATTTTATTATATAATAATGTCATAACATCCTTTATCCAATTACTAATCACAGATTTATTGCATGAGTTCGCTAGCTAGTTGCAGCCCAATCGCTTTGGCATGCTTAACTACCTTTGGTCTAGGCAAAGCCTTAGTTAAAGGATCGAATACATTATCATCTATGTGAACTTTTATAAATTTGATTTCATGAGCTTCAACTTGTTCTCAAATGTCAACGCATAAAGTGTCTGGCGCCTTTCATGACTCTAGGGTCATTGGTAAATATTATTGTGGCAGAATTATCACAATACATATCTATAGGTTCTTTAATTGAAGGCATCACTCCAAGATCTTCAATAAACTTCCTAATCCAAACAGCTTCCATTACAGCTTCTGAAGAAGCCATGTACTCAGATTAAGTAGAATACATTGCAATCGTTGTCTGTTTCTTGCTCTTCTAGTCAACTGCTCCTCCATTGATAACAAAAACATAACCCGTCTGAGACTTCGTATCGTCTTTATCACATTGCTAGGGCGCATCACAGAAACCTATAACATTCAGTTCTGTGTCTTGTTTCCCTCAAAATACCAAAAACATATCTTTCGTACTCCTCAAATACTTTAGAATATGTTTTGATAGCAGTCCAATGGAGATTCCCTGGATTCTATTCGTATCCACTGACCAAATTCTGAGCAAATGACACATCAGGCCTTCTGCATCTTACAACATACATAATAGATCCTACAGTCGAAGCATAAGGCACCTTCTACATGTATGCCTTCTCTTCAGGAGTTGATGCATCCATCTCATGACTCATATTATGATTAACTTCCATAGGTTGAAAACCTTTCTTGGAATTATGCATGTTATACGTCTTCAATATCTTATCTATATAAGCATCTTGACTTAGACCAATTAACCGTCTTTTCCTATCTCGATAGATCTTAATTCCCAGAATGTATGCAGCTTCTCCTAAATCCTTCATAGAAAAACATTTACCAAGATAATACTTAACAGCTTTAAGTCTTGGAATGTTACTTCCCATGATTAATATGTCATCAACATATAGGACTAGGAATACTACATCACTCTTACTTGCTTTGCGATATACACATGGGTCATCATGATTCTGAATAAATCCAAACTTTTTGATTTCTTCATCAAATCTTTTATTCCATTAACATGATAGGCTAGACATGGAGTGACTTTGACAACTTAGCAAAATTAGTCCCTCCATGTTTTGCCCTTATGAAACTAATGTAATTCCGTAATTGGCGCTCACATTTTAGGGCTAACAAAAACCGTTCTAAAATCGTGTTTATCGATCCTTCTTATTGACTTAAATTTTTGACATCGTTGTCTATTAGGGTGAATTATTAATTCGATGATTTTGGTTACACCGTTAAGACTCTATTTTTAGACCTAATCTCTATTCACGCATAAGGCAACAATGTATCCGCGTGATCATTAAGATAAAATAAAATATAAGAGATACCAAGTAGGAATAAGGGAGTTTAGGTGTATAATTAACACACATGAGGTATGATCGTGTTGCTAACTTATAATAACAATGATCTCGTTACACGCTTAGCATGGAATTGGGTGAAAATCGAGGACGACGAAATTATTTCTAACGAAGCATTCACGTGTTCTTATTCTATGATCTTAAAAGACACTTAATCGTGATGAAAATAATACATTATGTCTAAAACACGTGTAGTAGTTTATTAAAATTTATGTCTTCAATAAATGTCATCATAAATTGAATTTTGGAAGTGCTACGATACTTAATTCTAGCATTGTGTGAGGGCACGGCAATGGTTTAGTATGGGAGTGATGAGACTGCAATTATATATAGTCTCATCGTCCAAATCGGGCTTAAACGCTTAAAATATCATCAAAATACTCAAATATATGCTTGTGTTTGTTCATTGTGTATTTTAGGTACGGGTATCGTGAAATCAACAAAAGATCACAAGAATATAGCAAAAACGAACACGGGAAACGAAGCCACACAAAGAACCGGACCCGAATATTGATTTTCCAAAGAAGTCCTTAAAGATTTGAAGATTGTCAACATTGGTCCCTCATCTTTAAAGATTTCGCAAGAAAAGACCTTGGAGAAATCATCATTGGCAAGGAAAGTCCTTGTTGGAAATTCACTTTATGTGACGACATTTAAGAATTCCTATTAGTTATCATAGTCACACACGCTTAGACTAGACTAGGTGCAATGTATAGTTAAGTGTATGGTGTGTGGCTATATATACCCCTCCTAGGCTTCCAAGGAGGGGTGTTGCTTGTGTTTTCATTCCTTAGTTTAATACATTTTCTATCTTTCACATACAACCTCTCTTCTCTCTCTCTCAACAATGGCTACCATCATCCACCACCCACCTAGACCACCGGATTAGCTTATAGCAAATCCACAATTGGCATCAGAGCCTCGGTTCAATCCTTGAATCGGGTTTTTGTTTTTGATTTGGTGGTCTAAATAAAAAAAATTTAGTCCGATTTGTTAATTTTTGTCACGTTGGTCATAATTTTTTTGTCATAATATGTTTTTCTTTGTCACAATTTTGTCACATCTGGTAAAATTTTAACATCATTCGCTAGTCTATTTATCATTTTTCTGGTATTCATCTTGTTGTCTCTGGTCCATAAACCCACAACTTCCTGGCGTCATGGTTTCACTTTTATGGTCAAAAGTCATAATTTTTTTCAGATCTGGTAGTAGCATTTTTTTTTCTGGGTTTCTTATTTTTTCTTGAAGATAAGGTCAAATCAAGAAAACATGACCCTGAAAAATGGCAAAAGTACTTTTAGATAAGAGTTTTCAGATATGCACATTCCGATGCTATCATTCCGATGGCTATTTAGATCGCATGGATTGCGATGGGTAGTTTGTTTCTGACACATTCCGATGGGTTCAACCTATCCATTGCGATGGGAATCATTCCGATGAGTCACATTGCTATGGGTGGTTTGACCTATCGGAATGGCATCTATGTCGTTATGCTGCCAAATTTTTTCTCACATTCCGATGGAAGCTCTTTTTTCATTGCGATCGGTTTTTAAAGAAAAACATTGCGATGGACTCAAAGTACTAGATTACGATGGCTTATTTTGTGTAAACATTGCGATGAGTTAAGACTGAATACATTGATATGGATTTAGTTTTTAAACATTGCAACTGTTCTATAAATTTACCGAGACCCAAACCAAGACCTTGACCAGTTATCACAAAACCCGAGATTTTTTTCCATCATTTCCCTTATAACTCCACAACAAATCCAACAACAATTATCTATCCTAATCCCTTCGTCGCCTAATCCCCTCTACAAATCATCTAGACTCGAACAACAATATACAAAGGATCTCAGAATCATTTTATCGTGGCTCAATATGCTAGGCAAGATCTATATAGATCGACCACAATAAAAAATTAATCTTCATAAATCCATGTTTGGTTTTAAACCCAATCTTAATATACGAAATTAAATAAAGATTAATAAAAAAATCTGTTATTATTCTTATTTTGCTTCGTTTTTTGATAAATCAAAACCAACATGCATCGAACAACCTACCCGAGACCATATCAACTGATCTTGAAGCCACGTATGAATTATTTCATTTATAGATGATCTGATGAGCATGATCGGTTTGATTCATTTGACTCATTCGAAACACTTGATTTGTTTCATGGTTTTGATTTATAATGATGGTGGTTGCGTTTTGTTTAGATGGTGATTTTAGTTTGATTATTGGGATGGAGATGTATGTGATATGGTGGGGGCGGAGAGAACAATGGAAGGAGAAAGGGGGGGGGATGAATTTTGATAAGAATGTGGTGATTAGGTTTGATATATGAGAAAGATTAGGTTTAGATGCCATTTTTTCTCTTCTTGATAATGGCTGCAAAGAAAAGTGGCGGAGGTTACTATGTGGTATGTGATTAGGGCTTCCTAACTATTAGGGTTAGGTGGGTTTTATACCAAAGACATTTCAAACGTGGCTAATTTTTGTTGAGTAGGTGTCGACACATCTCATGGACTGGTCCTATCACAAATAAAATGCCACGTTATATCATATACATGGACTCTCGGTTAATACTGTGATTGGGGCCCAAATGTTTAAACATATTTTGGTTGGTATTTATCTAACGAAATGGTCAAATTCGGTTGTATGGGACGTGTATAAATTTGACAAATATTGGTACATTAGTGCATGTTGTCATCCTATACGTTGACATGAATATGGTATTTGAATATTGGTTTGATGGGCCATGAGTACATGTGATGATAGACCGGATATGAGCTGATGTAATTTTACTAGAGATTTTGTTACCTTAATTTTACTAGTAAGTTTTAGCCATCGGTTATTTGGTCGGGTTATAAACGTGACAAAAGTGACGAGACAATGTGAAAAAAAAAATATTTTGACGAGACCGAAGAAAAATGGGTATATTTTTTGTGACTACAGATTTTTTTTTGGATCGGGTATTAATTATGTGAAGTTGAAGTCGGATTTTTCGAAGGCGTGTATTTATTTTATCTTCAAAGATAACTTGCTCGTGCTTAATCTTAGAATGAAGACTTGTTTATCTGGTTTCCGGGATCGGGGTGGTTGGTTAATGACTCGGATAACTATCACTTAAAGGGGTTACATTGTTGTACTCAGTGTCACGCGCTTAGTCGACGTGGATAATTTCAAGAGGTGTTGTGCTTATAGACTTCTTCAGTGATGCATTGAGTACTTAGAGATTTCTCCACCGTTCTTCATTCAACAATAGTGCAAGCTTAAGTCACAAGATCGAAGGATTCTTATTCAGTTTCATGTTTGATGTATCTGGTTCATTCTATCAGTGGTCACTTCAAATTGCTTTCAAGTGGGTTGGTAAAGATGGCCATAGAGAGTTTATGAGTAGAGATTTTCGATCAACGGCTGATTCTCACAAAATATGTAATTCAGCTTATTTATTATTCTCACGAGATTTCAGGTACATGTGCGTACGATTTATTGATGGTTCCGAGTTTCGAAACCATCAAGGAGGAAGAAGAAGACACATTGAACGCACAACGAGTACACGTGATGAACTTCATACCTTCTTTTGATTTGAAGACATTCCGGGATGACATTTGTCATAGCCGCAGAGAAAATCAGTGTTTTAACTCGTGGCGTTATCAATCTCTAAACGGTACACTACTTATTCGATGTTTAATTGTTTGGTTGTTGCAATTATTCATCATCATTATCCTATATGGAGAGATATGCATTCCCGGGACTTAATTGACTCTAGTGCATCTCCGGAAGAAGATATGTGCATTTCCGGGACTTAATTGACTCTGGTGTTATGATGTCAACTTCATGAATGGGATAAAGTGTCTACTTCAGTATTTGAGCTTCATACTTGGGATTGGTTTACTTTCTTCAACTATGTGGGGGAAGAAATGTCTTGATTCTTTCTAGTATGCATAACTTGAACTCTCATGGGGAAGAAAAATTCAGAAGAATTATTCAAGCGTGAGAAGAGAAGCTGTTGATCTACTTGGTGTGCCCCTTACTTTCAATCCCTCTTAGCAACGTTATCATGTTATATGATGGGATTTGCTTGTTAAATTCTGTTGTGCGCTTAATCATTCTAAGCTTTATTGAAAGCTTTGAAGTTGCTTACGAGGATTGTCGGTTTAGGGGAAAGCTATTTAAAAGCTTCTACATCAAGTTTATGTGGCATGAATTAGGGGGAAGTTAATTCAGAACCTTCTCCTTAACCAGAAGTACATGGATTACTTAGCTCGTGCCGTTACAGTATTTCTTCTACAAGTTACTTTAAAGATGAGTCGTTTTGAAGTCAAAGGCCTCAGAAGACATCATCAGCATTGGACGCTTCATGAAAGCTTTTGTTCTTAATCATTATGTACTTGTTAGGAAGAATATTGTGAGGAATTCTACACGTCGTCCCATGGGGGAAGATTGTTGGAAATTCACTTTATGTGACGACATTTAAGAATTCCCATTAGTTATCATAGTCACACACGCTTAGACTAAACTAGGTACAATGTATAGTTAAGTGTATGGTGTGTGGCTATATATACCCCTCCTAGGCTTCCAAGGAGGGGTGTTGCTTGTATTTTCATTCCTTAGTTTAATACATTTTCTATCTTTCACATACAACCTCTCTTCTCTCTCTCTCAACAATGGCTACCATCATCCACCACCCACCTAGACCACCGGATTAGCTTATAGCAAATCCACAGTCCTCCATGTTTAAAGATTATACATGATAAGCCCTTGAAGATTGGTCAATATACAAATTTAGCCCTTGGAACATGTTTGAGAAAGTTTTGGTGGCCAATTTGAAAAACCAAAACTTTCTTATTAAGGGAAAATGAGTTGCTAAGCTGATAAAATCGAATGACAAGTATAAGAGAATTGGGGGGGTCATTTCTGGGCAGACAAGTAAACATAATCCTATCCCACCACCCCACGTCACCTTGACTTTTCGACCAGCCAATCAAATCCCTCTCCCCCCCCCCCCCCCAAACCTCACACCCCACTCATATTTTTATTTAACAAAGTTTTCAAAAAAACCTATTTAAACCAAAAAGTAGGGGAAACACTTGTTTTAAAAGTTAAACCGGATTAAAATCCCTAATTTTTTTCCCTCCCACACATAAACCCTAAAAATCCATTAACCCAAATCAAAGGGTTTTACCCCCATCTTTTCCAGAATTACTATTTACCTTCCCCCCAACATAACCCCACACCCAGAAAGTGACATCTTACTCCCTTGTCCCCTCTCCAGCTATCACAAGTCACGGGTTCCATCACCTTTGCTGACAAGAAGACCAAATCAACGGCTTAGGACCAAAACTTGGTCCCAAAGCATGGATAGACGCCTCAGATCAACACAAGGATAGCTGGCCATCACTCTCGTCACATGTGACCAACTTTTTCAAGATTCTAGACCCAAGGGCAAAAATGGGACTTCAAGATTAGGGTTTTTCATCTTAGTTGTATTCTAGAACCCTCCTAGTGTTAGTATAAAAGGTGTCGACTTGTGACCCTTTTACTTGTTCCAGATTTTATAACTTTCTAAATTTATTAATGAAAATGAACAATTTTAAAATATACAAATTCTGAATTCCATATTTTCAGCTTTCTTAGTTTAATGTTTTAGGGTAAGGTTTTCAAAGTTTTCATTCAAGGTTTTGTTAAGAGACGTTTTTTTTAAGACTTCCAAAAATTTCTAGCTAAGCTCATGTGGAAGTGGAAGTGAAAGTGGAAGCATGAGCCTAGTTAGGTGCTTGGTTTGTTAAGTTTCAAAGTTGTTTCAAACTGGTTTCAAGGTTTCAAAGTTTGCGATTTCAAATAGTTTCATTAAAAATTTGATTTTCCATTTTATTCATTTTTTTACTATAGCAAAAGCTACAAGCCAACAGCTTGTAGTCTTTTGGTACTTGAAGTTTGTTCCTGTATTTGTGGTGTTGTGCAGGTACCAAGAAGAAACAAGACCCCCCATCCATCATTTTCTTTGCATTTTCATTTTATTGAAGACATATTAAGCCTTGGGTCTCTTTGTAGATTCCACCAACAGGCTTCTCTTCTGTTTCATAAGCTTCCTTAAAAGCTCATTCACAAGCCCTTGGAAGGCATCAGCTAAGGTTAGGGCTTTGAACCTCATTGGTTAAGTTTTTGAGTCTTTTATGTGATTTATATGAAAATTGTATGAACCTGTTTATATGCTAGATGTGTTGCTTGTTTATGTGTTATTGATAGATATTATGCATGTTTAAGTCATTTCTAAAAGTTTGGTTTGATTTTAAAGGCAAAATCTTGGTTAAACTGATTTTCAGAATGATAAAGGGGTGTTTGGCTTAAGTATATTTACTGGTTTGTGTGAAAAGAATCAGCTTAATATTAGCTCAAACATTCTCCATTGGTTAGGATTAGGTGTATTGGATACTTATTTTTTAGTTTGGTATGATAAAAAATAAGTTTGCAAGTTAAAATTTTGTAAAATCTGCCTTGTTCATCAGTCACCCTTAATATAACTTGTTTTAGTAATTTTTTGTTCCTCAATCTTTGAAATCATTTAAGGTAGGTGTTAGCTAAGGTTTAAAATCTATTTGTTGTGGATTGGGGGTGACTTGAGTGAGTTTTGGCAAACCAAAACTCACCCTAGTGGTCAAACACACCAGCTAATACCCTAGTCCCACCATTCTTGTTTACAGTGACTGATTTGACCAATTTATGTGTGATTTCTTTGTTTGACTAGTTGTTTTTCTTGTTTATTTGACTCCCCACAACCCAATTGGTTGTGGGGGTGCCTTTGGATCCAAGCAAAACCAACAAATCAGCAAGCTACAAGCATTTAAGTCACCAGACCCTGTTTCTTGTTAAAGCAGTGGGAACAAGGTTCCCCCTGCTAGTGTTATTTTCCCACTGTTGGGCTAAAAGACAAAAGGCCAGTCAGCAGTCACTATCAAATCTGGCTGTTTTTTGTCTTTAGTGGATTTATTCAAGCTTTTGCTGGGTTTTTCAATTTTCCTCATTTAGTTTATTTATTTTTGAATTTTTCATAAAGTTTATTTTCAGTTTACTGTTCATTTACTATTTTTATATTAAAATCAATTTTAATTAGTTTATTTAATTTTTGTTTCTGTCTTTTAGTGCAAAACTTTAATATTTTTTAGTTTTAAGAATTTTCCTAGTTTATGAATATTATTTTAAGATTTTTAGTTTAAAAGTTTTACTATTCACTCTTTTTTATCTATTTTTTAGATTTAATCTTAGTTTAAATAGTTTTAAATTAAAATTGTTTTGTCTTTTAGTGTAGAAAATTATTGTTTTCAACTTTTTAAATTTTTCTACTGTTAAGTAATATAAATTAGGATTTTTCAAACAGTAATTTTATTTTTAGCGTTATTTTATTATTTTTTTATCATAATTTTAGTTTAAAAAGTGTTTTTAGCATTTTAAAAAATAGAAAAATAGTCTTTAAAATTTAGAAAAAATACTTTTTAGTCTTTAAATGATATAAGTGAGTTATTAGTTTAATAAAATAATATTTTGGGCTTTTTCTTAATTATATTTAATTTAGGGATTTAATTAGCATTTAAAATTGAATATTTAATTAATAAAAGGTTTTAAAATATATTTATTGAATTTTTATTCTTATTCATATTATTTTAGACTTAATTTTAATTTTTAATTAATTTTTAGCTTTAATTTTTAGCTTTAATGTTTAATTTTATCACGTTTTACGTATTTACGTTCGCGTTTTACGTCAATTCGTCGTAGTGTAATCGTAGTCGTAGCTCGTCTTTAATTTTTTTTCTCTCCAAACCTATAAACGACACTAATCCAAACTATTATTTTATATAATTGGCACTAAATTCACACACCTCCTTCGAGAACGAACTTGCATTTATCGGTTTTACGGTTTTTAATTAAATCGTACTACTTAATACTTGCCACATATACGTTTTTCCTAAAACGTGTACGAAAATCCTACATCAAGAAACAAGAAGACAACAAGTTATCATTCTTGTTTAGGGGAGGATTGTTGGGAATTATTGTTAAGTATCAAGTACCGTCAGTGTTAACGCGGTACATAGTAAGTACTGCTACTTATAAAGTAAGTACTGCTATATTGATTAGGATGAATATATCTTTCTATAAGATATGTCATAGTTATAGTTGGAGTATATCTTATGTGATATACTTAATAGTTATAATATTGAAAATATATCGTATGTCTGTGATATACTTATCTTTATAGAATATTCTAAGGTTTCTAGGGTTTCTAGGGTTCCTTACTCTATAAAAGAAACATAGGTACGATGACATTCATGAAACTCATTCAAGTCGATTAATAAGAATCGAATAGTTAAAAGTAATTATGTTCTTCTGTACTTTATAAGTTAGATTCCGCATAACTTATTTAGCTTGAGTAAGAGTTCTCAAAGTGTTTTAGTTTGATTACAAACTACTATACTAGTTCTTAACAGAATATAGATCCAATCAAAGGGATCAACAGAGTTCACCTCATTAAGGAATTTCTTGACACAAGAGTCATGATTTTCTTTAAAGACACATTTCCTACATGTTTTACAAGTAGCATATTTAAAGTCCGCGTAAGATTTATAATTCCTAGATGATTGATTGATGCTCCTAGGATATGACATGCTACGGTTAGCAGTGTTAGGTAATCTAGAAGGCATCTGATTAGGTTTGAATTTTCTATCTCTTATTTGTGTCTTTTGCTTAGCTTCCCTTAGACCAAATTTATGGTGAACGTATTTTGAACTTGTTCGTAACGTGTTCTTTGGACTATGTCTAGGGAGGCTAGATGCAATCATGTGATTAGGTCTTGCAAAAGAGGTTTTAGTCACATTGGGCCTAGTTGGTGAAGTGACTGGTCTAGAAAGATGAGCCAAATCAACTTGGGAGGAAAACCGCGGTCTCGAGGATTTTTGTCGCTCGGATCTAAATGCAGTCGGTTGTTTGACGGACTGATTTGTAGGCGGTTTCCCAGAGATTGATGGTTTTTCAAGCTTAGTGTCCACACTAGTTACTTTAGTTTTCCTCAACTCGTTTTTCAGAGCAGCTATTGCAAAAAAACCTTTTTGGTCCACTAGATGTGGATCTTGCAACCTGTTAAGGATGGTGAACAACTTCTGTAATCACAAGTCTATTCACAGTAAGACTCTTTATGTAATACAAAGTATAAGTGCGGAATACAAATACTATGAACAAGAAGAAAAAGAATAACTAAATAACTTGATCCTTACTAAGGATTTCTACTATTAATATGAACTGAATAATGGTAAAAGGTGTGTTTAACCCTTCTGCCAATGGGTTCCTTTTATACTACAAGGAAACCCTAATACTACATTAAACCAAAACGTGTAACTCCTGATATGCATATCCTTTCCTAACATATCTCATGCATATCCTAACAAACTAGTAAGAATAATAATGTTTGACTTTATACAAGACCAGGAGCACGTATTGCTCCTACTACTACTAGGACCAGGAGGAACTGCATACCTCCTAGTTTATCTATTACAAATATCTATTCCATAGGTCCTAACAATCCTCCTCTAAACTTGAATTTGACTGGTTGAGTTCAAGTTTCTTGGTAGATCTTGCAAAACAGCATGAGGATTGAAATAGCAAAACAAACAGCAGCAATATAACCATCATAATTGAAAACACAAAGACTGCTGCAACTAGTAACTCCGAGAAGCTTCTTGAAAGCTTGGAACATAGCTGCACCTATTGGATCTTCATAGCAACATGAGCAGATTTGATAAGCCTTTACCAAGTAGTTGCTCGCTCTTGGGCTAGCTAGTCTTTGTGGTGGAATAAGCATCACCCTTGGAGACCAGAACCCAGCCCAAATCTTAGAACATAAATCAATGGTGAGTGGGGGTACCCTAATGATTTTGGGCAAATCATCACAGCCGTCAACGGATTTGATTTTGATCTTTACCAGAAGTCGTACCCTTCCGGACTAGCCAACTCTCAGCAATAAAGCATCGGTGAGCTGAAAACCCTATAGCTTTGAGCAAGCTATTACAGCTATCAACGGATTTGATATGAGTCTTTACCAAGAGTCGTACCCCCTTGGACTAGCCACTTTTCAGTCTAGGACCAAGGCAAGTGAAAACCATCCAATTTTGGGTAAACTGGCAACCATCAACGGATTTGATAATAGAGTCGTACCCTCATGGTAAATCAACTCTTTCTTGTCTGCAAGACATGGCGAGTTGAGCACCATTTGTTGTGTGGACTAGGTCCAACACCAGTAGTATACCATATGACACACAAGTTTGAAAAAACCCAAGTGTAAAACAGTTTCATGATGGAAAAGTATAAGCAGATATTATATGATGTATAAGTTTTGAAATTCCATCACATGTTAGAAGTATAAGCAGATATTATATAAAAGTATTTTTGTTGTTTTTTTAACTAAACAAACTAAGTAAAGAGTTAGTCACCAATCATTGTACATATTGGTGAAAAGAATGTAGAAGTATCAAAAATAGAAAAGAAACAAACCAATCACATACCAGAAGCAACAACCTTGTTCGCAACTAGCCGAGCTTGAATTCTCTCAATTAAAGTGGTGGGCATAGCAGACTTGTTGCCAGAAGGATCATTTGACACCACCACGTGGCTCTCCAGCATGGCTTCCATGGTAGCAATGGTCAAAGGATACTCCAAATCAATAAGCATGAAAACCCTAGCACTAGATTCAAGTTCCAACACATGCACAACACATCCAGCATACAACTTCCACATCTTTACCACCCAACGAGGTTGTTCCTTCCATACACCAGCACTAGGAGAATCAGGGGGAATCCAACATTAACTTCAAATCTCCCCCAAAGAGTCAACCCATACCAGTTAGGAACCTCACTCGGTGACTTAGGAATTTCAGCATCAACCAACCAATACAACAACATAAGATCACGACGTTCCACCCATGACAAAATACTCTGCAGCCCAGATACATACCTAGTGTATCCATCACTATTCGTGATCACATGTGTGTATGTACCAACACAAATAGGAGATGACTGAACCACCCAAGATATAATCCAGCCGCTACCAAGGGGTAAATCATCTTCGCTATCAAAAGCGGCATCGATTAAGTGACCAGGATCCCTCTTCTCAAATGGCACAGTCTTACCACGACGAGCCTTCTTCTTACGGATAGAACGGCGAGGGGTGGGGTCACCAGAAGAGGATTCCTCCTTTACCTTGACAGTGGTAGGTGCAGCAGTAGTAGGAACATATTCATCAACAATCATAGGTTCAGAAGTGGCTGCAGCTGCATGTCGAGTGGGAAGTGGTTTAGTAACCGGTGTAGGTGTAGGATCAACAACAAGAGTAGTAGTAGCTTCATGAGTGGTAGGAACATCAACAGTAGAAGGAGTGGGATCAATCTTTCAAGAAGAGGTAGTGGGAACAGTAGTAGAAGTTGCACCAGTACACGGAACACCAAAAGTACCTTCTTCTTCAACAACCGAGGATGGAGTGGGAGCAGCAGTAGGCTTGGAAGTGTGGACAACATGAGGAGGTGGGCGATAGATAGCATGAGCAGGCATAGGGACTTCCTTTTGCTGGATCATCTTGGTGTACAACTCCTTAAGCTCATCAAAAGATAGCTTCCTCACTTTCTTCCATGTCCAACCAGTCTGATAATAGGTGCCAGATTGATTTTTCACATACTGCTGCATCAACCGCTTTTACTCAGCATGAGACAAAGGTCTGTTGTGACGTTTCTCACGAAGTTGAGCAGCTAGATCTTCCCTTTGCCTTTGCATCAATGACATTTCCCTTTGAACACAATTACCCTGATTCACATCCGCACCCAAGACATCGGTAAATTGAGAGTAGTCAAAAGTGAGGACTGTAATCACATTCATCCAGTCAGCATTATCCCAAAACATGGCATTGTGCCTTATCTACTCACGTCTTTGTTGTTTCAATGCTTCATCCTCATCCGCAGCCGTTGAGGCAAACGCATCTTGATGGTAGTATCATCCATTGGCATCAGTCATAGGGGCTTTACCCTTTGGATCATGAGAGGGACCAGGAGTGGGGGATGAAGGACCAGTAGTATCATCCATTGGCATGGGGCCAGCAGCAGGAGGTGGAATGCGTGAAGGACTAGGAGGAGCAGGTAGGTCATCACTTGGCTTTGCAGCAAAAGCATCCCTTGCCAAAACAGTCAGCCCATCCTCCTCTTCATCCTCATCAGAATCAGATAGCACCACCTTCTTCCTATGGCGCTTAAGCTGCTTCTCCAAGGACTTGACCTTGTTCGCCAATGGGAGCACGAAATCCCTTGTGAACTTGTGATATTGGTTGAACTCATCCTCCAATGAAACAATCTTTTCATAATACCTGTTCATAAGAGCAAGCAAAAAAGTCAAAGTAACAGGTTCCTCAGCATCCCCACCAAGAGGACTTGGTTTGGGGGATGCGTCATTGGGACCAGAAGCAAATGATGGGTCATCCATATGGGCATGAGAACTAGAAGGCTTCATAGCAGAATGTTGAGCTGGGCTAGGAGGGGGAGTTTCAGCAAATGAGGACAGATGTGGGCGAGAAGAAGAGGGAGCCTTTGAGGTAGCTGGCATTTCTACCACAACCTCGCGAGCTGGCTCCTCTACCTACACATGTGGCACACCAGTAGCAAGAATCTCCTCCTCCATAGGATCATCCACCAAGTGAGGTTCCTCCTCGGCTTGACCAGTCGAAGGAAACACATTGGGACCCCCGTGGGCAAGGCCCAGCATAGCATCAGTAAGAGGCCTCAAAGGACCAATATAACCAAGTGCCATATTCGAATAAACTTTTTGAGAAAGCTTAGGAGGCACATATTCCTTCCTATTTCTAGGTAAGCACATAAGAACCTGCTGCAAAAACTTAGGATACATCAAAAACTTCTTTTTAGAACCAGTGTCACTAAGATTACTAACATACCATCAAACATATAATGAGAAAAGTTAAATGGGCGACCCTGAGCAATACACACCAACCCAGTAGCAAGGGGGATGGGAAATGCATCCCAACTCCCAGCTTTAGGACTCAAACAGTGAATCAAAAAGTGAACAAGCAGCTTCCATTGAGGGGCAAAGTGATTTTTCTAGAAGTTAAACTTCCCCTCATGTTTAACTTATGGCATCCATACCATCCAACACCTCCGCATTGGGGAGAGAAATAATGCCATCTTTATCTTGGATATGAAGGGCAGACCTAATGGATGCCTCAGTAACCACATAGGAGCGACCATCTATAGTAGCATGGAGCTCTAAAGGACGACCCAAAACAGCATGGGTGTTGGCAGTAGCCCAGAACTGACGAATGACAATATCATATACATTGGGGAAAACAGTAAGTGCATACCTTAGATTCGAAGCTTCAATGTACTCCAAGATATCAAGGAACTCCTCTCTTCTAGGACCTTCTCCAAGATAAGCAACCTTGTTGTGATCGGGTTTGTACTGTAGAGATGCCATTGATGATGTTTGAACAGTAGAAGATGATTGCTTGAAGAGTGTTAATGGTAGTAGCGTGTGTGTGTGTTTTGTGGTTATGATAATTGAGTCAAACGATATATTTGACCATAAATAATATGAAAGGTGACTGTTCATTGACCCCTAATTATGGGGGTTGCCCTTTCCAAATTAAGTCATTAATGTTAAGTAACCACTTGCCCTCTAAACCATAATTAGCATAACCCAGTTACCAAAGATAAACAAAATATGTGCACTAGAAGTAACTCGCGTTGACTGAAAGTCAAACGCGTAGAGGTCAACACTAGGAGCAGCGAGTGGTCAACAAAAGTCAAATTAATGAACAGTGACCTAACTTGATACTAGAAGCCAACCACAAGTGAAGAATAAGGGCTTGAACCCCCTAGGAGCAGAAGAGTTCCACTAGGAGTAACCAAAATCTTCCATTAGAAGTTGCACACACCGCGGATACCCATGAAAAATGTTGTTAGTAGCTACCAGATGTAAGAATGTACAAGTAAATATGTACAATAAGCCTCCCCTTAGGCTTAGTCTCCCCTCAATCCTAGACCTCAAGGATTGACCATACCAATGTGAACCACCAAGTGGTTGAACCTTGGACCATCAAACGCTTTAGTCAACAAATCAGCAATGTTATCATCCGTATGTACCTTAAGAACCTGTATCAGCTTCTTCTCATTGGCATCACGTATAAAATGGTTCCGAATCTCTATATGTTTGGTTCATTAATGAAACACAGGATTCTTCACAATGCAGATAGTGCTTTGATTATCGATGAAAATTTTGGTGTTCATAAAGTTAAACCTATAATCCAGCATTTGATTTTGTATCCACAAGACTTGTCCACAACAACTAGAAGCAGCTACATATTTAGATTCTGTTGAGGAGGTAGCTACTATTGTCTGTTTCTTACATTGCCATGAAATAAGTCTTCGACCCAAAAATTGACAACCACCAGTAGTAGACTTCCTATCATTATTAGCACCTGCATAATCACTGTCACTGTAGGCTTCAAGAACAAAAGGTGATTCCCTTGGATACCACAAGCCGAGCTTGGGTTGCCTTGATATACTTGAAGATTTTCTTGACTGTATTCAAGTTTGACACGGTTGGAGCCACCTGATGTCTAGCACAAGCACTAACAGCAAACATAATGTCCGGGCGTGAGGCAGTCAAATACATGAGTGAGCCAATCATTGACCTGTACATGTGAACATTGACCGGGGGATCTGGCTCATTCTTAAGTTTGACTTTAGTAACTTCATAAGGTGTTGTTGCTGGTCTAAGAGGTTCCACATCAAACTTCTAAATTATTTCATGAACATACTTATCTTGACTAATGAAGATATCATCCGACTGCTGCTTGACTTGAAGACCAAGGAAGAATGTGAGTTCTCCCATGGCACTCATCTGAAATTCACATTTCATTAGCTGTTCAAACTCATCACACCATTCATTTCTAGTAGAACCGAAGATAATATCATCCACATATACTTGAACCAGGATGATGTCTTTGGCATTCCTTTTAAGGAATAATGTTTTGTCAATAGTGCCTCTTTTATATCCATGCTTCAACAAGAAAGTGGATAGACGCTCATACCAAAGCTCTAGGAGCCTGATGAAGTCCATAAAGAGCTTTGACCACCTTGTAAACTTTATTGGGATGAAGTGGATCCGCAAAGCCCTTAGGTTGAGTGACATAAACTTCCTCGTCAATCTTGCCATAGAGAAAATCACTCTTGACATCCATCTGAAAAACCGTAAATCCAATATAAGAAGCCAAAGCCAAAAACAGACGAATGGCCTTAATTCTCGCAACAGGAGCAAATACTTCAGTATAGTCAATTCCTTCTAGTTGAGTGTGACCTTGTGTGACTAGTCGAGCCTTATTCCTCACCACAATACCCCTTGCGTCTTTCTTGTTTTTGAGAATCCATTTGGTACCAATTGATGTCTTTCCATCTGGTAAGTCAACTAGGACCCAAACATTCTGAAACAAGAACTGATGCATCTCCTCATGCATAGTCTCAACCTAACTTTGATCCTCAAGAGCATGTGAGACAGACCTAGGTTCCACCTGTGAGAGAAAACAAGCAAACAAAGAGTGAAGAAAATCTGTGTGATTATTACGCTTTTGGTCTTTAATGTAGCTCACAAGAGCATGATGACCAGACGTTTCTTTCTTATGCATGCGGCGAGTTTTGACAGTAGAACCAGGATCTCCTATGATTTGAGTAGTAGGATGGTCTTTATGGATCTGCTGAACAGGAGTAGGAGCTACTTCTACTTCTGGTGCCAAGTTATTAAGATCCCCAACTATGTCATCATCATATGAAGCAGAGTCGAAAATGCCATCTATTAGTTGCTTATGAATATCATCCAGCTTAGTGGAAGACTTCTTTTGATAGTTTCCCAAGTCAAAAGGATCGGAGAACCTAGTTGTGGAAGTAGGATCACTAACCGGACTACCAATAGGTGTTAAACTTGCACTAGGAGTAACACTAGGATCACTAGGAGGAACAGTTACAATAAGAGTACTCAAAGGTAACTCAAAGCCTCCTTAAGTAGTTGTTGTAGTAGCATCTTGTTGTTGCTTAAGCAGTGTATCAAGAGCTCCTTGTGAGTCCACAATGTCTGATGAAGAAGCATCAATAGGTAGCATTGGTGTTGGGAGCAACTGTGGTGGAATAAGATGGTATGACAAAAATGTCATCATCCTCATCTGCGTCTGAAGAGCTAGAAGTAGCACCTGCACTAGAAGACGCAAACACTTGTGGACCTGCATTATGGTTAGTTTTGAAACGAAAATATCCCAATGAGTCACTAAGATAATCAAGATCAAAATACCATACAGGGCCTTTGCCTTTAATGTTTGTCTTCTCTTCAAAGTACCTAAGATTAATAGTTTCAATGACAAGCTTGTCTTGGAGATTGTAAACCCGATAAGCTCTTGAGTGAGCTGAATATCCCACAATGTAGCCTTCATCTGCCTTGCCATCAAATTTCCCCAAATAGTCACTAGTATTCAGAATGGTGACAGGACAGCCAAATGGCTTCAAATGAGTAATGCTTGGGACTTTGGCTGTGAGTAGCTCATAGGGAGTCTTCTTATGTAGATTGGTAATGGAAACCCTATTCAACACATAACTTGCAGTGTTGACAGATTCTGTCCAAAACATAATTGGAAGCTTGGAATCTGAAAGCATGGTTCTTACAGCTTCTATAAGAGTCATGTTCTTCCTTTCGGCAACACCATTCTGTTGAGGAGTCCTGGCAGCGCTATAATCTCTTTTGATACCTTTGGAATTTCAAAGTGCTATGAGGTCTGCATTTTTGAATTCGGTTCCATTGTCACATCAGATACCTTTCACCTTCTTGGACAGCTAATTCTCAATGAGTGTAATGAAGTCTCTGAGAATGGAGTAGGTCTCACTTTTGGCAGCCAGAAAGAAAACCCACATGACCTTCTATATCCATCAGTTACCACAAGACAGTAGTGTTTATGGTCAATGCTCCTAATGGAGGTAGGACCAAACAAATCCATATGTACTAGCTGCAATGGTTCAGTTATGAGGCTGAGAGCAGTAATGGCTTTGAAGGATGCTTTGTGTTGTTTGCCTTTGCTGCACGCAAGGCAATTGATGTCATTCCTGAAAGTTTTGGGAGGTAAACCTGAGACCAAGTTCATACTCGCCAGTTTGTGAATGGTCTTGAAGTTTACATGTCCCATCCTTCTATGACATTTTGTGGCTTCATCTTCTGATGCTTTGGCAACCAAACAAGCTAGTTGACCAGTAGGATTAACTTCATTCAGCTTGATGCTATAGAGGTTATGTCTTCTTGGGATTTTGAGTAGAACATGGGAGTCATCCAATAGCTTAAAGTCTTTAGACAAAACCAGTGCTTCAGTATCCGTAAAGAGGACAAATTGCTTCTTGTCACAAATCTGATAGACATAGATCAAGTTGAAGTGTTTTGAAGTGTTGAAGTGCTTCCACATAGTAAACCTGCTCAAAATTAAGGTTAGGAGTCTGAATGGTTCCTTTGCTAGAGATCCTTCCTTCACCACCTCCAAAGTACACCTTTTCGCCTTGAAATGGTACAAAGTTAGTCAACAGTCCTTTATTTCCTGTCATGCTCCCAGAGCATCCACTATCTACTATTCTAAGAGATGGATCTTGGTATGGAGTAATCTAAAACAACATAAAAGTCATAGGTAAAAGTTAGTGTCTTAAGGGGACCCAGACCTTTTTAGGCTTGAGTCTGCCTTGTGGATCATTAGTAGGTAGCCAAGAAGATTGATGAGATCTACTGTTGTTCTTGTGTTGCCTGTTCATCATATGGGTGTTATTTGGTGACCAAGAACAACCTACTGAGGGCTTAACAGCAGAACCCAAATGTCCCATCCCAAATTACATTTGGTCTGAATTAGTAGCATAAGTCTGATTAAGGTTCTAAAAATAGTTGTTGGTTGGTCTATTATAGGGATAGGCATAAGCATCGCTTCTCCAAGGAGTAGATACTGAAGGAGATGTCCTTCTTGTAGAAGGATAAGATTGGTCACATGGATTTAATCTTCTAGAAGCAAAACCTACGCCAAAAGGAGCAACTCCTGGTGGACCAGGAGTAGCATAAGCTTGATAACCAGAAGGCTTTTGATCATAAAAATCACAATCCTTAATCAAATGAAATTTACTACCACCAATAAAGCATGTTTTAAAATACCTTTTATTCAAATGACATTGTTTTGGACTGCTATTCTTATTACAAACAATTCTAGGAGAATCAACATTCCTTGAACTCAACAAACTAGAAGTAGAAACAATGGAAGTAGAAGCAGAAGCAACTCTCTCATCACTCATCCCAGCACTAGTAGTAGAAGGGTCATTTGTCTTGGGACTCGAATGTCTTGACTCTTCACTTGAACCACAGGATGCATAGTCACTGGCCTTGTCTCTGAAAGTACAAGAGAGAAAGTCATTAGTATTAGTAGAGCTTTTGGGAGACTAATGCATTTGTGATCCATCCAAGTCAGTATGCCTGTAAATGGGCATAAATGTTCCTGTAAGAGGTGGAGGAACAGCATGCATTGCTGTAGCTGGTTTAAACCTATTGCAACTAGGTTTTCCCTCCTCCTCTTTGTTAGGATCAAAGACATTTGAAAAAGATAAATCAAAAACATCTTCTGAATCAATATATTTATCAAAACCTAACCCTCTCTTAGTTCTACCAGACAGGCTACTATTTATTAACATTGAAAGATTCTTGGGTGCTTTTTGCCATTTTTTAAAGCATGAAAGTGTAGCATCCAATTTTTCTTGCATTTCTTGCTTAGCCTTAATACTCTCATTGTTAAGTTTTTCAGTATATGTCAGCATGTTAGTGGTGTTTTCTAAATCAATGTTTAGTACTCTAATATTATCCTCATACTCACGTTGAGTATTTTGAAGCCACTTCTTTTGTTGTTCTAATGTTTTTAGAGAACTCTTATAAGCTTGAACTTCTAAAAAATATTTATCATTTTGTTCATCTAGTTCATTGTATTGAGTCAAGAGCTCTGAATATTTATCATGACAACCAAGAGGGCAATTTTGTACCTGATGAGCGATTCCCATAAGAGAAAATTCTTCTACTTCCTTTACATCAGATAAGTGCCCAGCAATCATGGCAAACACATTAGTAGAAGATTCAACTTATTCCAAGGTAGGAGTTTGATGATCATTCCAGTTAACCATGGAGTCAACTGTCACCAAAGCTTTCTTTTCATCCTTGAGCTCTTGAACCTTGAAAGCCGAATACCTGTTCTTCTCCTGGTCATTTTTGCTAGGGAATTCCCTAGCAAAATGTCCTTGTTGCTGACAATTATAGCATCTGACCTTGCTTCTACCAAACCTGGCTGGCTCTCGTGGGTTGTAGCTGAATTTTCTACCGGCTTTCTTTTCAAACTTATGAACCCGGAGAGTGAGCATAGCCATCTGCCACTTTAGATCCATTTCATCCAAGTCAAGTTTATCAACCTGTTTGAAATCATCAAAAGCAAGCTGTTGTTGTGGATCAACATCACCAACAAAGGAGTGAAGAACAGTTTCTACGATGCTACTAGTCTTGGCTTTTGATTCTGTTAACATCATAAGATTCAAGCTAACAAGAGGTGATCCGGAGGTCGGGGAGGATAAAACAAATGGTTAGACATTTTTAGAGAGAGAAAGAGAGACTATTAAAGGTGTGTGTTTTATTGATAGAGAAAGTAGAACAAGAAAATGAGAATCCTCACCCCTCCATGGAAGTATGGAGGGGTATATATAGGCTAGACAAGGAGTGACTTTGACAACTTAGCAATAGTAGTCCCTCCATGTTTTGCCTATATTAATCTAATGTAATTCCGTAAATGGCGCTCATATTTTAAGGCTAACAGTCTTCCCCCAATGTGGAGACATACGGAATTACTTACAATATTCCTAACAAGTAAAAATACAACAAAATAAAGTCTTCCAAGGCGCTTCCAATGTTGAGGATGTCTTTTAATTCTTCTTGTCTTCATAACTTGTACCTCAACTTGAATCCTCTTTGTCTTTGCTTGTTGTGGAACAATTGTAATATGCATGATTTAGATTAACTTCCCCCCAATTCATGCAGCATGTATTAAAAAACTTTCTTCATAGACTTCTTTTTGATGAAGTTTCTAAATCAGCTTCCCCCAAACCAATATCTATATCTTAAGAAGATTCTGACACTTTGATGTAGTTAGATCAATCTTCTAGCTCATCGGTTTAAGTGCACAGCGGAAATTTATAGAAGAACCACACCAGATAATATTGCTTCTATACTGTCTCATGTTGTTTGTTTTTGGTGATAATCCGTTTGGGGTAACATGCAGGAAATCAACAACAATTCTTCTCACGCCTACAGAATACTTCATAATAATCGTATAAAGTAAGTAGATACCATTCCATGTACACTACTTCCCCCTGGAAGTTGATCCGATTACTTCAAAGTACACGATCTTCCCCCATGATGATTTCGAACTCTCGGAAGCATCATTATCGTGGACGTTCATATACACGAGAAGTTCTTAATCTTAAGAAAATGTCTTGAAAAGTTTTGAAAGTCATTGAGAAACTTTGAAAATTTTTGCTTAGACTATGAAGTACCATTGTCGTTGTGTAGCTCAAAAATATCCCGTGAGAATTTATTGTTGATTCCATATCTCTCTATCTAACTTACCAACCTCGAATTCATTCGGCTATTTGTTGTGACCACATGTGAAGTAAACCCGATATTCAAAACATGAAACTGAAGTACAATCCCCCAAATTTTTTACTCACGCTTGCACTTATGTCGATTAAAGAACGGTGCAGAAACAAGTCTCTAACATCTCTTGAAGTTATCCACACGAGCAACTGCTTGTGACACTGAGAACTGCAACAAAGCTCCCAAAAATTATAGTAATCCATTTCGTCGATCATCCACCCCTTGACAGTGGAAACTAGATAATTCAAGCCTCAATCATAAATTTTATCGCCCAAGCAAGTCATCAATCGATAGACTGGGTTTGAAGAAAAGGGGTAGAAAAATAGAAGGAAGGCTCGATGATAAAATAAGTAGACGCCTTCGTGAAATCTCCTTCAACTCCAAATAAAGAATACCAAATTCACTTCATGATCACTTGTCTTTGTAGAATCAAAACTAGCCGTTGTTGTTTAAGTGAATCTTATATCTGATCGTTTTAGCGTTAAGTGTTTTGTTTGCTTTGGTGTTTGTGTGTGAATGTCGTTTAACTAGAACAAATGATTAAATTGTTGTTGAGGGACAATTTGTCTAGATAACTTGTCATTTAAGCTCAAAATCAGTCATATGCCCAACTGATGCGCGGATCGAAAATATTGGGTCTTAAACCAATAAATTTCTTTGTCATTTAAGCATTTTCGATCGAAACATATCGAATACCCGGCATCGAAAATAATTTCATCATGGCCAAATAATGCAAAATTTAGACAAAAACACTAATCCAAGTTCTGTCCAAAAAGACAAGAACCAGCCATCACAAATCATATAAACCCATCAAACAGCAATACCCGGTATATTAAAAGCATGTTGAATTTTCAACCAAAAACCACCAGGCCAAGATATTATCACAAAGCCCATCCATGAACTTATATTCGGATAGAGTAAAATGAAGCCCAAGATGCTCAAATAATTATTTCCTCATGAAACCCTAATCCACCGGGTATATAAGACCAATATCAACCCTAATATATCTCTTGTTAACACAATCTTAATCAGACAATCCTCATTTCCTCTGCCCCCATCTCTTATTTCTTTCAAACGCATATCAAACATTCCATCCACAAATACTTCCATAAATCCAAATCATCCCATCTAATTCCAATCCTAAATACCCACGAACACAAAATGAATCACAAAACCAGTGATTCTTCCTTAACTGTTCATGAACCAGACACTAATCAGAACCACTTCGAAGGATTCAAGATCTTATAAGATCTTAGGTAGGTTTAATCTTGATGACTTTAGTTTCAATTGATTGTCTTGTGGCATAATCGAAGCACAATCAGATTATAACACACTTGTTATAAATCTTTTGTTTTTTTAGTTTCGTATATCAATAGAAGGTTTAACCTTCTCATAAGATTGATGATGATTTTTTATTCGTGAATGGGTCTTTAACAGATCTCTGGTTTGCATGTGTATAAAAACGAATAAAATATGAGATTTTATGTTTTTTAGTTTTTTTATTTTTATTTTTTTGTTTGTTTTTTTGAGTCTGAAATGGTGAGATGGGTCTTAGTCGACGATGGGAATAAGATAGATAGATTCGGGTTTTTGATTGATGGTTAATGGTGGGGTTTGTCTCGGTATTTTTACAACTCATCTGTCGCAATGTTTTCTAAAAAATTGCTTTGTCGCAATGTCTTTCAAAAACACTATTGCAATGTCGAGAACACCATATGTCGCAATGTACTCTTTTAAAACATGCTATCGCAATGTTTGCAAAAAAACTTGCTATCGCAATGTTCTTTAGTCATCGCAATGTTCTCCTCTATCGCAATGTTTCCCACCATCTGTCGCAATGCCAACATGAAAATAATACACAATCGCAATGTATCCATACCCCCATCGTAGCAATGTCAAAACCCTAGACATTGCGATGGATTTTTGTCTCCCAATAGTACAAAAGTTTTGTCTTTTCCCAAAAAAGGTGGATCTGGTGTTTTTAGATCTCCTTATTCATGGAAAGACTGATTGGTTAGAAAGAAAGAGAAGAAAATAGAAACAGTAAAAGAAGCAGTTGTAAAGCTTTGACAAAGATATATGATTAAATTGGGCTTTTGACAGATTCGAGACTTTTGACAGATTGGAGGACACATAGACACCATAATGAACCAAGCACCGTTTGAACTTTTTAGCTTAAATCATAAGAATAAAATAAGTCGCTGACAACCACTAACACCAGAAAAAATAAGCAAACTAGAACAAGAAACTCCCCCGGCTATCTCTGATACCAATTGTTAACCATAAGATTCAAAGCTATTTAGGGGTGATCCGGAGGTCGGGGAGGATAAAACAAATGGTTAGACATTTTTAGAGAGAGAAAGAGAGACTATTAAAGGTGTGTGTTTTATTGAGAGAGAAAGTAGAACAAGAAAATGAGAATCCTCACCCCTCCATGGAAATATGGAGGGGTATATATAGGCTAGACAAGGAGTGACTTTGACAACTTAGCAATAGTAGTACCTCCATGTTTTGCCTATATGAATCTAATGTAATTTCGTAAATGGCGCTCACATTTTAGGGCTAACAGATTCACGAGTAGAAGTATGTTGAGATGACAAAGTATAGCTTGGGCTATTGGCATAAGACATTGGACTAGATCCCATGGAACTCACAAAAGCAGAGTTAGCAGGAGTGGGGTAGGAATCACTTGAGTATGCTCTCACATGAGACTCAAAGGTTTTGAGTTTATAGAACAAGTCATCAAAAAAAAGATATTCAATGCCTCCTTTTGCCTTTAGAGAGATGACTACCAAATTCCATGAATGAGGCAGGGCTCTAAGAAACCTGGCATTGATGTCTTCATTTTCAGGTTTGGACCGGAGTTAATTCAATTGGCTAAGAATCTTTTGAAACCTGTCATAGCCTTGATGAAGACCATTTGTTTCAGAAATCTTGAATTCTATGAATTCATCTCTCAGCATTGATCTGCGTATCTTATTGGATTCCTCATTTCCCTCCAAATCTTGCCTTTATCCCATTCCAAATCTCCCTAGCATCATCCAAGTGATAAAAATCACCCATATGATCATCAGAAAGAGACTGAAGCAAAATAGTTTTTGCTTTGATTTCCTTTTGGACAGAAGTGATTTCTTCATTAGATTTAGGATCTAGAATGATGATTTGACCATTCTTATCTCTACCAGTCTTCTTCTTGTTGTTGCCATTCTGGACAATTTCCCACAAGTCTAGATCAGTATTGGTGATCCAGCACTCCATCTTCTTGGCCCAGCTATCATACTCTTCCTTTTTCAAGAATGGGAATGTTCTATTAGTATTGGAAACAATAGCCACTATTTGCTGTGTTTGTTGTGTTTTGGAGGTGCTTGCTTCTCCTTTTTCATTATAACTAGAAGCAGACATGTTTAGACAATGATGTTAGTAAAAAAATTGATTCTTCTTGAGCAGAGACTCTCCCAGGCTCTGATACCACTTGTTGGGTCCACTAGATATGGATCCTACAGCCTGTTAAGGATGGTGAACGACTTTTTTAATCACAAGTCTATTCACAGAGGGACTCTTGATGTAACACAAAGTATAAGTACGGAATACAAATACTATGAACAAGAAGAAACAGAATAACTAAATAACTTTATCCTTACTAAGGATTTCTACTATTAATATGAAATGAATAATGGTGAAAGGTGTGTCTAACCCTTCTGCCAATGGGTTCCTTTTATAGTACAAGGAAACCCTAATATTATATTAAACCAAAACGTGTAACTCCTGATATGCATATCATTTCCTAACATATCTCATGCATATCCTAACAAACTACTAGAATAATAATCTTTGACTTTATACTAGACTAGGAGCACGTATTGCTCCTACTACTACTAGGACTAGGAGGAACTACATACATCCTAGTTTATCTATTCCATAGGTCCTAATAAAACCTTTTTCCTGAATTTGAGCCTTTAAAGTCTCATTCTCTTTGAGCAATTTATCTTGGGATGCCAACTTAGATTCTAACTAGGTTTGAATTTCCTATCTCTTACTTGTGTCTTTTTCTTAGCTTCCCTTAGACCAAATTTATGGTGAACGTCATTTGAACTTGTTCGTGACGTGTTCTTTGGACTATGTCTAGGGAGGCTAGATGCAATCATGTGATTAGGTCTTGTAAAAGATGTTTTAGTCACATTAGGCCTAGTTGGTGGAGTGACTGGTCTAGAAAAATGAGCCAAATCAACTTGGGAGGCAAACTGTGGTCTCGGGGATTTTTGTCGCTTGGATCTAAATGCAGTCGGTTTTCTGACGGACTGATTTGTAGGCAGTTTCCCCAATATTGATAGTTTTTCAAGCTTAGTGTCCACACTAGTTCCTTTAGTTTTTCACAACTCTTTTTTTAGAGCATCTATTGCAAAAACCTTTTCCTGAATTTGAGCCTTTAAAGTCTCATTATCTTTAAGCAATTTATCTTGGGATGCCAACTTAGATTCTAACAACTTAATTTGTTCAAAAGATTATCCTTTTCAGCTTTAGAATCTAGAACTTTTTGATACAATTTTCATTCAAGAACAACGTTTGACTTTTCAAGTTTTTCAAAATATATTTCAAATTTGTTCGTTTTATTGGAAAATTCTAGTTTTGCATCCTCAAGATCTTTTGATTGCTGAGCTACGATCGTTTCGAGCTCTTTAACCTTGGAATCAGAAGCAGTTAATGAAGCAGTCATAAGGAAATTATCATGATTGTTAGCATTTTGAGCACTTTCTCCTCCATTATGACGCACATCGGATGAATCAGAAATGGGATCGCTATCACTCTTTTCCATCCCATGTTTTTCATAATTAGGTTCGGAATGCTCAATATGCTGCACTTCATCAGCATATACATCATATACAACATTATAGTGTACCATGTTCGTAGGCTCTTCATCATAAACGGGTATGGTGTCATCAAAAGAGATGTTTGTAACATTCCCTGATGTGCCCGTGATATCATGCTTTGCTGTTGATTTCATGCCCTTGAAATCTTTATCAATCTCTAACGTGTCAATCTTATGACCATTCTCTTCTTGCATCTACATCGTAGAGACTTGCACTCCATTATCATACGCGAGTTGAAGTCGTGATCTTGCATAAATCGAAGAGGAAACCGATGTCATGTATTTCAACAGTGTACTACGGAAATCTTGAAGCTCGGTATGTGTGTCTCGAAGAAATGACTGGCAAATCACAGAACTTTCAGACTTGACGATATTTAATTGGAGAAAAGGCGTGAGTTGTATCACGAGAGCAATATATGCAAGTGCCGATACAGAGTGATTGAATTCTTCATTGTGGAGTTTCTCTGCTAGTTGGTTCAAAGTGGGGAATATTGAGTCGGTAAATATGTAATGATCTAGACCGAAGAGTGTCACAAATTCGTTTCCTCCATGAAGCCATGAAAGAGTTACTAGATGAGACTGAAGTAGTCGAAATGAAGTTATGCCACTTTCTCTAGCTTTGTCTTGCATTTGATGTAAGTCTCCCTCTTGAAATGTCGAATTCACCAATTCCATTGAAGTTCGATAAAGATAATTGTGTTAATTGTCGAAAGACCAATACGAGACTTGACAATTCGTGGAGAAACCGCGAAGTCAAATTTGCGACATGTTACACACCAACGAATAAACCGTAAAACTTTAATTCGTTTTTGGTAATGGCTCAAAGTCAAAACTTGTTCTAGACCTGTTCAAATCAAAATACTAACGGCTCAAAGTCAATAATGCACTACACGCCCACTTTTTTGAGAAGATACACGTCTAAAATGAGAGAATAAAAAATGAGTGGCCCAATGTGTATTAAAAGTGGTCACCGATTGATTATTTAAACAACCCAAGCTATATCCAATCCAATCTTAGCATCCTATATAAACCACCGTTCAATATTATTAGGGAAAATAAACCCTAAAGTCACTCATCTCATTATCTCCGCCCCACATCTATAATTGTTATCATCTTCCAAAAATAGATATTCACAAAACCATCCATAAATCTCGTTCATATAATCATCGTCCCCCAAAATCTATAATCCTCTCACTCCATCAAACGCAGCAATCTAGAAAAACAAATCAAACTCCTCCATTTCTCAATCAACAAAATAATCGAAACGCGGTTCACATCAATGAATCATTCACTGATATAAAGCACTATCTCGAATCAACGAATCTTAATTATCTCTTTCTGATTGGGCATCCCTTCAAAACCACGAAGCATATAATCTCTAAGAATATTTCTAACTCGATGAATCTTCAAGATCTTTTATAGGTCTCGGGTAGGTTTCTGTTTTGTTCTATTTTCGGTTTTGAGTCATTGATCGATGATGGTTTTCAACTGAGATCTGTCTGTTTTATGGTTCCAGTCTTGTGTGGGTGAAGAGTCGAGTACCGAAAGATTTGATTCAGTTTTGTTTGAGTCGTTATTTGAGATGGATTTGTGAGTGAGGTTCGAGTCGAGGCTGTTGGTGTTTAGAGTCGAGTATGTGTGCTTGATTCTGTGTCTAGTCGAGTCTGGAGTCGAGTGTTTGAGTTTGTTGGTGTTGGGACTTGTTTGTGTTCGAGTCAGTTACTTCGAGTCAGGTTTTCGAGTCGAGTCTTGGTTGTTTTGGATTCAGAATATGAAAATATGAAAAGATGAAGTAGGATTCGGAATAGTAAAAAATGAAAATTTCGGAATAGTTAACAATGTTATAATTCGGAATATGAAAATGATAGGAATTCAGAATGTGGACTTGGACAAGATTTCGGACTGTAAACCTTCACTAATATTCAAAACCAAATGTCGGAATATGAGTCTGCTTAGAAGTCGGAGTGTGTGATTTGGAGTAGATGTCAGAATTGCTTGACTTGAACTAAATGTTGGAATAGGATACCTCACAAAAGTCAGAATAACAAGTTTTCAAAACAATTTGGAATATGAAATTATTGCTGAAGAAAACGTCGGAGTATGACTATTGTACAGGTCGGAATAGATTCTCGTGTGAAGAGTCGGAATATCACTCTTGGCAAATGTCGGAATATCACTCTTGGCAAATGTCGGAATATTAAACCCTTGGCAAATGTTGTAATATTAAACCCTTGGCAAATGTCAGAATATCACTCTTGGCAAATGTCGGAATTTATATGCAACACAAATGTCGGAATGAGATCTTCTAAACCAAATTCGGAATCTAATTATGCTAAGAAAAAGTCGAAATACACTAAACCCTTTTATTCCGAATTTCAACACCCTTATATTCCGAAATTTACCAAAAATATCAACACTTGTGATTCGTGTCTTTACCCAATAATCAAGCCAAAACTACCAATTTTTACATGAATATCACCAATATGAGTATCACAAATCCCTACCACAACTATATAGGCAATTTGTAAGAAAGATTTAGGGTGAAAAACACGAAAAAAATTTAAACCACAGATATATCTTGATTAAAAGAGCATAAAACCCAAACTAACACAACAAAAAACCTTATTTCACCCCATGGCTCTTGATAACAATTGTAGGTCCATGAAATCCTTGGATTGTCTATGTGTTAGAATGATTAAAAGAGAGAGAATGAGATGAAGAACTAGAGAGAGAGAAGCTAGAGAGAGATAAAGGAGAGGATAGAGAGAAAGATGTATTATTAAAAGTGAAAATGAGAACCAACCTCTCCTAACATGCTAGGAGGGGGTATATATAGCCCACCCTAGATGTGGGCTTTGTGGGTTATACTATTACATACTAGATCACGAGCCCATACTAGATGTATCTCGTTGGAGTGACTGATACTTCCTAAATACGTAAAAACGTATTTCCAACACTTAATTTCCAAGCAAATGGTCATGACTTTTCCTTTACCCTAAACCAATTACCCCAAATCCTTATGATCCCTTGTGAAGGCACTTGTTTCTACTCCGATGCTCGTTCTCTAACAACCCTTGATAAAACAAACGTTCTCGTGGATGCTCAAGATAGGTACAACTCTAGACTTGTCAATAAGGATGTGATTAGGAAGACACTCTATAACCCTATAACCTACTCAACTAGGACTCAACGAAAGATAAGGTGATCAACAAGGATCCATATGGCATGGAAGCTAGTGAGCTAAAAGAAGAGTATGTCAAATGGGAAAGGATTTTGCTGTGCAATGCTATGTGCTTAGTTGGGAATAAGGACCAAAAAAATGCTTGCCTTAGCTATATGATCGATTGTTTGGATAACGAAACACCCTTCAACCTACCTTACTACACTTCCAATAGGATGTCCTATGTCTGAATCCTTGCTAAAACCGTTCTCCCATATAGCATGTTGTTAACCCGACTCTTCAACTACATATCCCCAATCCAACCAAGTCCTAGTGGTAGAGAAGTAACCTATACTCTTGTAAATCGTGTCATGAATCCTATTAGTGACTTTTAGTTTCAAAGGGATTTGGGACCACAAACTACGAGAAAAGGGAAACAAACTCATCCTCTCGCTAGCTCATCCTATTCTGCTAGTGAAGATGGTGGACTTTTGGATTCTAGGTTGCCAGTTGCCACCACTAGAGTACCTTAGCTGACTACCCAAAAACCCTAATGCCTCACGGAGTTTGAGCAAACTAAAGGGATGTTCAAGTGCCTCCGATGATTTCTAAGCAACATGGACAAGAAGAAAGACAAGTGAGATGGTAGCACGAATGGGTACATGTGGACAATGGTCCATTTTCAAAACAATGGTGTTTGTAACAATTCACTTGATACATTTGTTTGTGTGTCTCTTGTTTCTCTAATTTAACACTAACTTTTATGACCATGTTGTTCATGTTGCTAGGATTTAGTAACACCTAATTTGATGTTATGCTAGTTGTTAGATAAATGGCATCCCTTGACTTTGCAAGCAAAAAACGTACATTCTCTTGTTCCTTAAAGTTCAAAATTGCAGCATATACATGTGAAACATCAACCTCAAATACTTTGTCCTATCAAAAAACATTTGTGGGGTCAAGATTTTCATTTTTCTCCATTCTTTCTTGTCTGTCACAACAACTCATGGACCCCTCGACCATTTTTCCAAAAGGGTCAGTGGTCACTCCCTCCTAAATATTTTTTTTGAATTTCACTATGTTCTTACTCGGACGCCTACGGACCCCTTTCCATTAGGGTCCGTCTAACAAATGAAAGGGTCCGTAGAACCTCCAGGTCTCATATATTTTTCCATCATTACCTTCATTAAATACCCCATTTCCCTACACACTCCTCCCTCTCCCATTTGTTGGACCTCCATCAATCAAATCTGCATATTAACTACTTTTAATCATCTTTTTCTTTTTTCCAATCTAATATCACCTTCATTAATTCATAAAGTTCCCTTAAGTATCCTATTTAAACTCCAACACTATCATCATCTTTATCACCACTTCTCATACTCTCCTATCTAAACCAAAACCTCCAGAAATAACTCAAAGTTAACATGGCTAAAGCTTCCAAGTCTTCAACCATTCCACTTCAAAGAAGAACAATCCGTCTTCGAGTACCAACATGTTGCATTGCTCCTCAAACTAACTCACCACCTTCAAACATTATTATCTCTAACCATGTCTTACCTATAAGGGATGATATATCTCAAAACCTTGGGGACATGCCAAGAAACCCAAGGTCTCCTAAGACCCCTTCTTCCACCAAGACTTTTGTAGCCACCACTCTACCTCCCGCACTTACTCACACACCAACAGTCATTTCAACTTCTCCAACAAGGACCACTACACTCCAACCTTTAGAGTTGTTTACAACACCTCCCACTTCACCAAATCCCTACTTGGAAAACATTAATGACGCACCACCATGTTCTCAAGCACCGATTCTACCTCTTCAATAAACACCTCCCATCATAGCCTATTTATCCAAACACCCCTTTCTCTGGACCGTCAACCTATTGATGGTCTTTCTCTTCCATCGGGAGACTCTCTATATATCACATCCTTCATGGGACTAAACGACTCCCCCTTGAATGAACTACCACCACTAGGACATTCTTTTCCATACTCACACTCACCCTACTCCCCTAGAAGTATCCTTCCACCCGCTCAACAACGGCAAGATCGCTAAAATGAGCTTGATCACCTTTATGCATTTACTGACATGGTGAATATACATATTCATGAGGCATAACTTTTCATAGACTTCACAAGTCCTTTGTATCCACCTCTCCAAACCACCCACCATGATATCCCAAAGACCAACTCACCTTATGTATGTGACCATTGTCGCTATACACAAACCCTTATCACGGCTTTCCGTGAAGAGATGTGGTTTATTATGGAAAATATCCTTCAAGGGATTGATACATGTGTAAACACCCATCCTTTTACCACTTAATTATAATGAAAACAAGACTATAACTTGTATTTTATGTCGTAAATGTCGGAATTATGCGTGGTTTGTGTTTTTGTTGTGATTTAGGATCAAAATGTGAAAAAGGAGGAAAACACGGGCTTTCATGGGCTTTTATCGAAGAAAAAGACAAAAGACGAAGTCAAGTGATCAAGAGTGCAAAAAGAATGGAAGTCCAAGGCCTATTCTGAAGATTTATCGAAGAAAAAGTCTAAAGACGGAAGTTTAATAAAGCTGAAGAACTCAAGTCTAATTTATGAAGAAATTACAAGACGAGTTTAAAGTAATCCCAAGACAAAGTCTGAAAAGTCGAAGAATTTAGAAGATGAAAGACTAAAGACGAAGGATTAAATGAGAAATAAAGAAAGAAGAAAGAGAGGAGGAAGCTTCCTTCCACTAATCATCTCCTCTCCTATAAATAGACCTCATTAGTTTCATTTTCATTTTGTTAGCTAATTTTGACAAGATTAGTCTTTCCACCATTTTAATTACTTCCACTTTAATTTCATGTCATTTCCTTAATTGTCTTGCACTTTAATTCCTTTAATTCCAAGTAAGTTTACTTTTATTGTTATTGAATCTTTACTTTTCTTGTTAATCTCTTATCTACTCTTCTTGTTTTGATTTCATGTTCATGTTTATGTTTATGTTAAGTTCTTGAGTTTTTTATTGATTTGATTAAGTGGGTTTTGATTATTGTGGTTATTATTGTTAGTTTTATTGATTTGGATTGCTTAGTTATTGTTAGTTAATCATTTGTGGTTAGTTTGATTTAATCTTTTGGTTTAGATTGGTTAGTTTTGATTAAATTCGTAGCTTTTGTTCTTCCTTGTTCTTCGCATATTCTGTTTTCCCAGTTTATTCCAGACCAAGGATTATTCTGAACCAGCAGTTTATTTCGGATAAAGCATTTATTCCGGATCAAGTGTTTATTCCGGATGAACCAAATATTTCGGATGAGCGACTTATTCCGGATGAAGAGTTATTCCGGATGAACACACGTATTCCGAACCAACATTTTAGTTAATTATTCCGAATCAGTTTTTCTTTGATTATTTCGAACCAGTACTAGATATTCCGGATCAACAGATATTCCAAACGAGGACATCATTCCGAATCAATTATTCCGGATGAGCACATGTATTCCGAATGAAGAGTTATTCCAGATGAAGTAAACATTCCGGATGAGTATTTATTCCGAATGAGTTATTTGATTTGATTATTCTAAACGAAGCTTTGTTATTCCGGATGAGTGTTTTATTCCGCATGAGGTAATTATTCCGAGTGAAGAAGAATTATTCCGAACGAAGGTGACATTGCGAACGAGTGATTATTCTGAACGAAGGTTTATTCCGAATGAGTTGTTTTTAGTTTTTAAGTTTTAAACTTTACTTTTCCTGCCTTTTTCCTTAGTCACACTTTTAGTTTATTTGCCTTATATTTATTTTTAAGCTTGCCTTTAGTTTAAGTTTAAGTTTTCCTTTAGGATAGTTTTAAGTTTGCGTTATTTACTTTTCGTCACGCTTTTATTTCCCGTCATTTATTTTCAATTAGGTTTAGATTTAAATTACCGTCGTTTACTTTAAGTTTTTGCACTTTCCTTTTAATACAACGACAAAATCTTTGTTTCACCAAAAGATAGTTGAGTCTCACGTTTACCAATAATCAATTCGATTAGACATACGACAAAGAACTTAATTTTTATACTGGCCAAAAGCCTTGTATTAAATGGCGCCGCTTCCGGCTCTTTTCGTAAAGATTAACGGTTTTCTGTGAGAGACGCGTTGCTTTTTGGGATCCGTTCATTCGTGAGCGTTATTTTCTTGCTTAAAAATTGTTAAAAATCCATAAAAATTAAAAAATTTCAAAAATCCATAAAAATTAAAAATTTTCAAAAATCCAAAAAGATTTTATTTTTATTTTTATAGTGTATATATATTGTCTATTGTTTTGGTATCTTTTTCTTTTGCTTTCGCAGGTGTATGCGTACTAGATCTTCAACTTATCCAGAGCCCGAGACTCGTGAAGATTTAGCTATGGAAGGTGTGAACAACAACAATAACCCACCGCACCTCAACAATAACAACAACAATGTTCTTCCACAGCCCGACCTTCGGACAATGGAGGAGCTTTGTCAACCCACAATGTTTGGACGAGGAGGACCGATTGCGCCGATGCAAATCACGGCTCCGGAGTTTTCGTTGAAGCATCACATGATCCAACAAGTGCAAACTAATCCATTTCACGGAATACCGGATGATGATGCCAACAAGCACCTCGACAAATTCATTACTATTACTCAAAGCATGAAGTTGCCCGGTGCTACTATGGATGTTCTTCGCCTTCAACTCTTTCCACATACTTTATCCCACCACGCCGAAAAATGGTTTGATCGTCTCCCGAAGAATTCCATTCATACTTAGGACGATATGAATCAACGATTTTTGTCGCGCTACATTCCACCATCCATGGTCACGAGCCTTCGAAATCAAATCAGCGGTTTCATGCAAGAACCCGATGAATCTCTCTTTGATGCTTGGGAAAGATATAATGTTTTTATCGATCGATGTCCAAACCACAACATGCTCCCTGTTACGTTGATTGATACTTTCTACAATGGTTTGACTTTTCGTGATCGTGATACGATTAATGCAACAGCCGGTGGCACATTTATGAAAAGAAGACCCGAGGAGTGTAGAGAGCTTATTGAGAACATGACTACTCATCCATCCGCTTCTTCAAGGAACAACCCAAGAGTCAATGTTTCTTCTACTTCAGCAAACCCCGATATGACCGAATTCACCCGCATGATGGCCGAAATGAACAAAAATATCTTGCTCATCGCTACAAACCAACAACAACAAGTTAAAGCTGTAGCAAATTCTTATGAGACATGCGGCGGTCCACACTCATACACTGATTGTCCTTCTACTCAAGGCAATCCGGAAAACGTGTATGCGGCTTATGGTAACTATTCACCAGAAAATTACCAAGCCCGACCTCAAGGGGATCGAAATTTGCTAAGTTACCGGTCGAACAACTATCTTTCACCCGGTTTTTCTCCTCAAAACCAAAACCCCAACAACAACTACAATAGAAGAAACCAAATCCCACCTCGAGCTTCTAATCCTTATCACCCACCCGCTCAACAAGCCCCACCCATTAATCAAGATGTTGAAGATTTAATGCGAACCCAAGGAGAGCAAATCAAGAATCTACAAAGCCAAATTGTCAATTTGAAAGGGGATATCACTAAGCAAGGGAATGACATTAGATCCGAGCTTCGAAATGATATACAATCCTCCTTCAGCAATCAAACGAATGATTTGAAGAATATGCTGGCTAGTTTCTTACCCACCACACAACCCTCTACTTTGGGCTCTCTACCTTCAAACACCGTCACCAACCCGAGAGCGAATGTGAGTGCTATTACTACCCGTAGTGCAGCAACTTTAGTAGGACCATCTATCCCACCCCCAGTTACACCATCTACACCTCCTCCACCACCATTTATCCCTACTACTCCCACACCTAGTATTAGTTCACCATTACCGTCTCCGCCTCGTCATGAAGAAGTACCCAAGAAGAACCCTTCACCAACCCCACCTTCCACCCTTAACCCTTCAACATCTCAACCTTCACCTTCTACACCTCCACCACCCAACCCAAGCATTCCTTACCCTTCTCGACTCAACAAGGCTAGAATTTTGACTAAGAATGACGTTCAAGTCTCTAACTTTTTGGACAAGATTGCCGGCATGACCACCACCTTCACCCTTGTTGAAGCCCTAGCCCAAATGCCACAATTTATCAAGATGTTTAAGGAATTGCTTAGCAAAAAGGAGAAGATGTCCGAGTTTGTTAATACTCGATTGAATGAAAATTGTTCTGCCGTCCTTCTTAAAGAACTTCCGGAAAAACTTGGAGATCTCGGTCGTTTTGTGCTACCTTGTACTTTTAACCAAACCGACGAATTTACTGCCTTAGCCAATCTCGGGGCAAGTATAAATCGGATGCCTTTCAGTGTTTGGAAAAATTTATCATTGCCCGACCTTACACCAACGAAGATGATTCTTGAGCTTGCAAACCGCACTCTCGCTTACCTGCTTGGTATTGCTGAAGATGTGTTCATTAAAGTTGGCACCTTCACTTTTCCGGTCGACTTTGTTGTTGTAGATTATGAAATAGACCCTCGTATTCCTTTAATACTTGGTCGGCCATTCTTGAGAACCGGAAAAGCTCTTGTCGATGTTTCCGAAGGTACGTTATTCTTAAGGGCCGGGAATGATGCACAAGTGTTCGAAATTGGGAAGATCATAGAGAATCGACGAATATGATTAATGTGCTTGATGAATTTGTCATCTACAACAATCCTTTATTCGACTCTTGCTATGATAATCCACTGTTCCAAGACGATGTGGATGATTCTCTCTCTAATTCTGATCCTCCCCCAATTTATGATTCTCCAGCGATCTTTGATACTTATGAAGATGATTCTAGTTCTAATGGAGATGATTATGATGATTTTACTTCTGAGTATCCAGACATGCCCACTTATGATGATTTTGATGAGGCCGATACTCTTTCGAGTGATTCTTCTCATGATGAAGATCCTCCGCCAACCATGCTTAATCCTACTTTGGATGACTACTCATTTGAGAAAGACTTTGCTACTTTTCTCAACACATACTTCCCAAATGAGAGTGATGCTCCTCCTTTAGACTTTGATGATTATGGTCTTTATCCTACTTTGGATATGAAGAAATCTGCTTCAAAAGAGAAGAAGCCGGCTGACACCGATATCCGCAGCACTTATGTCTTGACACCTCTATATCCACCTTCTGAGGATGAGATTGCGAGATTTATGATCGAATCTTCTTCAAGATCTGCTGAGCCTGAGTGTTATTTTCCCCTAAAGGAAAAGGTGTTCGACCCCGGCATTACACTTTTCAAGCCATCTCAGTATCCATCTGATGAAATAAAAGGAAAAAATTTTGGAAACCATGGAGATATGCTTGCACCTCTTCACCCTTGCTCCCACCGTGCTCCATCTTTGCTTAAGGGAACCTTGCCTACTCTTTTTTGGCTTGCCTTGTTCGCCTTAATCATGTGCTATTTGATGGATGAAAACTATGTATTTGATCCTGGTGGATGTTTTTCAAGCTTCTTCCTATGCTAATCAAGGTCGAGTCAGGCTCACGACTCGGTGAACAAAAATCAAGCGCTTAGGGGAGACCCGTTGGTGTTGGCTATTTCCTCTCTTCTCATATTCAGGGATTCGAGCGTTCAATGATCCACTCTTGATGATTTTTGACGACCCGTGATTCCGTGTTTCCGTCTTCCCGGTTCTATCCTAAACTCTTTTCGATTCACTACTTTATATTTATCAATATCAAAATAGGAATCTCTTTAGTTGTCTCTTTCTTAGCAAGATTTAAACAAAGTGCACAATGTCCTAAGTGTAGGGGAGTTTACTCCCACATGCTTAAACATTGAGGACAATGTTTATATCAAGTGTAGGGGGGACTTCTATCAAAGTTAAGTGGCATTTTCCTTGTATTTGTCCTCATTTTAACCGGAAAATCAATTTTTCGACATTTTTCAAAATTTTTGATCTATTTTGGCCTAATAGTTTTACCTTTGTATAGTTATTTTCTTTCTTTACTAGAATAAATTTTAATAAAGTGGTTTTAATTTTCAACGTTGTGAATCTTTTGACTCAACCCGAGTTTACTTATCTAAGTTTACTCTAGCTAGTATCCTTAACGTGTTTAAGTCAAGTTTTGCTAGGCTTTTATATAGGGAGCTTTAAAACGCGAAAGTCTTAACTCTCACGGGTTAAGAACAAGAACTTTTTGCAAGTTCCTATAATTGATCCTAGAGAGTCGTTTATCAAGGGAACTTTAAAATGTGAATTCTAAAACTTGAAAAAGTCTAAGAGTTTGCAAGATCCTATAGACGACTCGAAAACCCAAAACTTTGATTTAATAGGCTAAGCATCCACGAGTCTCATTCCTTGAGATTTTAAATTGTGGAGAACGAGAGATGATAGAGTCAATTATAAGTTTGGTATTCTTTCGTGAATTTATGTGAGTTAATTATGAGCCTATTCTCCCATCGCCTGCTAACAAATTTATCTGCAATAAATAAGGTTGTACGATTTGAAAAGTTACTTAGCTTCTAGCCCAAGATCGTTTAAAAGTTGCTCGGTAATGATTAGAGTTCATAGCCAAGGCATAACTTATTGAAGCGGGATGCGAAGATTGGTGAGTCCGAAAAGGCCCTAACAAGGCATGAGGGCTATATTTTGTTGCTAAAGATCCAAAGATATGTGAAGAATCATTTATCAAAAGTCAATATGAAGGATCGAGACACACGACGAAAAGCAAGTACTCCCCAAAATATCATGGAGAAGTCTATCCGAAAAGGCCCTAACAAGGTATGAGGATAAATAGATCCAAGTCCTAAAAGGAGGCGGATCGTTGTATATCAAAGTCCCAAATAAAGATTGGAGAAAAATGAAGAAGTCGTGGTCCAAATATGAAGAATCTCTCAAAAAGTTCAAGTGAAGAAATTCCTATTATGAAGAGAAGACCATTATTTCATTAATGTCTCTCAAGATTTGAAGTATGAAGTCAATGCCAAATATCGGTCCAAGAAAGGTCTCAAATCGTGAAGCGAGTTATGCCAAGATATGAACTTTATGAGGTCCCGAGAAGCAGTTTTAAAAGATTTTGTCCTTTAGCTAACTATTGATTAAATCGTCCACTTTATTTTCAGCCTTAATAACTACCTGCATCCTCGTGATCATTCAACACAATAATAAAATATAAGAGATACACCTAGGAATAAGGGAGTCTAAGTAAATAATTGGCCCACATGAGTTATGTTAGTTTGCTAACTTATAATAACAATGATCTCATTTTTAAGCTTGGTATGGGGAACGTGAAACTTGAAGATGATAATCATTCATGTCATTCCAAAACCCTAAGGTAAGTCTTTGATTTCTTTACTTGTTTTGTTATTTTCTATCTCTTCAATAAAGGCCAATGTGGATTGATTGTGATGAAAAGTGTAATCTTGCTTTGTAATTAATGCATTGCATGAGGACATTGCAATGGTCAAGTGTAGGGGATTTGATAGGTGTGTAAACACCCATCCTTTTACCACTTAATTATAATGTAAAACAAGACCATAACGTGTATTTTACGTTGTAAATGTTGGAATTATGCGTGGTTTGTGTTTTTGTTGTGATTTAGGATCAAAATGTGAAAAAGGAGGAAAACACGGGCTTTTATCGAAGAAAAAGACAAAAGACGAAGTCAAGTGATCAAGAGTGCAAAAAGAACGGAAGTCCAAGGCCTATTCTGAAGATTTATCGAAGAAAAAGTCTAAAGACGGAAGTTTAATAAAGCCGAAGAACTCAAGTCTAATTTATGAAGAAATTACAAGACGAGTTTAACGTAATCTCGAGACAAAGTCTGAAAAGTCGAAGAATTTAGAAGATGAAAGACTAAAGACGAAGGATTAAATGAGAAATAAAGAAATAAGAAAGAGAGGAGGAAGATTCCTTCCACTAATCATCTCCTCTCCTATAAATAGACCTCATTAGTTCCATTTTCATTTTGTTAGCTAATTTTGACAAGATTAGTCTTTCCACCATTTTAATTACTTGCACTTTAATTTCATGTCATTTCCTTAATTGTCTTGCACTTTAATTCCTTTAATTCCAAGTAAGTTTACTTTTATTGTTATTGAATCTTTACTTTTCTTGTTAATCTCTTATCTACTCTTCTTGTTTTGATTTCATGTTCATGTTTATGTTTATGTTAAGTTCTTGAGTTTTTTATTGATTTGATTAAGTGGGTTTTGATTATTGTGGTTATTATTGTTAGTTTTATTGATTTGGATTGCTTAGTTATTGTTAGTTAATCATTTGTGGTTAGTTTGATTTAATCTTTTGGTTTAGATTGGTTAGTTTTGATTAAACTCGTAGCTTTTGTTCTTCCTTGTTCTTCGCATATTCTGTTTGCCCAGTTTATTCCGGATCAAGGACTATTCCGAACCAACAGTTTATTCCGGATAAAGCATTTATTCCGGATCAAGTGTTTATTCCGGATGAACCAAATATTCCGGATGAGCGAATTATTCCAGATGAAGAGTTATTCCGGATGAACCCAGATATTCCGAACGAATGATTTATTCCGGATGAAGCAACATTCCGGATGAACACTTGTATTCCGAAACCAGCATTTTAGTTAATTATTCCGAATCAGTTTTTCTTTGATTATTCCGAACCAGTACTAGATATTCCGGATCAACAGATATTCCGAACGAGGACATCATTCCGAATCAATTATTCCGGATGAGCACATGTATTCCGGATGAAGAGTTATTCCGGATGAAGTAAACATTCCGGATGAGTATTTATTCCGAATGAGTAATTTGATTTGATTATTCCGAACGAAGCTTTGTTATTCCGGACGAGTGTTTTATTCCGCATGAGGTAATTATTCCGACTGAAGAAGAATTATTCCGAACGAAGGTGACATTCCGAACGAGTGATTATTCCGAACGAAGGTTGATATGAGCTTAAACTCATATCCTTTTATCAACAAATAACCCTAAAACATGAAGCAAAATACCAATTTATTTGGCAAAAACAGTGTTATGTGGTATGTTTGTGTTTGTGTGCACTTGTGTAGGTAAAAAGATACATTTCTAAGCAAACAAGGAAAAACCAAGCTCAAATGGATGAAAAAGACAAAGAAGGATCAAAAGTGACAAGACTTTGAAGTACAAGGACCTATCTTGACAAGTTATCAAAGTTGAAGGACTAAAGTGCAAATATTGTAAAAAGTCAAGATTCAAGTCAAACTTGGTCAACTCTCAAGTCAAGTCAGTCAAAGGACCATTTTGTTCAAAGAATGAAAGTTGAAGGACCAAATATGTCAAAAGAATGAAGATTCTAGCTTAAAACAATAATCTGCCAAGTTGAAGGGCCAATTCTGCCAATAATGGAAAGATATACAAAGTTTAATCCATGTGACAATAAATCAACCAATGAGAGAAGGGAAAAGGAAGCACACGGATTGAATAATTAATATCCACTCAGCATTTGGCATTTATTACCCAATCCCAACAGTGTGATCCGTGTGACTGATTTTCAGCCAATTAAACACTGACACGTGGCATCTTCTTCAAAGGAAAAATTTACCAGGATCGCGTTTTAGCTACAAGCAATTTCATGGAAAGTTTTCAACACCAAACTTGATCGTTTTGAAGAGATAAACACCATGGTGCCAATCAATTAACATGAAATCAATCAATGAAGAAAACCCCAATTCCTTATTCATACCTTCAAAATGCAATATGCAGAATTCTACACGTGGCAAGCTGGGATTGGTTCTGACACGTCACCAACCCCAACAAACTCTTCCTTCTTGTCTATAAATAGCTGGATTAGCCTTCATTTTCACTAGTAACCTAGTTTTGTAAAAACACCTAGTTCCAAATTTACTTTCCCTTTTCCTTCATTTCTACCCTAGCTACTCAAGAGTCTGACAAACTCTTGAGTTAGTTAGTTAGTTACTAGCTTCTAACAAACCTTGTAACCGTTTTTCCATTAACAAATTTTGAATTCAAGCTTTCCCGCCAAAATTGTTCTTACCATTCCTGTTCAATTCTTGCTGCTATTGGATACTTTTGTTGCTGTTAAGTGTTTGTTATGATCATTCATGGATCATAACTGACATTGAAGGAGTTTGATAGCTGTTTGATCAGAATTCAGTCATTTCCACTGATTTTGAAGATTTTCAAGCAGATTGATAGATTCCTGTTGAATTGTAGCTGATATTGTTGATTGATTGTCTCCTAGTGATAAGGTGGTGGTTATCACTAGGCTAAGAGAGCTCAGCGCTCCTCTTCTTCTCAAAGGATAACTCCTATAGGTTTTAAAGTTCTTGTTTTTGTTCCACTCAACAAGTCTACTACATGCTTTCTTTCCTAGAGTAATTTTGATGGCTGCCTGATAAAAGTGTTTTTGAATTGCTAATTGTTTGAATTTTGGTTGCTTATAGCTTAATTCCTGCTTACTTGATCTTAGTTTTGGTTTAAGTCTAAGTCTTAGCTTATTTTCAGTTGGAATTTGGTTCTAGCATCTTAATTGGTTAAAGTTGTTTTTAGAGCTCACTTGTACTCTTAAATCAGTCCATTTGAAGTATTAAATTTGGAGTTAAAAGCATTTGAGTTAGCTTAATTCAGTACTTAAAAAGAATTTGTAAAAAGTTTGTAAACATCAGTAAAGGAGTGTTTGGGTGTAGCTAAAAAAGAGTTTTCAAGTTTTGAGTTTTAGAATTTTAGAGTTCATTTGTAGTTAATAGGAGTTATAAAAGAGTTTTCAGTCATTTACAAGTCAATAACAAGGTCAAACAGGCAAATGGCTCTTAAAATGTTTGGGTCAGTTTTCATTCAGTATTGGTTTTAGAACTTGTGATTTTGATTTGATTAGAACTCATTCATTTCTAGATAAAATTTCACCAAATTTGTTTCCATTTGTAGCTTACATCATAAAGAATCAGATTCCAAAAGGATTTTATACAGTTTACAATAAGCACTTAGGTATAAGCAAAAATCAGATAAGGAGACTTAATGCAAGTTTCTGTAACTTGGAATCTGAAATTTTGTATCTCCTTTTCCTCTTCATAAACTTAGCAATTTTTCTTCACAAATCCCATTAAGTAGTTGAGTTACATGATTTTTGAGAAAATTAGCTTTTTGAAAAAAAGCTGGTCAACGCTTGGTCAACATAAGCTCAATTTTAGCTTAATTCAGTTTTAGAGCTTATTACTTGATGAAAAACGTTCTAGTTTGATTTCCCATTCCTTAATTCAGTTGCTTAATCAGTTTTGATCAAAAAATCAAGTTGTGACTGATTAGATTTGGCTATAGCTTATTTTGTGCTTATTGATAAGCACTCATTTGCTTATTTCTCATTTTTAGCAAGTTTCCTTGGACACACATAGCTTATTTGAGATTTGAAACGTTTTGCAATTTGTCTCATCAAATTTGGTTGAGTATTAAGCTCAAACGAGCTTATTTTCTAGTTTGTCCCGTTTTAGCTTAAAAAGTTTTGGAAATTGCCATTTGGTCCCTAGTGTTTTAAACAGTTTGAAAATCTGGCTAAAGTTCCATGTTTTTAGGGTTTGCAAATCTTTTAGTCCCTATAGTATTGAAAGTTGTTAAATTCAGTTAGCATTTTGTTAGTTTGTTACACTTTTGGTTAGTTTGTTATAGAACTTGCATTTTTAATCCTTGTAGTTTACTGTTTTTCACTTTTAGTCCCTATAATTGTTAGAGTTTACATTTCAAGCATTTATTTTTCATAGAAATTACAATTTCAGTCCTTTAAGTTTCATATTTTGCATTTTGAATTTTTACTTGAATAAAAACGTGGTATTTGCAATTTGTTTTACATATACGTAGGTAATATTTTTCCGTTTTGCAAGCATTTGTTGAATTAGCAAATAGATTAACCAAGCAAGCTTAACAACCAAGAACAATTAAAAACCCGATATTGGTTGGACTTTCCATTAGCAAGAACTGAGAAAAAACGAACTGCATTATACTCAATTTCAAATGGCGCCGCTGCCGGTTCTTTGACTACACGAGAGACTATCGATTGACGGTTTTCATTGGCTTTTGGGATCCGTTCATTTTGTGAACGTTATTTTTACGTATCATAAATCAAAAACAAATAAAAAATCAAAAATATAAAAATATATAAAAACTAAAAAATTAACAAAACAATTCTTTTCCTAAAGAATTGACCAAAAAAAAATAAAAAAATCCAAAAAGCAATCTTTTTCCTAAGAGATTGCACCCAAAAATATATATTATTGGATTCTCTCGGTTTTTATGTACATATAGTATTTTCCCTTAAAAACTCATAAATACAAAAATATTTTCCATATATTATTATAAGTAAATACGTATACGTATAAGAACAATCAATTTACATATCTTCCATAAGTATTGCCGAGGCAATACACCGTGTTGAGGGGCGTTCCGGTCCTTGACACGTGTATCGATCAAACAAAATAAAGCAAGAATAGATAAATACTCTCAATAAGCAACAATTCGAAGAATACGAACATTTAAGTGAATAGAAAGGCGATGTGCTATAAAATGCCATCTAAGGGTCAATAGGTACTTAAGTGCTTCGCGCCACCTAACCCCCCGTTCACTTGTAAGTATTCTAAGAAGGACGGCTTCATTGAGGGTCTTGCACCCAAAGTAGTATATACATATAGTGTTATTTTCTTGTGGATATTTAATATTGAAACTCGAAGAGGATAATCCATTTCTCTTCAAAGTCACACGAGAGCTTATCTCTCATTCCTCGTATTGAGTTGCATGCTCACTCGCGGGCGTGCACAAATACCGATTGGTGTACAACCTCTTCCTCCGAAAAGGAAGAAAAAGAGAAAGAGTAAGACCACCATCGTCCACCAAGCCGATCACGAGAATCGTGCTTTGACACCACCACAAGAAGCCATGGCTATTGATAATCGCACTTTGTATGAACGTATGCAATCCAACATTCATGGATATTCTAGTGCCATTAAGATTCCCGACTTTCCCGCTAACACATTTGAGCTACATACATCTATGATCAATATGGTGCACTATCACCTTTCCTTGGTAAACAAAATGAGGATCCTCATGCTCACCTTAAGAGATTCCTTTCACTTTGCAATACCATTAAGCATAATGGGGTTCCACATGAGGTGATTAGGTTGATGTTAGTGTCATTTTCCTTAGAGGGGAGTGCTAAGCATTGGTTAGACACCCAACCACCCGATAGTATCACCACATGGGATGGTTTCACCACTAAGTTTTTGAACAAGTTCTTTCCTCCACAAAAGACTATGGCTTTGAGGACTTTAATTATGGGCTTTCAACAAAAACCTAGTCAATCCTTTAGTGATGCTTGGGAAGAGTATAGTGAGTTGTTGAGGCGATGCCCTAATCATGGATTGGATCAAGTTCACCAAATAAGCCTCTTTTATGATGGCCTTAAAGCTCACCACCAAGATTCACTCAATGCTTCCGCGGGAGGGAATATTCTTCTTAAGACATACCAAGAGGCTGTGGACATCATTGAGACTAAAGCAATGGTTCAAACAAACAATCAATTTGAAGAAAGGGTTCATGTTATCCAAAACACTTCTCAAACACCTTGTGATAACCAATTCCTTAAATATCACCAAGAGATCCTTCAACAAGTCAAACAAGGACAACAAGAAATGACTCAAGAGATAGTTCAAGCCCTTAAGACCGTTTCATTGAACAATTCCTCAAATAATGTGAATGCCATCACCATTTCTTGTGTTACTTGTGGAGGTCCCCATTCTTATGAACAATGTGATAAGGTGCAAGGGTATCAAGGGGAATGCTATGCTTACCAAGAGGAACATCGTGAACACTTCAAGCCTAACATCAATCCAAATAACCTTTCTTACAAATCCCAAAACTACCTTTCTCCACCCGGTTTCCCACCCCAACCACCCACCCAAATTCCACAAAATCCTCCTCAAATTTTAGCAAGGAATCAAGGGCAAAGACCACCATACCAAGGAAATAACTACAAGGCACCCAATCAATTTCAACCTTAAGCAAATACCTTTTATCCACCACAACAAGGATTTAATCAATCACTTCCATTTATTCCCAATCAAGCATATGCTCCAATACCAAATCAAGCTTACCCTCAAGTTCCAAATCAAGGATATGGGATGCAAGAGACTCAAGAGTATGTTGACAAGAAAATGCGTGAAATGGAGAAAAGAATGAGTGACCAAATCAATAGGGTTTTAGTGGCGGTAACTCAAAGACCACAAGGGGCTTTACCTTCTAACACACAAACAAACCCTAGGGCCAATGTCAATGCTATTACAACAATGAGTGGAACAACCACAAAGGATCCTTCACCTCCTAAACCTACTCTTGTTCAACCCACTTGTGCTCCTACTGGTGACAAGCCTTCTACTTCTACTCCACCTCCTCAAAATGCTCCTATTCACTCAAACACACCTTCTCAACCACCTCATACTTCTCCTTTACCTTCCACACTTCCCAATGAAGAAGCTAACAAAGACAAATCTTCCACCACAATACCTATTCCACCTACACCAAAACCTACTCTTCCATATCCTTCAAGGTTGAAAAGGGACAAGTTAAAGAACAAGGATGACATCCAAGTCTCCAATTTCTTAAGGATGTTCAAGCAACTCAACATCAATATATCCTTTGCGGAAGCTCTTGCTTATATGCCAAAGTTTGCTAAGATGTTCAAGGATTTGCTCTCAAACAAAGAAAAATTGGTTGATTTGCCCAACACATCCCTTAATGAAAATTGTTCCGCGGTGTTACTTAAAACCTTACCAACAAAACTTGGAGATCCGGGGCGCTTCTTGATACCTTGTAATTTTCCCGGTGTTGAAAATTGCATGGCTTTGGCGGATTTAAAGGCGAGCATAAATCTTATGCCTTTATCGGTTTGGAAACAACTATCTCTTCCCGAGCTCACTCCCACTAGGATGACTCTTGAACTAGCCAACCGAACCATAGCTCACCCCGTAGGTATAGCGGAAGATGTGTTTGTAGGTGTGGATAAGTTTACCTTTCCGGCCGACTTTGTTGTGGTCGATTATGATATGGATCCTAGAGTGCCTTTGATTGTTGGTAGACCGTTTTTGAGAACGGGTCGTACCTTGATAGATGTGGCGGAAGGAGAATTAATTATGATAGTAGAAAATGAGAGAGTGGTGTTTAAGTTAGGGAAAGTTTGTGATAGAAAAGAGGTTAAGGAGTCTAGACCTTGTGAGACTATTAACATTGTGGATGTGCTAGATGAAGTGTGTAATGAACACTTTCATGATGCTTGTAAGAGTGCTAGTGATGAGATACCCCATGTTGAAACCGTGGCCTCAATTGCTCCCTCTTTAACACCTTTTGGAGAGAGTGATTTCCTCTTGGAGGAATTTGAGTCCAACTTTCTTGGTGATGATGATTCTCCCATTAATTGGGAAGAAGATATTCTTACAATCCAAAAGTTGCTCAATGAGGACCCTATTCCTTCTCCTATTCCACAAGAGATTACCATTGAGGAACCTTCCATTGTAAAACCTTCCATAGAGAGTCCACCTTCCATTGAACTTAAGGAACTTCCATCCCACTTAGAATATGCTTTCTTAGAAGGAAAAGACCAATTACCGGTGATTATTGCTAAAGAGTTGAAAGAGGATGAAAAAGAGCAACTTATTGAAGTTCTTAAGAAACATAAGAAAGCTTTAGCATGGAAAATATCCGACATAAGGGGAATTGATCCACATTTTTGTACTCACAAAATCCTTATGGAGGATGACTATAAACCCGCCATTCAAAACCAAAGGAGAGTTAACCCAAAAATCCATGAGGTTATTAAGAAAGAAGTGATTAAACTCTTAGATGCGGGTATGATTTACCCCATTTCCGACTCTCCATGGGTTAGCCCGGTTCATTGTGTTCCAAAGAAGGGTGGAATCACCGTGGTGCCTAATGAGAATAATGAGCTAATTCCCACGAGACTTGTGACCGGTTGGAGAGTTTGCATTGATTATAGAAAACTCAATGAGGCAACTAGGAAAGACCATTTCCCGCTTCCCTTTATGGATCAAATGCTTGAACGCTTAGCGGGAAATGAGTACTATTGTTTTCTTGATGGCTTTTCGGGTTATTTCCAAATACCCATTGACCCTAAGGATCAAGAAAAGACCACATTCACTTGTCCCTACGGTACATTTGCTTACAAGAGAATGCCTTTTGGCCTATGTAATGCACCGGGGACGTTTCAAAGGTGCATGATGGCGATTTTCCATGACATGATAGAGCAAACCATGGAGGTTTTTATGGATGACTTTTCCGTATTTGGAAACTCCTTTAGCTCATGTCTCACCAATCTTGAGAGAATGCTTAAGCGTTGTGAGGAAACACGTTTGGTGCTTAATTGGGAGAAATGTCACTTTATGGTGAAAGAGGGGATTGTTTTAGGACACAAGATATCCAATAAGGGATTAGAAGTTGATCGAGCTAAAATTGATGTGATTCCTAAGCTTCCCCCACCCACCTCGGTTAAAGGTGTGAGGAGTTTCTTAGGTCATGCGGGATTTTATAGGCGCTTTATACAAGATTTTTCTAAGATAGCTAGACCGATGACTCACCTCTTGGAGAAAGAGGCTCCTTTCATTTTTGACCAAGCTTGTTTAGACTCTTTTGAGACTCTTAAGAAAAAATTGACTAAGGCTCCCGTTTTGGTTTCTCCAAATTGGGAATTACCTTTTGAGCTTATGTGTGACGCTAGTGATTATGCGGTGGGGGCCGTCTTAGGACAAAGAGTTAATAAGCATTTTCAACCTATACACTATGCGAGTAAAACCATGACCGGTGCACAACTTCATTACACTACCACGGAAAAAGAGTTGCTTGCTATAGTATATGCTTTTGAGAAGTTTAGACCATATCTTGTGCTTTCCAAAACCATAGTGTATACGGATCATTCCGCTCTCAAGTATCTTATGACAAAACAAGATGCTAAGCCTAGGCTTTTGAGATGGGTTTTGTTGCTTCAAGAGTTTAAGATAGAGATTCGTGATAAAAAAAGGGGCCGAGAATTTAGCGGCGGATCATTTGAGTAGACTTGAGCATCCTTTTCAAGGAGATTTCCCACATCAAGAAATCAATGAATCCTTTCCATTAGAGGAGCTCATGTCTATCTCTTCCCAAGAGGATGCCACACCTTGGTTTGCGGATATAGCAAACTATCTTGTGGGCAATGTGCTTATTGAGGGTTTTACTTATCAACAAAAGAAAAAGTTCCTTAAGGAAGTTAAGTATTACTTTTGGGATGATCCATATCTTTTTAGGCAATGTGCGGACCAAATCATTAGACGGTGTGTAGATGGGCCCGAGGCATTTAAGATCTTAGAGGCGTGTCATAAAGGACCTACGGGTGGACATTTTGGGCCTAACTACACCGCCAAGAAAGTCTTTGATTCGGGTTACTATTGGCCTTCCATTTACAAAGATGCCCAAGAGATGGTGAAATTTTGTGATGTTTGTCAAAGACAAGGAAAAATTACACAACGTGATGAGATGCCATAAAATTTTATCCAAGAGTGTGAGATATTTGATGTATGGGGAATAGATTTCATGGGACCTTTTCCATCCTCTAAGGGAAACAAGTATATACTTGTAGCGGTGGATTATGTGTCCAAGTGGGTGGAGGCTAAAGCCTTACCTACTAATGATGCTAGAGTGGTTGTAAAGTTCTTGAAACAATTGTGTGCTAGATTTGGTGTACCTCGGGCTATCATAAGTGATCGTGGTACGCACTTTTGTAATGATCAATTCACGAGAGTTATGAAGAAATATGGAGTGAATCATAGACTTTCTACCGCGTATCACCCTCAAACAAATGGTCAAACCGAGGTCACAAATCGTGGTTTAAAGAGGATTTTAGAGAGAACGGTGGGAGAGCATCGAGCTTCTTGGTCGGATAAGCTTGATGATGCTTTGTGGGCGTTTAGGACGGCTTTTAAAACACCAATTGGTTGTACTCCTTATAGGCTTGTCTATGGAAAAGCGTGCCACCTCCCATTTGAGTTAGAACATAAGGCATCTTTGGCTCTCAAGTGGGCTAACTTTGATTTAAACCAAGCCGGTTCACATAGGAAAGATCAACTCAATGAGATGGATGAATTGAGAGCCAATGCCTATGAGAATTCTTTTCTTTACAAGGAAAAGACTAAGAAATTGCATGATGCTAAGATCAAGAATCGTGAGTTCAAAGTTGGAGAGCCGGTTCTCCTCTTTAACTCAAGATTGAAGCTTTTTGCGGGCAAGCTTAAGTCGAGATGGTCCGGTCCATTCACTATTGCTCAAGTGTTTCCATATGGAACTCTTGAGTTGTCCCAACCCGATGGTCCAAATTTTAAAGTGAATGGTCACCGTGTTAAACATTACTTTGGGGAGGACATTTCCGTTGAAATGGTCCAAGAGGTCCCCATTTTCCCCATGAATTAATTCATTGAGGGACGAGTCGAGCTAGAGACTCATTAACTCAAGCATCGTATAACTAGGTTTAGAGTGTTGTAGGTTAGAAATAAAGGCATAGACTTGGAGATAAGTGTAGGGGAGACCTTCTTTTGTCTTCATGATTGTTTGTAGGGTTGCTCACTCATCTCATGCTTTGGAGCTTATGGATAAGGCCCTTGTATCCGGTTCACTTTGTTACTTTAGTGATTTTTCATTGACACTTTGTGCTTAAACATGATTTCACTAATAGTTGTCCTTTCCTTAACTTGGGTTAAGCAAAGTCTATTCATTGTCATAAGTGTAGGGGAAGTTTTTATACTTCCATGCTCTTAAACATTGAGGACAATGTTTAGCTTAAGTGTAGGGGGGTCTTCTATCGAAGTGACCTTACCTAGAACTTGTCATTGTCTTGCATGATAACATGGAAAAATTGAATTTTCAACATTTTTCAAATTTTTGATCTACTTTGGCCAACAAAAATATGCATACATAATTTTTGCATCAATTATTTTTCATTCGCATAACGCATTTGCATTGTATATATTTCTTCTTTTATTTTTCATCAAAAATATATAAAAAAGAAAAAATATAATAAAACATGGTTTTAACAAATTTAGATTTCTTTGACATATTAGGCCCGCCATGGATATTTTGACTCAACCCGAGTTTGCTTATCTTAGCATTCTCTAGCTAGTATCCTTAACCATGTAGTCCTTTATTGGTCTATTAGGCTAAGCATCCACCAATTTCATTATTTGAAATTTTAAATTTGTGGAGAATGGGAAATGATAGAGTTGAAGCAAGTGTAAAAGGGCTAGATAGACTTCATGGCAATTACTTGTGGCTAAACCCTTCTCTTCTCTACCTCTATTTTCTTCGCATGTATATAATTGTTAATAAATAATCAAGTACGGTTTTAATTGGTTTGTAATCTCTTGTGCATTTTTGGCTAATCATTCATGGTTGGTATGAGTACGTCTTAAGATTCTAAGTTAGCACGTTTTATGTGTACTAGACTTATGTCATGCTCCATATTTAGCGGGTGTTTTTCCTTTTCTTCTTTTCAAATTTCTTTGTGAGGAATAAAGAAAAAATAAGAGCGGCTTATGAAAAAAAATGAGTGGCTAGAAAAAAAAAAGAAAAAAAAAAGAGAAGAAAAGAAAAAGAAAAAAAAAAGAAAAAAATAATAATGCAAGACTCCCAAGAGGGGCAGTGTGGTGTTAATTATAGTGACTATTGAGTTCCAATATTACCTTGATGGGTTGCGGGGATTCAATAGATTGCTCCAATCCAATATTACCTTGACGGGTTGCGGGGTTGAAGATCCAAAGTCTCAAAAAGATGGCGGATGTAAATTATTGCGTGAGTTTTATTTTTCTTTCCTTAGCGAGTGTGTAGCTACTTATGAAAGCATGACATGAGGAATTTACACATAAGGCGAATGACTTATTATTCTTGAAACGGACTTGTATTAATTGTGAGTGGTTTTTCAAGTAATGGATGAGAGGATTACTTAGGATTAAAACCGTGCTTCCTTATTTTTGGATTTTACACTTCTTATATTTCACACTTGAAATAAATGACAAATTTGCCCAAAAGCAATTTGCTCAAATAATAACCGGTTCCACATTTAATTGTCATGAATAAGTTGATGCACTTTTTACTTGTGAATGCAATGATCCCATTTTTAAGCTTGGTATGGGGAAAGTGAAACTTGAGGGTGATAAATGTCCATGGTACCCAAGCCCTAATCTAAGTCATTGAATTCTTTATGAGTTATTTCCATCAAAACCATTTCAAGAAAAATAAAAAAGATATAGATAGAATTGTATTTTGTTCATTGCATTATTAAAAATCAAAATCATGCATCATTTAGTTTAGAGTAGTGTAGATGCATCTCATATGGCCAAGGTGAATTAATTATGAGGGAAATGTAAATTTGAGCTTTAATATATAATATTGCATGAGGACATGACAATGTTCAAGTGTAGGGGAATTTGATATGAGCTTAAACTCATATCCTTTTATCAACAAATAACCCTAAAACATGAAGCAAAATACCAATTTATTTGGCAAAAACAGTGTTATGTGGTATGTTTGTGTTTGTGTGCACTTGTGTAGGTAAAAAGATACATTTCTAAGCAAACAAGGAAAAATCAAGCTCAAATGGATGAAAAAGACAAAGAAGGATCAAAAGTGACAAGACTTTGAAGTACAAGGACCTATCTTGACAAGTTATCAAAGTTGAAGGACTAAAGTGCAAATATTGTAAAAAGTCAAGATTCAAGTCAAACTTGGTCAACTCTCAAGTCAAGTCAGTCAAAGGACCATTTTGTTCAAAGAATGAAAGTTGAAGGACCAAATATGTCAAAAGAATGAAGATTCTAGCTTAAAACAATAATCTGCCAAGTTGAAGGGCCAATTCTGCCAATAATGGAAAGATATACAAAGTTTAATCCATGTGACAATAAATCAACCAATGAGAGAAGGGAAAAGGAAGCACACGGATTGAATAATTAATATCCACTCAGCATTTGGCATTTATTACCCAATCCCAACGGTGTGATCCGTGTGACTGATTTTCAGCCAATTAAACACTGACACGTGGCATCTTCTTCAAAGGAAAAATTTACCAGGATCGCGTTTTAGCTACAAGCAATTTCATGGAAAGTTTTCAACACCAAACTTGATCGTTTTGAAGAGATAAACACCATGGTGCCAATCAATTAACATGAAATCAATCAATGAAGAAAACCCCAATTCCTTGTTCATACCTTCAAAATGCAATATGCAGAATTCTACACGTGGCAAGCTGGGATTGGTTCTGACACGTCACCAACCCCAACAAACTCTTCCTTCTTGTCTATAAATAGCTGGATTAACCTTCATTTTCACTAGTAGCCTAGTTTTGTAAAAACACCTAGTTCCAAATTTACTTTCCCTTTTCCTTCATTTCTACCCTAGCTACTCAAGAGTCTGACAAACTCTTGAGTTAGTTAGTTAGTTACTAGCTTCTAACAAAAAAAAAAAAAAAAAAAAAAAACAAACAAACCTTGTAACCGTTTTTCCATTAATAAATTTTGAATTCAAGCTTTCCCGCCAAAAGTGTTCTTACCATTCCTGTTCAATTCTTGCTGCTATTGGATACTTTTGTTGCTGTTAAGTGTTTGTTATGATCATTCATGGATCATAACTGACATTGAAGGAGTTTGATAGCTGTTTGATCAGAATTCAGTCATTTCCACTGATTTTGAAGATTTTCAAGCAGATTGATAGATTCCTGTTGAATTGTAGCTGATATTGTTGATTGATTGTCTCCTAGTGATAAGGTGGTGGTTATCACTAGGCTAAGAGAGCTCAACGCTCCTCTTCTTCTCAAAGGATAACTCCTATAGGTTTTAAAGTTCTTGTTTTTGTTCCACTCAACAAGTCTACTGCATGCTTTCTTTCCTAGAGTAATTTTGATGGCTGCCTGATAAAAGTGTTTTTGAATTGCTAATTGTTTGAATTTTGGTTGCTTATAGCTTAATTCCTGCTTACTTGATCTTAGTTTTGGTTTAAGTCTAAGTCTTAGCTTATTTTCAGTTGGAATTTGGTTCTAGCATCTTAATTGGTTAAAGTTGTTTTTAGAGCTCACTTGTACTCTTAAATCAGTCCATTTGAAGTATTAAATTTGGAGTTAAAAGCATTTGAGTTAGCTTAATTCAGTACTTAAAAAGAATTTGTAAAAAGTTTGTAAACATCAGTAAAGGAGTGTTTGGGTGTAGCTTAAAAAGAGTTTTCAAGTTTTGAGTTTTGGAATTTTAGAGTTCATTTGTAGTTAATAGGAGTTATAAAAGAGTTTTCAGTCATTTACAAGTCAATAACAAGGTCAAACAGGCAAATGGCTCTTAAAATGTTTGGGTCAGTTTTCATTCAGTATTGGTTTTAGAACTTGTGATTTTGATTTGATTAGAACTCATTCATTTCTAGATAAAATTTCACCAAATTTGTTTCCATTTGTAGCTTACATCATAAAGAATCAGATTCCAAAAGGATTTTATACAGTTTACAATAAGCACTTAGGTATAAGCAAAAATCAGATAAGGAGACTTAATGCAAGTTTCTGTAACTTGGAATCTGAAATTTTGTATCTCCTTTTCCTCTTCATAAACTTAGCAATTTTTCTTCACAAATCCCATTAAGTAGTTGAGTTACATGATTTTTGAGAAAATTAGCTTTTTGAAAAAAAGTTGGTCAACGCTTGGTCAACATAAGCTCAATTTTAGCTTAATTCAGTTTTAGAGCTTATTACTTGATGAAAAACGTTCTAGTTTGATTTCCCATTCCTTAATTCAGTTGCTTAATCAGTTTTAATCAAAAAATCAAGTTGTGACTGATTAGATTTGGCTATAGCTTATTTTGTGCTTATTGATAAGCACTCATTTGCTTATTTCTCATTTTTAGCAAGTTTCCTTGGACACACATAGCTTATTTGAGATTTGAAACGTTTTGCAATTTGTCTCATCAAATTTGGTTGAGTATTAAGCTCAAACGAGCTTATTTTCTAGTTTGTCCCGTTTTAGCTTAAAAAGTTTTGGAAATTGCCATTTGGTCCCTAGTGTTTTAAACAGTTTGAAAATCTGGCTAAAGTTCCATGTTTTTAGGGTTTGCAAATCATTTAGTCCCTATAGTATTGAAAGTTGTTAAATTCAGTTAGCATTTTGTTAGTTTGTTACACTTTTGGTTAGTTTGTTATAGAACTTGCATTTTTAATCCTTGTAGTTTACTGTTTTGCACTTTTAGTCCCTATAATTGTTAGAGTTTACATTTCAAGCATTTATTTTTCATAGAAATTACAATTTCAGTCCTTTAAGTTTCATATTTTGCATTTTGAATTTTTACTTGAATAAAAACGTGGTATTTGCAATTTGTTTTACATATACGTAGGTAATATTTTTCCGTTTTGCAAGCATTTGTTGAATTAGCAAATAGATTAACCAAGCAAGCTTAACAACCAAGAACAATTAAAAACCCGATATTGGTTGGACTTTCCATTAGCAAGAACTGAGAAAAAACGAACTGCATTATACTCAATTTCAAAGGTTTATTCCGAATGAGTTGTTTTTAGTTTTTAAGTTTTAAACTTTACTTTTCCTGCCTTTTTCCTTAGTCTCACTTTTAGTTTATTTGCCTTAGATTTATTTTTAAGCTTGCCTTTAGTTTAAGTTTAAGTTTGCCTTTAGGATAGTTTTAAGTTTGCGTTATTTACTTTTCGTCACGCTTTTATTTCCCGTCATTTATTTTCAATTAGGTTTAGATTTAAAATACCGCCATTTACTTTAAAGTTTTTGCACTTTCCTTTTACTACAACGACAAAATCTTTGTTTCACCAAAAGACAGTTGATTCGCACGTTTACCAATAATCAATTCGATTAGACATACGACAAAGAACTTAATTTTTATACTGGCCAAAAGCCTCGTATTAGGGATCAATGCTCTCTTACAGCCACCATCTCAGTAAGAACTCAAATCATGGGATCCCAGGCTCTATTTCCCTCTTTTACAAATATGTCTCAGAGGTCGAGAGACCCCATGGACCCTTTTTCATTTGGGTCTGCCACCTTAAAAGGGTTCTGTGAACCTCTGACTTGGTTTTCATCTTTATTTTTACATTTTCTAGTCTTGTAATTCCATTCTTGTTCCAATGTTTCACATGCTATATGATGTAATTTTACTTGGTCAAGATGAATGAACCCATATTTCTTTTATTACCAATGGTTGTGTACATGTATGACTAATGCTTTCTTCTCTTGTAACTAACAAATGATATTCTATCTCGTATTTCCCCTATGTCTAACTTTGTTTTGCAGGTTTTAGACATTTTTTCCCCATTCTCTCTTCATAAGGAGCATGAATCAAGGGGGAGCATTCATGAAATGCATCATTTGTTTACTTCTACATCTTTATGCAATCTTTTCTTTCTTACCTTGTAATTTAAAAAGACCATGTGTTGGGTCTTGCATATACTCTTTTGTCTCATATCTCTCTTCTAACTCTCTTTTGCAGGATTTTAATCATCCATGTCACCCGATTCTCCAATTTAGGGGGTGTATGAACCGGGGGGACAATGGAAATATAATTTTCTATCTAGATTTGTTTTTTATGCCTAATTCTTCTAAATCTATCTCTAAAATTCTTTTTCCATCTAAACCGCCCTTTTAGTTTGACAAAAAGGAGGAGAAGAGAAATATAAACTCATATATATAAAAACTTATATGTTGTTTCTAATCACCAACTAAAAATAAGTTATGTTTTGTCTTCAACAAAAAGGGAGAGATTGTGAATACAAATAGCATATTAAAACGATGTTTATATTTTAGTCACTTTTAACTTTTGTTAACGACAAAACATCAACCATACTTTTATGTTTGTGTTACAAACAATATTAAAGCTTTGGATCAATAATTTTATGTTTCTAACTTTTGTAAAACGTTCTCCACATTTATAAGCTTTTTATATAAACTTAAGATGTGCAAAAGAACGCATACTCTCTCCATATCTCTGATATAAAAAGTCAAATCTAATGTAATATTGGTTGAGTGTGATCTTGGACATGGCATTTATGAGGCAACAAAAGTTAGAGGTCACTGACCCTTACCAAAAGGCGCGGACCCCTATGGAAAAGGGACTGCAGGGTGCATGAGTTGCTGATTGCCTATAGATACCAAACACTCTTCAAGCTTTATACTCACTCCTTTTCTCTCTAATCTATCTAAACCTCTGATTATCTCTAACATTCTAACTTCTATTCTTCTCTCATTCTTATCTCTTGTGATATATATATTTTTTGTCTTATTGAAGATCATTTACAAGAATTCTATCTCCAAGCTTTGATCCTTTAAAGTTTACTTGTGTGATTGTGTTAAGTGTTATCTATACAATTGCCAATTTTGTACCCATTCATCTACTACTTGTGTAATAGAATGGTTAGTATTTTAGTCCTCAAAATACATAGTGTGAAGGGATTTGTTGTACCCGTATAAAAGAACATAACATCTTAGCTTAGGTGTCGGTAAAGATTTTGAGCGACGTGTAAGGGTTTTCCCACCGGTATAAAGGAGTTTGTTTACTAGTGAAAGTAGAACTCTAGAGTGGATACTCGATGAGTGGAAGTAGGGGGAATGATAAGTGATATCTTGTTAGGCCGAACCACTATAAATCCTTTGTGCATTGTGATTTGATTTATTCTTTCTCTATCTTTATTACACACTCAATCAAACTTGATATACATCCTCACTAATGACATCAAAAGTTTCAATGAACTAAAACCAATCAAGAAAACTATTCAACCCTCCCTTCTAGTTTTTCACAGTATTATCGAAAGGAAGAACCATACCTTGAAAAAATGGTTAACGACATGTTGATAAGTTCTGGTTTGAGCCACAACATGTGTGGGGGGGAATCCATGCTAACATCTACTTATATTTTGAAAAAAATACCTCGTAAGGATAAAGAGGATACCTCTAACACCCTCACAAATGCTATGCGCAGCGGAACTACAACATTTGGGTGCTAGGCAGTTATCATCACACACAAGCTATTTTGAATGACTCAAAGAGACGTAGGAATTAAAACATTAATTAACCATTGTTAAAAACAACATTGTCTACCGCTTCCCAAACCCCAAAGATATTACAACATAGAGTCGCGTTTAGGTCCCCACTGAATCTCAACCCAAAATACATTACAAGTTCACATGACATGACATAAAAAGTTTTAAGTTATAACAAGGGAGGAAAGACAAGTAGACCGCCAAGCCACAACAACATCCATCCTAGCATGCTCCTTGCTACCATCTCATCGATTACCTAAAACACATGCTTAAATGGGTCAACAAATAATGTTGAGTGGAATTCATAGGTTTTACAATCATATTTTGAACATAAGTATATAAAATCAATCACGATCATTCATAGAATTGTCGATCAAATAATCTATTATTCAAGGTTATTACAATTGTGTTTAAGCTCATGACACTAATCCGTTAACTCAATCACCCGCGTATATTTACCGGCATGATTAAGATGAAACCAGTGCCCCTTCTAAAGGCATTAGTTGCAATTATACCTTATTTCTTATCACAAGTTATCCGTCCCCAGGGGGTACTCAACGTACTAGTCCTCGTCTCGGATAGGGTCGTCAACCCCATAGTACTATCAATTGTATAAGCGACCATTTTCAATCCACACAAGGATTAGAAAATAGTTAATAGTTCATGAATATAGGGTCTTATGCAACTAGGTACTCAACACAATTTAGGCAACTTTCGGGTCCAACAATCATTCATGACATATGTTCGTTTCTTTTAAAAATAGCATGCATTCCCCCTCGCGGGTAAAACCATTTAAAAACAATATAGAGCGAGGCTATAAATTCACACCTTATAGAAGTAGTTGACGTAACGGATGACGATCACTGACGATGAGGATGCCCGGGAAATTCAACACCTATCAAACAACGCGTAATGAGTCAACTCATTTATATAACTTTAAGTAATGTATAATACATACATATTAGTCAATTGTCATAATTACTAACTCACGCCAAAACCAAACAAGTAGTCGTCACTAGACTTATACTATTTATCCATGTTATTAAAGTTACTACACATTTTACGATTTCGCCGATACTTACCAAAAGTATGGGTTGTTTTCTATGACTTAAGCACCTATATAAAGTTCAAGAAAATTTGTAAAAATACCTTATGCCCTGTAGAAAACAAATTTTAAATCCCATAAAATGTTTTGACTTTTATGACCCATTACTCATTACATTTCTAAACGTACACTTTTAGGACTGATTTCGCACTTTGACCATGTTGGACTTGTTTGACCCATTTAAAAGACACCATCAGCTACTTTGACTCCTAAGTCCAAAAATAGACTCACAAATGAAGGTTTGAAACCAAAAATCAACTTTCAATCATCTACCAAACTCTATCTATGGTCCCCGGGATTTGACCTAAAACCAAACACAATTTCGGATTATGTTGATTTCTCATCTCCCGGTACACGAACTTTCAAAATATCATAACTTTTGACTCGTTTGGAGTCGTAAGCTCTTTCTTATACCAAATCGAAGCTAAGAAAAAGCTCTAAAACTAAATCCAATGTTTATGACCTATATTTTGACTTAAGGTTTTAAAAAATGACCTCAAACAATCTGCCTAAATTTTACTACTTCAAAAACACCTTAACACTCGATTCCAAACCATTTTAACGTCACCTAGCCCTAACTTAACCACTTATGACCACTCCTAATCACCTTAATCAGTCCTTATCACTAAGAACATCAAATCCTCTCAAAAACCCATTTGCCAAATCATACATGCAATGTGTTCTAATCATTCAAAAACACCTAAAACATCATCCTAAACATAATCCCATAATCAAACACATCAAACACCATGATCCACCAAACACCCCCATTTGGCCATGGGGTGTTGGTGATCAAAACACGCAAACCAAACCAATTTTGGTTAAATCAAATGATGATTTAACACTATCTAAACACTAATTAAGCATGCATTAAGTTTAATTACATCAAATCAAACTTTTGAAAAATCTTTTAATTCTTGAAAAATCATGTTGATGCATATTGAATTGAAGTATGTAAAAACACTTACTAATGGATTTAAAAAGGTGGTCTAATCTTAGAATTAATCAAAATAAGGTAGAAAAAAAAAATTATGGTGGTGGTGTTTGTGTAGGCCGACGGCCAAAAGAGAGAGAGGAGAGGGTGTGGGTTTTTTTTTTGAAATGTGTTTTTGTGTGTGTGTGTGTTCTTTCCCCATTTTGTAAAGTGTGAGGGGCCCTTTTTGCCATCTTGTAAATCTTTTGGCCCCATTTTTAAACGACATTACTAGTTAGCGGGAAAAGACTTATTAGTCGACTTTTAAAATTTTGCAGGAGTCGGGGGTCGCCCCGAACACTCGAAAATAATTTTAAAGCAATTTAAACGCACACGGAATGAAATAAAACGCACCCGGCTCGACTTAACACAAACCAAAAAATAAAATTCTAGAAAAATTATAATATCGACAAAGCGACAATAAAACATAAAAATTGGGCATCCGTCGGGATCGTAGTCGTCATCGTCTTTCTTAAATCGTCAATCGTCAATATTACGACCTTAAACATCGGTTTCAACTTAAACAATCAAATATATAATAAACGAAATTTCTTAAAAATTTCAAAAATATTCGTAACTTAGGGTAAAATATGTGACCTCGTTTTCTGGGTATCCCAATACCCCATATGAACTATGGATGGCAAGAAAACCATCATACTAGTACTTACGAGTGTGGGGGTGTCTATCCAAGGTAGTTGTTCCGACACCTAAGGCCCAAAAGATTGGACCTAAATTTGTAGATTCTATATTCATCGAATATGCTAAGAATAGCAGTGCTTATCGTTTCATTGTACATGAATCGAAAAATCCATATATACAAAAGAATGCAGTAATGGAATCAAGGAATGTTTCTTTCTTTGCAAATGTATTTCCTTGTTTAACAAAGGAAATTGGAAGCTCATCTAGAATATATGACGATGTTGTCCAAGATAAGAGACAACGAGATGATAATGATCTCCAAGATGAGAGACAATATCAACCCGAGGAAGAAGATGTTGAGCCGAGAAGAAGCAAAAGGGTGAGAACTGAGAAGTCATTTGGACCCGATTTTGTCTCTTTTTATTGTAGAAAATGAACTCACTTCTTATCAAGAAGTAAATTCCTCGGAAGGGTCTTGATGGAAAGAAGCCATTAAAAGTGAAATAGATTCTATTTTACAAAACCATACTTGGGAGCTCGTGAATCTACATCCTGGTTGTAAACCACTAGGCTATAAATGGATCTTCAAGAAGAAAATGAAAGCAGATGGCACCATTTACAAGTACAAATCAAGATTAGTAATCAAAGGATTTAGACAGCGCGAAGGTGTAGATTACTTTGATACTGTTGGAAATACGTTTTACGCATTTAGAAAGTCTCGGTCACTCCAACAATGTATTTATAGGCTCGTAGTTATGTTTAGTTTCACTTATTAAATAGCCCGACCCATGAGCATGTTCATGGGCCGGAAGCCCAAGTCCATTAAGGACTTGGGGTATTTAAACCTCTTTCCACCATGGAAAGAGGTGTTGGTTGTTTTCATTTCACATTTCAATAGAAAAGTTTCTTTCACTTCTCTCTCTAACTTTCTCTCTCTAAGAAAAACATCAACCCTCTTGATTCATAAATATTATCAATATTCTTCAATTGGTATCAAGAGCTATGGGATGAAATAAAGATTGGTTTTGTGTTGTTCATACTTGTTTAAGTGTGTTCATGTGTTTTTGATTGATTTTTCTAAAAGTTACAAATTTTTTCGTGTTCTTTGATTCCAAGTGATCTACATATCTTCTAAATAGTTCTAGTAACGATTTGGTGATATTCGTTTGGTTAGAATCACGTTTTTCAAGGTAAAAATCCTTTCTTTCTTGGTGATCTTAAGTCTCGAACTGTTTTTTAGGGATACGATCTAACTTTGTGTTTGCATAAACCCTTGGGGTTTCTACTTGTGATCCTTAGTTACGATCCATCAGTGCGATCCAACTAAGATCTATAGGTCCGATCCATATTTCCATTGCTCATTGTTCAGTATGATCCCTCAGTGCGATCTAGTACTACGATCAGGTTACGATCACTTCACCATGATCAGGATACGATCATCTTCCTACGATCAGGGTTCTATTACTCACCACGGTCAGGTTACGATCACTTTACCACGATCAGGATACGATCATCTTCCTACGATCAGGGTTCGATCACTCACCACGATCAGGTTACGATCACTTCACCACGATCAGGCTACGATCATCTTCCTACGATCAGGGTTCGATCACTCACCACGATCAGGTTACGATCACTTCACCATGATCAGTTTACGATCAGGATAGGGAGTACGATAGATAACTAGGATAGGGGAGTACAATCGCAACAAGATTTGGGAGTCCGATTAGAGTACGATCAGCCATAGTTTTTCAACACTTAGAGGATTTTCAACCTTGGTTTTTATTTGGAAACATTAGCAAAAAACACACAATCAAAAGATCTTAATATCTTTAGTTACACAACATTAAAACACATAATCTTATTTCATTGTTCGATCATCTTTGATAATCTTTTGTGATCAAAATGAATCCGAGTTCATTAATGCCTCAAATGACATCACTTACGGACATTTCCGTCATTACGGGAACAGATAATCGCCCTCCAATGCTCATTAAAGAAGTTTTTGAAGCATGGAAAGGCCGTATGATGTCATACATTAAGGGAAAACCGACATATGGGAGGCTTATGGTCAAGTCAATTCTAAATGGTCCACTTGATTATGGTACTATCGTTGTTAACAATGTGACTCGACCATGTGAGTTTGAAGAACTTACACCAGCTCAACAACTTAATGCTGATGCAGACGAAAAGGCTCTTCAAACCATTCTCCAAGCTCTTCCATATGACATTTATCGAATGGTGAGTCAATATACGGTTGCAAAGGATTTATGGGAACGTCTAAAGGTTTTGCTACAAGGTACGTCTCTTACAAAACAGGAACGGGAATGTCAGTTGTATGATCTGTTTGATAGGTTCACGTACAGCCCAGGGGAAACGCTTCACGACTATTACTTCAGATTCACTACTCTAATGAATGATTTGAATGTATACAATCTCGTGATTGCTCCATTCTAGGTTAACACCAAGTTTTTGAATACTCTACCTCAAGCTGAATGGGGTGAGTATATTACCGATGTTAAGTTAACCAGGGATTTGCATAAGTGCAATTTGGATCAACTCTATGCTTTTCTTCAGCAGCATGAGAAACACGTGATCATGCACCGTTCACCTCGAGGCATGTACCCTGATTCTCTGGCACTGATGGCTAATCAACCAAGCTTGTCATATAACAACACTCCTTATATCATGGGACACCAAGCTTATCACCCATCACCGTACCTGACTCCAAGCTTCCCCTAATATTCGATTCTACCTCAACCACCCACCTCACATCAACAAAAATATCGGTTTAATTCACCTTCATCTCAGAGAGAACCACAAGCATCACAATATTCCTCACAACATCACCCATATTCACCAGCAAGCATTGCACCTTATGGTCAGTCATCATACCCTTCTTATCAAGAAAATGTTGCATATCCATCAAGCTATTCTGACCACATGAGTATTTCTCAACAAGACCAAGCATTGTATTGTGATAATGATGAAGTTCCCATTCCTGAGTTCAAACAAGGAACTGATCCAGTTGAAGTGTTAGCCACTATGTCTGCTTATCTCACAAGGACATTGAGCAAACGAGGATTTAGAGGACCAACTCCTACTAACAATCAGCTGAGGAATTCATCCAATTCTCGACAACAAGCTACCATTGAGAATGGCAGGGTAATGGTTCAACCCATACAACCTAATCAGGGGAGACCCAATACATCAACCAATGCACGCATGGGCAATCCTGCTCCAATGGTAAAACCTCCTCCAAGAGCTAATTCCACAGGTAAGTTGAGAATGATTACATGCTACAACTGTAAGGAAGAGGGTCACATGTCTAGGGATTGCACAAAACCCAAGAGGAGAAGGGATGGTTAATGGTTTGCAGAGAAGATTTATTTGGTAAACGCTCAGGCACAAGGACAGGAACTTGATGAAGAGGAGCTTGCATTTCTTGCTGATCCAGGGATTGCGGAACAAGAAGTTGTCACTACACAGAATGCAGCATACCAAGCAGATGATCTGGATGCTTATGATTCAGACTGTGATGATCTTCAATCTGCTCAGGCAGCTCTTATGGCAACTATCTCTAGCTTTGGGCCAGATAAAGTATCTGAGGTACCTATTAATACCACTGATACTAGTATTCAACAACATCAAGTTGGGCAAGAGGGTGCTGATTCGAATGAGTCTTCGGTGGTGAGTCTTTCAAACGAGGAGACAATCAATGATAGCAGTATCAATGCAAGTCCCTAGAATTTGAGTGAATCACAACCGGGAGTTATTTCGCATACGCATACTCCTGCTCAACAAGATTTGGTCATGGTTCCTTCAAAGTTACTTAGCCAAATGAAGCACTCTTAGAAACCTTAGCTAAGAATAAGAATTTGTCTGCTGAGCTTGCCCTGTGCAACGAAAAAGTTCAAACTTTGGAATTAGTTCCTTCGTCCAATGTTCTAACAAATCCCGAATATGATCATTTTCGAAACAAACAAATGGGTCTTTTGCAAGAAATTGAAACCTTAAGAGCAGATCTTTCCAACGAACTTAAAGAAAAAGAATTAGTGGTCACTAATTTTCATAAACTTCAAACGAATTTTGAGTTACTCGAGTCTAAAAAGAATGAAATGGAAATTAATGCAGCTAATAAGATTAGAAGTTTAGATTATTTGCTTTTAATACAATACGCTGCCTCTCAACTAGTGCACTTATTTGATGCCTCGTTTAGAGAATTTAACTTATCGCGTCAAAAAGGCCTTCCCCCTAACCAACGGTATGCAAAACAAGCTCTTATCCATAATCCAAGACTTTATAATGCAACCCAATTAGGATTGGTCTTAGATCCGATTATTACTTTCGAGGATCGCACAAATAAGGATCTAGTTGATGAGAATCGGTCATACAATTTTGCAAAATATCCAGAGTGTGATTATTTTAAAATGAATCAGGAGCTTGCAAAAACGGATTTTAGAATTCGCTTCCATATGGATAAAGATCTCATCACAGCACCAACCTACATGTTAAATGAAGAAAACCCTAGTACACTTCCTACACTTGTCAAAATGGAAGGACCTAAGGAAATTCCAAAGGATCTTCCACCAGTTAGCACTGTATGGTTAAACTTGCAAGAGATTAATCACTACTTTGCTAGTTTTGACAAGGTCATTTTGGAATGTACGACTTCAAATGGCCTAAACGCCGGAGAATGGGCTTTCGAACACATGAACGAGGTGTTTAAGAATGAGATCAATCTGTTTGTCGAAAGTCTAAAAGGAAGTTTTGCATCTCTTTCGGAAAATCTCGAGTTTGAAATTGCAGAAGTTCAAAAATTGTTTTATGAAATGGACACCGCTTATGAACTACAATTAATTGAAAAGGAAAAGATTTTATCCGAATATGACCGATTCTTGTCCCAAGTAATTTCGTGTGATGTGCTTACTACTGTAAATGTTAATTATTCGAATGAGCTTACATCCGCTATAATTAAATGTGATGCTGTGAATATATGTGATGATGTGTGTGATCTCTCTGTAAATGTTGCTGATACTATAAATGAGGTAGATAATCATTCTTGTCACGAATCTAATGCTGAATTTTAAAGCTTCAAGATTCTTACAATTTACTTACAAAACGTTTTAATCAACTTGAACAACATTGTATATCTTTAGAATTAAAACAACAAACTCAAAATGAGGATCTTTCGATAACAAATGGTTGTGAAAACAGTGTTGAGACGAGTGACAAGATGATTGAGATAGTTAAGGCATTAGAGGAAGAGATTATGAGATTAAAGAGAGATGTGTCATCAAATGAAACACTAAAATTGGAACTAGAGGCTGCAGAGTCTAAAAACCAGGACTTAGAAATTAGACTTTCGTCTATTCTAGGGGAGATGGATCGTGCAAGACAGGGAATGTCCAAACTTTATGGTTCACTAGAAGAACGCTTCGCTTTTAATGCGGCACAGCAACAATCTTATGTTGAACAACTGAACCAAAAATGTGATGAAATCTCTGACTTAAATATCCAGCTCATTGACAAAAACATGGTTTTGGCCGAGTTAAAGGAGACACTTCTTCTCACCCGACAAGAAGCTGTTAATAACTTAGCTATCAACTCTGCACCGTCCTCTAGTGTTCCAACAACCAATTCAGTAGTGCTTTATAAGAACCCGCTCCATAAGAAAAACCCGGTTACCTACGATGATTATATGAGGAATGCAATTAAGCATGTAGATCTTATTAGGGATATTTTAGATGATTTGTATGCGTTAGATCCCTCAAGCAGTTACTATTACTCAGCTCATGAATATATTAAGCGTGTTCAATATTGCTTAGCCTACTTGCAATACATAGGAAAACCGGGTTCGGCACTACTCACTAATCGCCCCATTGTTGTAACTCCATTAAATAAGATCCCAGGAGCAAACCCGTCATTGGCACCATCAAGTAAGGCACCGTTAAAATCTGTTGCTAATATTCCCACTTTGCCTTCTACAGGAGTAAAAGAGTCTACTAGGGCTAAAGGATCGCCACTCAAGAAAGATAAGATCAAACCCTCCACTAGTAGTACCATCAAGAAGAAAGTAGAAGCTCACCCTAGGAATGTTATCTCAGTTTTAAATAAAAAGAATCATGTTGCTAAGACTAAAAGCTCTGCGCTTGTGCAGAAGTCTAAACCATTTGTGAATTCTAATTTGAAATGTTGGAATTGTAATGAATGTATGTTTTCCCAACGTCATGATTTGTGTCTTATTGATCATGTGAATGAAATGAATGCCATTAGGAATGATCTTGAATGGAAGCCAACTGGTAGAACTTGTGCCCAAGTTGGATGGCAATGGCGTCCCACTGGTAGGACCTTTACATTAGATGGAAAAATGTGCCCTTTAACTAGGAATGCATCCATTGAGGTTAGGTCTCAGCGTCCTTTAGTTAGGCACACTAGCACTAAAGTATGGAAACCGCGCCCTTTAATTAGGTCAGCCCCCACTATAGTGCCTATCAGTGAAGAAATACCTCAGGATTTAAGCCAACTTGAATCTACACCACCAATTAGGAAGAAGGCTAGGAAATCTAAGAAACCTAAAGTTAGCAAATCTAAGATCATTAAATCTGTACCTGCTAATAACAAGGAACACTCAGATTCCGAAACCTATACATTGTCTTCGTCTGATGATATTTTCAGGTGGTCCAAATCATCCTCTGGTATTTGGACTCCGGTTGTTCAAAGCATATGACCGGAGATCGCTCGATGCTCTGAAATTTCGTCAGCAAGTTTCTTGGAACGGTTAAATTCGGTAATGATCATATTGCAAAAATAATGGGGTATGGTGAATATCAGATTGGAAATGTTACGATTTCAAGGGTATACTACGTAGAAGGTCTTGGTCATAATTTATTTTCAGTAGGACAGTTTTGTGATTCCAACCTAGAGGTTGCTTTTCGACAACATACTTGTTTCATCCGCAACTTGGAAGGAAAAGACTTGTTGAAGGGGTCTCGTGGTGCAAATCTTTATACTTTGTCCCTGCAAGACATGATGGCCGCCTCTCTAGTGTGTCTTCTCTCCAAGGCATCTAAGACCAAGTCATGGTTATGGCATCGCAGATTATCTCATCTAAATTTTGATGCTATTAATCATTTGGCTAAAACCGAATTAGTTCGTGGTCTTCCAAAGCTTAAATTTCACAAGGACCATTTATGTTCCGCGTGTTCAAGGGGGAAAAGTTCCAAGAAATCATACAAGCCCAAAGCTGAAGACACCAATCAAGAAAAACTTCATCTTTTGCATATGGATCTTTGTGGGCCAATGCGAACCGAAAGTGTGAGCGGTAAGAAATTCATCCTTGTCATTGTGGATGATTTCTCCAGGTTTACATGGGTTAGATTTTTGCATACAAAGGATGAAGCACCGAAGGCTATCATCACTTTTCTGAAATTCATTCAGGTACGTTTAAATACTACTGTCCGCCGTATTCGTACAGATAATGGAACAGAGTTCGTCAACCAGACTCTTCGTGATTATTATGAAGAAGTTGGTATCTCACATGAAACATCTGCTGCACGTACTCCACAACAAAACGGTGTCGTTGAAAGACGGAATCGTACGCTTATGGAAGCTGCTAGGACTATGCTGATTTATGCGAACGCTCCATTGTTTTTGTGGGTAGAAGCTGTATCTACCGCATGTTTCACCCAAAACCGCTCTATCATTCGGAAACGCCATGGAAAAACACCTTACGAGCTTCTACATGATCGTACACCCGATGTTTCCTTCTTTCATGTGTTTGGTACTCTTTGTTATCCAAACATTAATAGTGTGAACTTGGGCAAACTTCAACCGAAAGCCGATATAGGTATTTTCATTGGTTACTCACCCTCTAAGAAAGCATACCGAATTTACAACCGTCGTCTTGGTAAGATAGTAGAAACTATGGACGCAGATTTCGATGAGCTGACAGCGATGGCTTCTGAGCAACGCAGCTCTGAACCCGCGCTTCACGAGATGGGAACCGATGCTATTAGTTCCGGATTAGTTCCCAATAATCCTACTTCTACATCATTTTTACCACCTACAAGGCCCGAGTGGGATAAACTATTTCAACCGTTGTTTGATGAATTCTTTGATCCCCCAAATGATGAAGTTCCAGCACCTGTAGTGATAGCTCCAATCCCTGAAGTTGTTGCTCAAGCTAATGAAGCTTTATCAAATGCATCTTCAATTAACATTGAACCGGATGCACCTCTACCAAGTGATTCTCAAACTACACCTGAATCGTCACCCTTACTTGTGCCTAATGATGTTGAAGAGGATTCTATTGATCACGATTTGGAATATGCTCACCTACAAGAGCTTCCTTTCTTTGGTGTACCGATACCTGAAAACCCTTCAGCCGCGTCTACCTCAGAAGAAGCTCCTTCAATTGTTCATTCCAGACCACCACGGATTGAAAAACATAGCACCAAATGGACAAAAGATCACCCAATTAGGAATGTCATTGGAAGTCTCGATCGACCAGTCTCTACACGCCATCAATTACAAGAGAGTGCACTCTATTGCTATTTTGATGCATTTCTCTCCGAAGTTGAACCTAAAAATTGGCAACAGGCTATGACTCAATCATCTTGGATTGAAGCCATGCAGGAGGAACTAAATGAATTCCAAAGACTTGAAGTATGGGAATTAGTTCCTCTCCCTGACAAGGTTAACATCCTTACTTTGTTGTGGGTTTATAAGGTTAAACTCGATGAGATGGGTGCAGTCTTGAAGAATAAGGCTAGATTGGTTGCTAGAGGATACAAACAAGCCTTGGGTATCGACTTTGAAGAATCTTTTGCTCCTGTTGCAAGATTGGAGGCTATTAGACTATTCCTTGCGTATGCTGCTCATATGAACATGATCGTCTATCAAATGGATGTGAAGACGGCATTTTTGAATGGTGAACTAAGGGAAGAAGTCTATGTTAGTCAGTCGGATGGGTTCGTTAGCACGGAGTTTCCTAATCATGTGTACAAGCTTAAGAAGGCTCTCTATGGGTTGAAACAAGCTCCACGCGCGTGGTATGATCTCCTTTCAACATATCTCATCTCGGAAGGCTTCTCCAAAGGCAAGGTGGACCCCACTCTATTCACTCAAGGAAGACAACGACATGATACTAGTACAAATTTATGTTGATGATATAATATTTGCTGCCTCTAACATAGAATTGTCAAAACGCTTTGAGAAGATAATGTCCACACGCTTTCAGATGTCAATGATGGGAAAAATTTCATTTTTCTTAGGATTACAAATTTCTCAGAATCCCAGAGGCATCTTCATTAATCAATCCAAATATGCTCTAGAATCTTTAAAGAAATATAACTTTGAAAATTGTGACCCCGTGGACACTCCAATGGTGGAGAAATCCAAGTTAGATGAAGATAGGAATGGGATTATTGTCGATCCAAAACTTTACCGTGGGATGATCGGCACCCTTCTCTATCTGACTGCTAGCAGGCCTGATTTGCAATTTGTCGTATGCATGTGTGCCCGGTATCAGGCTCGGCCTACTGAAAAGCACCTACATGTTGTTAAAAGGATCTTTCGGTATCTCAAAGGAACACTTCATCGTGGTCTATGGTATCCGAAAGATTCCTCCATTGCTTTAATATCATACGCAGATGCCGATCATGCTGGGTGTCAAGACACGAGGCGTAGCACTTCTGGGTCTGTGCAACTCCTTGGATACAGATTGATTAGTTGGTGTTCAAAAAGGCAGAAAAGCGCTGCAATTTCTAGCACGGATGCTTAATACATCGTCATGTCCGGTTGTTGTGCTCAAGTCCTTTGGATGAGATCACAACTAACTGACTACGGTTTGGGATTCAACAAAATCCCGATGTATTGTGACAACAAGAGCGCCATTGCCCTTTGTTGCAACTACGTTCAACGCTCCCGGGCCAAGCACATAGACATTCGCTACCATTTCATTAAAGAGCAGGTGGAGAACGGAGTGATCGAGCTGTATTTTGTCACCACTGAGTATCAGCTGGCAGATATGTTCACCAAAGCCTTAGATCGAGGACGAATCGAGTTTTTGAACGACAAGCTTGGCATGAAATCATTCTCTCCAGCGACTCTCAAAGAATTGGCAGAAGAATCAGCTGAATAGTGGTGGTAAACTATTCAGGCGTATCCTTTGTTCGTGATCATGTATATTATCGTATATATATATAAAACACAAAAAGAAAAATACAAAAATATAAAACCAAGAAAAAACCATAAAAAATATAAAACCTAGAAAAACCATAAAAATTATAAAATCAAGAAAAACCAAAAATATTTTTCGTTTTTAAAATCGAGCATGTCTTTTAGTACGGTAATATTTACGGCTTTAGAAATGTCGATCAATATTGACACGGCGCCATAAATAGAGTCCGTATAAAAGTTGTACATTTTTAAAACATGCCCATAATGGCTTGTAGTTATTTCTGACTGCAACCCGCTTTTCGCATTAAAGTCACGTATTTCTTTTGAAAACGTTGGCTCACAACGGGAATTAAGTTTCTCGGGCAAGGTTTACTTTAAAACCTTGTAAGGGGCCAAGTTTACTTTATAACTTGGTCTAACACAAATTTGTGTACGTTTCAGTGCACTTATCTTGTATAAATAAGAGAAATCTTATTTCCACCAGAATCGTTCTATAAAATCACTTAACCGGCAAATGTCCTCATTAATAGGTGTGTCCCTAATATCTTTGATTACTGCTCTTTAAATAGAAAACGGGTCAGGGATTAAGGGGGAGCAAATATTAATTCTTTATGGTAACAAATTTGGTCGTTAAAAAGGATTGTCAGAAAACATTAGCTACCAGTCATCTTCAGTTATGCTATGTTTGCCTTGTGTGATTTAAGTATCTCTTGCATAGGTCATTAACATTTTAGCGTCAAGTATTTGTGTTCGTGTTTGGCAGCGGGTTTATTGTTTGTTAAGTTAATTTTTAACGTTAGCTAACTTTCTAAAACAGGGGGACCAGTTTTGCACTTTTTGCAAAATGGTGGGTGTTTGACAGCTTTGACCAAGTCAAAACCACACCCCCCCCCCTCCTTCCCGTCTTTACTGAAAAACACACAAACACATATCTTTTCCGCCATTATCGACCTTGAACATCTAGTTGATTTTTGATCCTTGCCTTATCACCTGCTGCATAAACATCTAGGTATTTTATCTTGTTAAAGTTAATCTCTTTAATCCATTTCATCTCAAACCATCATAACAGGAACTTTAGATCATACCCACGATTTAGGGTTTCATGATTTTTTGCTATGGATATGGTTTTTTAGTGTGGGATTTGTTAAGGATGCATAGTTAAACATTGGATTTTAACAGATTGGCTTATAACATCGTCCTTGTTCCGTAATCGCTCACTCTAGATATACCTCGGTTCTATCACCAAGAATGTGATCAAAGGCTACGATCCATTCTCATCGCATTGATTGCGATGGCTTTACCTTATCCACTCGCTCCGATGGCTCATTACAATGGCCTGTTGTGATGGTCCATTGCGATGGATCGTTGCGATGGCTCATTGCGATGGACCGTTGCGATGGACCGTTGCGATGGACCGTTGCGATGGACCATTGCGATGGAACGATGCGATGGGCCGTTGCGATGGACCGTTATGATGGACCATTGTGATGGACCATTGCGATGGACTGATGCGATGGACCGTTGCGATAGACCGTTGCGATGGGATGTTGTGATGGATCGTTGCGATGGGTATGTTACGATGACTCCAATGCGATGGGTAAGTTGCGATGGTAGGATGCGATGGGTTAGGATACGATGGATAGGATACGATGGATAGGTTACGATAGTAGGATGCGATGGGGTAGGATACGATGGATAAGGATACGATGGATATGATGCGATGGGTTGGATGCGATGAGTAGAGTGCGATGGCTTGGCACGATGGATAGAGTTCGATGGACTTAATACAATGAATTCACTACGATGGACCACATTTGCTAAGTGTTAAGATATGTGTTGCACTATAATGAACTTAGTTTTGCCATGTCTTAGCCTTTTATATCTCGTTATGTGATTCTGAATGTATGACCTTGGTCCATATGATCTATACTTGTCTTTGCTACTCAAACTTATGTGGTGATAATTTGTTGTGATTTATATCCAATGCTTAGAATTTACATGTTTATGAGATATATATGTTTATATATCTACTGTGCTTGTATTTATCTATAAGCAGGAAAATGTCGATAACCGAAGAAGAACAAAAACAATTAGACCTTACCCTTGTTCCACTTAATGCTCGAATGCAACATGCACCAAATAATTTTCGTCTAAGAGACGATTTTGGTCCTTCTTTGGCGGCATTCAAAATCGCAACAGATATCCTAGATTGTTCACCAATAAAGGATGCATTACGTGTCACTGCATCGGTTCCTGAAGTATACATGCATGAATTTTGGGCAACTGCCTCAATCACACAAGCAAAGCAATTGTCAAAGAAGATAATCTCCTTTACTCTGAACAACAAAGCCTTGACATTTGATCTGCGTCAGTTTAGGCAACTATTTAAGCTTCCAAAGCTTGCAAAAGGGGAACACTTTGTGCCTGATCCAGATGCAGAAGAACTACTTTGAGTAATCCGAGAGTTGAACTATGAGGGTGAAATTGGTTTTCTTTCTCAGTTTAACACATCACATATTGGACAACCTTGGAAAGCAATTGTCATCACTTTAGTGAAGTGCCTTACTTCCAAGATTCGCGGATCAGATGCAATGCGACCCGCTCAGGCAGTTATCTTTTGGGGTCTCTACACCGGATCTAAAGTGGATTATGCTTTACAACTTTGGGAAGAATTTTGTCATCAATTCACAAGTTCCAAGAGAAAAGCAGTACATCTTCTATTTCCAAGGTTCACAAAACTCATTATCAATCACTTCATGAAGAGTGACCCAGATATTGATCATCGCGGGAACTTCTTCTATCATACTCAAGATGATGACGATGTGTTAGACACTATGACTGCGGATAATCAATTCACAAAATATAAACTCAGACCAGCTCAAGTGCCTGCAATCATGATGAATGACGGTATAAGGGAAAGTGATCACTACAGAGAGATGCTTAAAGATATTTATGCACAGTTTATACGAGCAAATGCAGATCCTTCCGAAAAACAAGCAGAGACGCAAAAAGGAAAACGAAAGAAAATAATTTTCAAGCGCCAATCGACTGTTTCATCAAAAGACAAAGGCACAGCACAAGAGCATTTAGTTGATGAAGATGCTGAAGATGCTGAAATGACCCAAAAAGAGGAAGAACAGGAAGAAATACCACTTCGCAAGACAAACAAAGCAAAGCAGACCAAGGGTAAAGAAGCAAGTGTTGCTTCCAAAGAACCTGCTCAACAACAAATTTCTGAAGCCAAACGCCTGCGTATTGTTCTTCAACAAAGCAGACAGGAAGCTTTTTCCACAGGCTCAGGTTCAAGAATGTTTGAGGACTTAGCAGAATTCGGCAATCCTGATGCTGACTTGGCATTTTATGAAGATCCTCTCGACGAAGATACTTATGAAGATGCTGGTAACTACCACATTGAAAGTCGTGAGCTAAGTGAAGAACGTGCGAGTAGTGCAGACACAGATACAAGTATGATGTATCGAGACGCCAATATTACCACTTCTTTACCAGAACCAACTCACATGGTGCTAAACGAAGATGCTCATGCAACTTTCATACCAGCAACTCAACTTCAAAGTAAGTCTACTTCTGGTTCTGATGATGTCTTAAAATATCTTAATCTAGAAGGGGAGGGCGTTGAGGTAACAAACACTGATCCCTCAACAAACAAATCAATGGTGGATGTTCCCATTACTACTATTACATCCACCACCACTCCACCATTATCCACCCCGGTCATCAGTGAGGTCATTACCCCAGCTATCACCCCGGCACCCGTTGCACAACCAGTATCAACCACCATCATCACCACTGAATCTACACCGTCATCCGCAGCTGAACAACTTGTATCAACCACCGCCCCAATCACTGTATCTACATCAACACATATCCTTCAACAACCAGTATCATCCACCACCACGTTAACAGTTATGGTTACACCTTCACCAGAAGAACCACAAGTATCATCCACATCCAATCCCTTCCTCACAGTCAATGATCCACTGATTCAGTCTCTTCAACAACAGCTAGAGGCTCAAGCTACACAAATAGCTACATTGACTGAAAGGATCACCAATCCTCCCAAGGAACCACAAAAAGATGAGCCTACACTTCAGAAACTAATAGAAAGAGTGTCTAGACTTAAAGCAAAACATAAATCATTTCTTAAAGAGAAGAAAACTCGGGATAAAGAAAATGCTGCTTTTCTCGGGTCAATTGACGAGCAGATGACCACGATCATTCGACGCGAAGTCAAGTCTTATGTTGATCAACAACTACTACATCTTGTCGGTAATGGTCTATCTACTCTTCAACTAATGACATTGCTACAGACACGTCTGCTAGATATGGGAGCTCATAAATCAAAATACAAACGCAAAGTTCTGCAATATCTCAACAAAGCAATTGATGAAGAGAATCCTGCAGACACTACCGACTTTGAGTCTGACGATGCAGACGAACTAGAGGAGGAAGAAGATGAGGGTAATGATGAGGAGGATGATGGTGACAATGAACAAAATGAGGAAGAAGATAAGGAAGGAGATGAGGAGGAAGAAAAGGATGAAGAAGAAGAGGATAAGGATGACGATGAAGATAAGGACGAAGATACAGGTGACGATGAGGATGACGATGATGATAATGACGACGGTAATGGAACCACCAAGGGTGCTCAGAATGACGAAACAGGTACTAATGCCGAAGAGCCTAATAAGGATGACGGTGACAAAGCTACTGAGAAGGGTTTAGAGGAAGCTGTAGCAAACATTGCTGAAACCACTGAAAAGACAATCGAGTCTACTGTACCAGAAACTCAGCAACTCGATACAGGTATGTCTACTGCACCAGCTCTTACTACTGATTCTCACAATGAATCCGTAGAATATATGCAAGCAGAAGAACCGATACAGCCAATGATTGAAGAAGAACCTCACGGTAATATACCGGTAATGCAAGATCAACCTTCCACAACATTTGAAGATCCGCACAATAGTGACATGGAAGTTGAAGATCTAAATGTACCAGAACCAACGTTTGCTGAATCTTTAATCATTGATGACATGGTACAGGAGCAACTTTGGCTAACAAATGCAGCACCACAGCATTCTTTTGCCACTGCAACTGAAATGGAGATGACTCAATTCCTCAATAACCCTATCGATTTCTCGGCCTTTCTACGGTATTCTCATGGGAAATCGACAATGACTCCAGATTTGATCAAAATGGCAGCTGCAAACGTGGACTTCTTTGATACTTTGAAGATCAGCCATAACGAAGCAGAATATCATTTCAATGAGCTTACCAAAGCAATGAGAGCGACAACTACAGGAATTCAAACTCCCGTATTGCAACCTCTTACACCAACGATCATTGCCGGTTCTGCAACAATCCCAATAGAACACTTCGTGTCTCACGACCTTGAATACCTAGAGAATGGAGCAAACAAATATGCCACGTCACTCACCATGGTTAAGGCAATTAACTTGGAGAATGTTCCATGGATAGAGGATAAAGTAACTGGAACCATATGGAGAAAGAAAGTGCTCCAATTCTATGACACTTATGCAGCACTTGGTATTTCTCACTGGAATGCGAAGAAAAAACTTGCCTACAACCATTCCCACCGTCCTAAGAGAGGTTCTCCCATTGTATCAACACACCGGATCAAAAGTATTCTAGGAGCAACCACTCAGACGGTCTTCGGCTATGAATACTTGAACGTAATCCTCTTCAAACGTACTGATGAGAAAGAGTACCGAATTGATGAAAGTGATCTTCAGTACCTTCAACTTGAAGACATCGAAGATCTCCTGCTGCTATTGGCTCAAGAAAAAGTTGACCACTTATCACCTGATATTGTCATTGCCTTGAGTTCCAACTTTCGCCAATATGCTAGGAAAATCGTCATTCAGAACCGGGTGGAAGACTTTCAACTTGGTGTAGAAAGTTATCAGAAGAAGCTAAACCTGGAACGTCCCCATACGACCCCACTCAGCAATTTCCATAAGAACAAGAAGGTATACGTGGGGACAACCACACCGGAAGCAGGCATCTTCTACCCAAATGAGACTGGCACCATGCAGTATATGCGATTCTCTGAAATGCACAAATTCAGCGATGGCACGCTTAAGCAAGTTCGGGATGATCTGACGGTTCTCAATGCCAAACAACCGCTTCCAGCAGTCACCTACACCTGGACAAGCCAGTGCATCAGGGGATCAAAGTACGCAATCAAGAAGATTGAAGAACTTCTCAGGAAGCGCCGGTTTCTACGAAGCATAGAACGATTCGTCGGTGGACGATCATATGGAGCTCACCATCGGTTCACGGAACGAACCAAGTAATTTTGGTTCGTCTCATTACAGGTCAACTCCATATGTACATTATTGTGAATATGTTATCTTTTTACTTTATCAGCTTTTGTGGCTTGTTGTAGTGTAAAAGTATGATATTTTTTTTCAAGAATTTCTTACGAGAGTCTAAATCTTTCAAACACATCATACTCAAGCACTACAACTTACCCTCATTAATTTGAGGGGGAGCATTAATATGTTCTTTGGCCAACATTTAATTTCATTTTATTACCCAAAGACCGGTTAATCCATTAATATCTAAAATATTGACGGTTAACATTTTGGAAAGGGGAGAAAATGGGATTAAGGAGACTTTATGATATTTGGCTAAAACAATGAAAAAGACTTAAAAGATAAACCAACTTAACATGTGTAATGCACAAGTTAAGGGGGAGCATTTTTGATGATCAAAACACTTAAGGCACAAAATCTTTGATTTCAATATCACAAGTGCTTTAAGTGATTTTCAAGGATTTTTCATGGTGACTATATCAACCCAAAACACACTTAACTCACGACGAATGTGGTGACAAAAGGGTGGTAGGTATAGGTATTAGTCCAATGATTCATCAGAACTGATGCAATCTTCCCAAGGACAACTCCCTAGATAGAACTAGAAGTCCTAGGAAAGATGGAGTATGAATGTGAACGTAGCTGAATGCCGACCAAGTACTTAAGCTAGCACTGGAACAATCACAACAAGGTGCTAGTTATGACGTATTGGTAAGCATTGAAGGGGTTGAAGAATGAAAAAGAATTGTAAAGATAAAGGGTGTAAAGAAAGAAGCCCTCCTTACAACGTTAGGCAGAAACCGGGTCAATACATATGCTATTGAGATCATTAGTTAATGATTCTCGATATTGAAGAAAGCCATCATGGACCCAGTGATGCAATGCACAACCCTCCCCAGCTAACTCAAATATCTCTCAAAAGGTATTTGTTTTAATCACACGGAGTTCAACACGTTATCTATTGGTTTATTCACTCCGAATAGACTGATATTGAATAGGTGGCACTCCTCTCCAGCCATCGATCACTAAATCAAAACGCACTATCGAGTCTAGAGCCACGAGATCATCAAAAGTCTCATTAGGACGCTTTCCATTTATTCCTTGCTTCTTCACACACTGTGAAAAGTAAGAGATCTTTTATGAGTCCTACGCAATATTCTTGTAATATTGCCAGAACATCTAAGTAATACGCAAGTATTACAGTGAAGATGGAAATCCTGCTTGAGCCAACATCAAACAAGCTCATGGTAGGTGACACGTGCGGTTCTTTACGAACTAATCTTGTGACAACTGGAAAGAAACAGTAGTTTAATTCTTAATTGAACTTAAACTCGTTCCAGGCCTCTACGCATTATCGTATGATCTTGCCAGAACACTCAGAGTGACACTCTTTAGTGTTCACAGTGACGAGTGGAAATCCTTCTAGTGTTAACACCAAACAGCACTTGGTAGGTAACAAGCAAGATTCAATTTGAATCAAGTTTGTGACAACTGTAAAGCAACGATGGTGAATATCTTAATTGAAATTCACTTGTTCCAGGTTTCATGAATTGACGGCCTCAATCATAAGGATTTTTAATCCAAATGATTCACTCTTTATGTTCGCAGTCAGCTTTGGACGGTCGAATAAAGAGAACGGGTTTACCCGCGAAATCCTGTCAGGAAGTTACTTAATTGAAACTATCCGTCACGGGTACGATATCTAATATCGTCCAACGGTCTTCACTGACCGGAGGTAAAATGCTACCGAATTAGAATAAAATGTCAAAGCCATTTTATTCGTGTCGTTGCTGTGTACCTGTTGAAGACGGTGGCGTTGCTGTGTACCTGTTGAAGACGGTGGCGTTGTTGTGTACCAGTTGAAGACGGTGGCGTTGCGGTGTACCTGTTGAAGGCGTCCTCACATGCTTATTCCTTATGCATCAAATACTCCTGCAAATTCAAGAAAGTATGACCTGAAAGCCTTCCGCTGTATCAACTCTGAAACTTTCAAGAATTCAACAAAGGAAAAGTGTGTGGGACATGAAGTCACAAAGAGGCGAACCTCACAAGAAAATAAAGACTGCACGTGAAAGGCCAAAAGAACATGTTCCAAGCAAAAGGCTGATATCATTCAACACATATTCACAAAAGAAAAGAAAAAGAAAGAAAAGAAGACTACGAGCTCAAGAACAAGATCTAACATGCTAGATTAGGACTTTGTAAACTTGGAATGACCTCCCTTTGGGGGAGATTGTTGGAAATACGTTTTACGCATTTAGAAAGTCTCGGTCACTCCAACAATGTATTTATAGGCTCGTAGTTATGTTTAGTTTCACTTATTAAATAGCCCGACCTATGAGCATGTTCATGGGCCGGAAGCCCAAGTCCATTAAGGACTTAGGGTATTTAAACCTCTTTCCACCATGGAAAGAGGTGTTGGTTGTTTTCATTTCACATTTCAATAGAAAAGTTTCTTTCACTTCTCTCTCTAAGAAAAACATCAACCCTCTTGATTCATAAAGATTATCAATATTCTTCATATACATATTCGCTTGTTACACGAATAACCTCTATTAGAATGATTCTTGCTATTGTCGCATTAAGAAATTTGAAAGTTCACCAAATGGATGTAAAAACGACATTTCCAAACGGACATTTATAAGAAGAGATATATATGAACCAATCTGAGGGTTTCATGGCTCATGGACAAAGTTTGTAGGCTTGTTAAGTTATTGTATGGCTTAAAGCAAGCTGCCAAACAATGACATCAAAAGTTTGATCATGCTATGTTAGAGAGTAGATTCAAAATTAACGAATGCGACAAGTGTGTTTATGTCAAAGACACAAATAGTGGATATGTAATCTTGTGTCTTTTATGTTGATGATATGCTTATCGTTGGCAGTAACGACAAGATGATCAAGTCTACTAAAGGCATGTTGAAATCAAAGTTTAACATGAAAGATATGGGTTTGGTTGATGTGATCCTTGGAATAAAGATCATACGAACTCAGAGTGGACTTGCATTAAGTCAAGCACATTACGTGAACAAAATTATTAATACTCATAATGTGGGGGATTCCGGCCTAGCTAGAACTCCAATTGACACCAGCTTGCATCTATCTAAAAATAGGGGCGCATGTGTTGCCTAATTAGATTATTCAAGAACTATTGGCATGTTAATGTATTTTATGACAGGTACCCGACCTGACTTAGCATATGCTGTTAGCAGGTTAAGTAGGTATACTAGTCATCCAAGTGATGCACATTGGAAATCTATGACTAGGGTACTTTATTATTTGAGATACAATAGTGATTATGGACTGAATCATGCCAGATATCCAACTGTTATTAAAGGATACAGTGATGCAAATTGGATATTTGAAGTAAAGAATTCTAGATCGACTAGTGGATATGTGTTTACACTAGGAGGAGCCGCTATATCTTGGAAATCTTCCAAGAAAACTGTAATAGCTGAATCTACAATGAAATCAGAATTTATCGCATTAGATAAATGCAAAGAAGAGGCGGAATATATACGTCAATTTGTAGAGTACATATACAGGTGGCTAAACTGCTAACGGCCATTAGTATACATTGTGATAGTCAATCGGCAATTGGCATGGCTTATAGCACAATGTATAATGGAAAGTTTAGACATATTTGTCTTCGACATAATTCGATACAACAACTACTCTCAACATGCGTTATTTCAATTGACTATGTGAAGTCTATGGATAACATCGTGGGTCAGCTTACGAAAAGCTTAAGCAGAGAGTTAATTAGTAAGTCGTCTAAAGAAACGGGACTAAAGCCCTTGAAAGAATGAGTTTCAATGAAGAAAAACCTTCTGGTTGACTGGAGATCCCAAGATCTAGGTTCAATAGGACAACCTAATTATAGAAATGTGAGGGAAGTCACGTCAATGTGGGGAAATTATTTACTATAGGAACTTTGCTAGTCCATTCCTATAATAACGTGACTTGTTGAGAGGTTAAACATATGGCTTAATGATTCAAGATGAAATCATAAAGCATAATGATTCAAGATGAAATCAAAAAGCATATGTTTTTTATTGATTCAACATGAAATCACCTATGTGAAAGAGAAGTGTGGTCGATTCACAAGAAATTATGGGGGGCGCAATTTCTAAGAGCTCTTGCATAACTAGGCTAATGTTCATGACCACAACGAGCACGACTATGATGACTTAACAAGGTCAAGAAGAGTCTTGTGTGAGTGTGTATTGTCGTCTATGTAAACAGGGGTTGGGTTCAAGGACATCGCGTCTACTCAGATCTAGGAGACTAAGTGCATCTCACAAGTGAGGGTTCAAAGGTTCACACCTACTTATCCTATGCAGGACTTAACCGCAGAAATTTCGCGAAAACTATTGTGTATTTTCGACCGTTCTCCATTCATGTGAGGGATGTGGAATAATGATAATTGCAAAATAGTTTTTTACATAGTTTGGACATAATTTAATATATGTATATGTTATATATATTATTAGTAGTTAGTAGCTTTGCGTTCTCCTCGAAGAGAGCTTCGCAACAAGCTAAATGTCTAAAATGGAGTTAATATGAATGTGATATATTGTCTCAAAGTGAGGCACGTGAAACACAAAATCCTAAAACATGAAGTGAAATCATGTATATAAGGAAATCATGATTTCTACATTCAAAATCTCTTTGGTTGGTTTTATACAACACCCACGTACGCGCGCAGGGCGACATGCGGACACATATTCAACTCCGAAACCTCACCTACGGGCTATCTTTTTTGCTACAGATTCAAACTTTTTTCAAAAATTTTGTACATCTATATTAGAAATAGATATAAACTTAATAAATAAGTTATTCACAAAATATTTTCATGTGTTATAAAGACGGGGAAATATGTTTTAGTTATAACAGATTTGTCTGATTATAGTGTATATTTTTTCTTTGAGAACAAGTCAAGTTTTCAATATAAATATAACATGTCTCATTCAGTTTTTAGAAAAAGAAATAAACACAACTCCATTAATACAATACTTCAAGCCAGAGGCGGAGCTACAGGGGGTCACAAGGGTCACGTGGCCCCCACCTCAAAAAATAGCAGTTTTTAGAAAAGCGTTGTGATGTTTAAATTGAAAGTCAAATCATTTTTAGGCAGTTTTTATAATAAGGACTTGGGTTATTAGTTGAAGAGATGAAGAAGAAAAGAAACTATGGATAAAAAAAGAACAATGTGTATAAAATGATGAAGAATGCACATAAATAATAATGCAGTTTTGTTTTATAGTGGAATGTCACGTGAGAATGGGATGACTGAACCAACTTTTGTATTTTCTAATTCTTTTTTAGTTTCTTTTATATTATTTTTTAGCTAAGGCATTTTGATTTGGGTGAGCAATAAAATTTTCTTTCACTTTATTTCTGATACGTTATAAAAAAAAAATTTGACCCGTTTTAAATTTTTTTCTAGCTCCGCCCCTGCTTCAAGCAGTCCATCGATCAGAAACACAAAACGCTCACGTCCCGTGATCTTTCAGGCAAGTTTGTCTTGTCCAACTGTACAACAGCTTGAACGTTGTATATTGAAAAACAAACGGCGTATCTGTTTTTAAAAAATTGTATTTAACACGAGCCTCGTCTCTATATATATACTGCTGTCGTTTTATTTTATTAATCAGCTTTCTGTTGATTAATTTTCTGTTAATTTAATCGTTGTAATTCGATTTATACAATAAAAGTATACATTTTTCCTTACAAACCCAACGTGAACGAGAGAGCTTGAAAACCCACGTACTTAACCCAAAACTGTGCACGGTCACAAACTCGGTTGAACTCACGGAGTGTCGAACTCGGAAAACAACGATTGCTTTTATTATTCTGTTATCTCGACAAAACATTCCCTGCAAACCCACATCTTCTTATTTTGTTCACCGTTTACACCACTTTGAACCGTATAGATCCCGCTAGAGAACACAGCTCGTGGTAAAAGAAAAAAAAAAAAAAAAAAAAAAAACGAAATTCATTGCCTCGCGAGATAGTGACTAAGCTGAATTTAATTGTCCTCTGGCTCACACATAACCTAATGAAACACAAATACAACACACAAAAATAAAGAAATACGGACCGTTGGGCTGGCGGGACGACGCCAGACCCAAAAACGCCACCCTTGATGTGTCTTTCGTGTTGTTCCGTCGCGTTTTGGGGCGGCACCACCCCAAAACGCATCGTACCGAATGCTCTAAGCTAATTTGAAAGGAATACATGCACATACAAGTGCAATTCTTTTATGACAACTTAAGTAAACACAACAGCATAAAATTGGCACCTCTATGTGGACATATGTTAGGCTGATTAGCAGTTGTAACAGGAATAAGTTAGGTGATACAGGTGTAAAGTGTTTCACAATGATCAGTAAACCAAACAAAAATGCAAACAGATATTCATATGATATTTCGTGTTTGGTCTGCATAATGGATAACTTACAAACAGGATGCCTCTCAAAAAGAACTTGCACATAGCATCACGTGCTTGTTAATCTGGTCCTATACACACACATACGCATTTAACATGATCGTAATCCCAAATGTATAAGAACACACCCAAAGTCTTATATATCGATTTGGTCGACTTTTTGCCACCTAATCTACCACTCTATCATTTCTTTAGCCTACCAAGGTCCGGTCAATGTTCTTCGTAAGCATAGTCTTTTACTTCCCCATGGCAGTTTCATCTTCTCCACTAACTGCAAAAGTTAAGAGTTGATCGGCGTTTATCAGCCTGTTGCTATAGCATTTAAGGCTCTCAAAAAGGGTGCAATTGTACATAATGTTCAGTTTGACTTTTTGGGGTCAAAGGGCCAGTTTTGACTTCAGCAATCTATCTAAAAAGTTTACCATGGAAAATCTTTTGTGTCAAAAGATGTGACTATGCATCTAAAATTTGACAGGATGCGTAATGTGCCTTTTAAAGTAGAAAATAGCACTCGAATAGTCAGATGTGCTTATGTTATCTAAAGTTTTCAATAAGCAGATGTTTGAGTCTTTGGAAAATTCTCACAACTTTATTAAAATGACCAAAAACAACATTATGGAAACTAAAGACTTCTAAATTAGGTTAAATATTCCCATAAAAGTAAGTACTTCTATTTTATCGTAAACATGTGGGAAAATAAGTATCAAGTATTTATCCTTGGCTAATCAGTTATTTTCAGCCAATATGGTGCTGATTATCTAATCTCATATTTTGAGGCCTAAATACCAGCTTAGAAAATGTGACGCATCGTCCCATAAGTGAAATAGAATTATGAGCCCGTTATAGACTACTAACAACGTCTACCACTCTACCAAGCTTTTTAAGTTAATTTGGCTCTCCGTGTGCCGATACATACCTGATTATTTTGCATATCCATCATCTCTTCCTGCAGTGACAACCAGGTAAAAAAACACATGTAGATATTAACAAACATTCAAACCAGTTTGCAAACAGGAAAATGATGATTAAAACTAGAGATACGTGCCTGTTTCTGGAGCAACTCATTATTGATTTCTTTAAGCTTTGCAACTTCAGCTTCCAACTCCAAAGTATAGGCCTGGTGGATTGATTTAAGGGGTCATTTATCACAAGTAGAACTTACTTATCATGGCAAGATGAACGAGTTGGGCAGGTCGGGTAATAGGTCAAATGGGTTGGTAAACATATCCGGCTGTGTTTATCAGCCACTTTTATATGATTTTTATCCATTACTGAAAATTCTTGGGGCCAACCAGCTACTAAAACTACTTTCTAGGCCACCCCAAATATGTATCGGGTCTCGTTTATACAAAATCCCGCAAAAAAACAAGTTAACTTTAAACTTCCGAAACAAACATAAATACCCTTTGATTACTTATGATATTATGGTAGCAGTCAAAATCTTAACGAAAAGAAACCCTTCATTCAAATTTTTGTTTATCAGATTTGGTTTGAAGGAAACTAGATACTAGTATATAGTTTGGCGACCTTAATGAAAAAAGAACAGTTGGATTGCATGTGGATTAGACGTAGACTTTAGGAAACTTGTAAACCGTTTGACCTTTTGGTTCGTCGTTCGATCTAATCCATTTGACCCACTTAAGAGAAAACATATGCCAAACCAACCCATTCATAACAAATAGTGGATGTCACTTGTTACAAACAAAAAGGAAGAAGTTAACTCACCTGCTTCCGGGCGCGTGATCGTGCAGCAGATTCTCTATTCTTAATCATTCTCCTCCGCCTTCTTTCCACTACTTTCTCTAGAGTACCGCTGCTTTTCCTCCCTCTTAAACCACCTTCACCAATTGTATAAAAGGGAGGTGGTGATGGAGTTGAATCAAAGTTAATTTTGGGAATTATATTTCGTGGAGACCCCGCCATAATTCCCCCAAGTGTTTTAACATTCATTGCACCACTTTCAGTACCATTAACTTGAACCATACTACTACTTATCGGTTGCTCATATTTCCCGATCCTAGTCCCAGGGCTAGCCCTCTGACCAGTCAATGGTGCGGTGAAGTCCAAAGCAGCTTGCTTCGGGAAAATTGGTTGTGGTTTTGGTTTTGGCTGAAGGTTTAGTCCATTTTGAGTTTGTGTAATTTGGTTAACCATTGGTGAGTTGTTCCGAGGTGGTGGTGGTGGTGGTTGTTGAAACACTTGATTCTGATTAGGGTTCTGAAACCCGAATGTGATACTACTGTTTTCACCGTTCTGTTGTGAAATATCACCAAAATATGCCCCCTTCTGAACTTGGTTGTTTTCGGTTACTACACCAGCTTTCAACAAGAAATCCTCGAGTGTCATCTCACCTAAGGTTGGTTCCCTTTGTTGTGGTTGTAAGTTAGTTTCAGCCATCAAACCCCCATCTTTAACAACACCATCAGTACTACTTTTGAGCAACTCTCGCCACACTTCCTCAACTGTTTTCTGGCTAAGTGTTCTTGGCAACGTCAATGATCCTTGTCTTTGCATATTATTATTGTTTCCATCATTTGACACACTTCCATCTATTGCAAAATTTGAGGTTGATGCGACCGTTTGAGTCTCTTCCGCAGTCCAAATGTTCTTTAAAAGTTCATCCATATTCATTGATCCAAAATCCTTACTACCTCCACCTAATGTGTTTTGTAACTCATCGAAAGTTAATGAGTATATGGAAGATTGTCGGTTTAATGGCGAATTTGACACCATTTGTTTACTTCCATTCAGGCCTTGTTGTGATGTGTCGCCACCATAGTTCTTGAAGTTGATAAACGAACTCATTGCTTAAATATCTCTATCGCCTTGAGTACTTCATACCCAAAACGTGACAATTTTACAAAAAGGAAAATATATTAGTCATTTTCCAAAAAGAAGTAAACTTTCTTAAAAAAGCAATAAAAAATTACCAAATTAGTAAGTACAAGATTATCTGCCTACTTTTATGGCACTTTATGGGGGTGTTTGGTATTGCTTATTAAAACTGCTTCCAACATAGTTTACTCGAAATGAAGCAAATTCGGATAAGCAATCCCAAAATAGTGTCAAAACTGCTTATTTGTTATGTCAAAAAGGCAATTTCACATAAGCAGTTCTAATATGCAATCTCAAACACCCAATTCATATAAGCATTAATCACATCACAAATCTATAAATCTTTATAAAAAAAAACTAATGATACCCATGTTAAAGAGTCATGTTTTGACTTCTAAGTAAAGATTGAGTTTATCAAATTAGATAGACATTGACTTTAATAGCACTAACTAGAATTTTCATTTCTTAAAGTCAAATTTTTATAAAAAAAAAAGATCAAAATATTTATACACCTAACAATTTTTTTAGAACGATACCACACTTGAAATCCGACCCCCGAGTTAAACCATTCAAACGGGCAGGCCCAGCGACCCGGGAAACCCATATAACTCACGGCTTTGTGCGAGGAAGAAATTCGAGTTTTTTTTTTGTCTCTTACAAGACTCGAACCCGGATAAAACCCCCTCCTAAGCTCCAAAAACTCAGGTGGCCAACTGTACTAAGACAGTTGGTTTATACATATAACATTGATTACATTTCCTGATCTATAAAACTATGAATAAAGCATTAATTTTTATCATCATTTCGACTAAAAGAAACCAAGTAACATAAAGATCTAATCCAAAAGCAAAAAAAGATAACAACCCATTAAAGATTAGACCAGTTACAACAAAGGGTAAGTTGCAAAAAGCTAAATAAGTAATTAAAAATCAAATCTTTATAAAAAATTAAAAGAGAAAGAAACTGGAAATAAAAAAAGAGAGTGAAGAAGAAAATATACCCTTTTTAACAACACAATGAGAAGGTGAAGAAGAACAAGAGCTGCTGCTTGTTTGTTGGCTCTGATGAGATGACAAGTGTCTTTGTGTTTGGTTTTTCAGGCTATTTATCTATGTCATCAAATATTTTTTGTTGAAATTTATGTTAGTTTTTTAAGGATTATGTATATGACCCTCCATGTTTCAAAAGTTTCTTTAAATTCACAGTTGACGGGAACATTCTAACCTCGGATGAATTTTGACACCTGTCTACCCTATAAAAAATAGTTTAGGAAACTCTTCTGGCCTAGTGGAGCACCAACTAGCCGAGACTCGAACTTTTAATCTTTTATCTACAAAATCTCTCGTGTAGGCATATAGTTTTTTTTGGTTTGAGTATCAGCTAAGCTAAGTTTCTTTGGTCTTCATCTTAACATAAATAAATGTTTACTTTTTTGTGTTTCAACCGATAAAAAGTGTGTTTAGTTGATGGTGAGTTTAGTTAGTAAATTTTTTTAAACTTTGTGTAGTTATTTTGAATGGAGTGACTAATAGACTGTCGTTACTGCTAGGGATGCAAGTGAATGAGGAATTCTTGTTCATGTGCGCTCGTTTAAATTTAAACGGACATGACCACTTATGTGAACAAATTTTCTTGTTTATTTTTGTTTATTAACAAAATAAGGTTGTGTATGTTCATAAGTTCGTTCATTAAGTACTAAATGAACATAAACGAAGAAGCATATATGAACATGGGCTAATAGACATAAAATTATGAAGAATACAAAAATTAATGTATTTATGATAAAAACTTACAAATAAATGAACGCTAACGAACCCATCATTGGATGTTAGCTAACAAAAAAAAACAAACAACACTTTTGTTCGTGTTCGTTCATTTAGTTAAACAAACGAAAAATTTTATTCGTGTTCGCTTTTTTAATACATAAATGAATATACGTGGTACTTTTACCAAATGGTTTAAAAAATATTCACTGAACGTTCAACTTATTTACAACCTAGTTACTGCAAATGTTAAAGACACGAATTTAACTTTTACTTTAGCTTAGATGTTAAAGAGTACGATGAAAGTGATAGGTGGATTTAACTTTTGTTCATTTTATTTTATTTTGCTGAAGATACATCTTTAAATTATCCGTCTCATCCAAGATAAAGCATAATATACGAAAATGATATATTCACTAAGGCTTCATGATCTGTTTTTCTCTACAAGTGTGTTTAGTTATTGAAAAATAAAAAGTTTTTCAGAAAAGAAAACAAATTACTTGTTAAAAATAGTATTTTTTTGAAATTTCTCTATTGAATAAAAAAAACTTGTTTTTTCATTTTATACCTAAAATTTAAAAAACCTTAGGTTTAGAGTTCTTCAATTTACAAGAGGTTCTCTAGAGATAGAAGAGTTATTTCACTCTCAAGATAACTAAAGAATAAAAATCAAAATAACTTTTCTACAACTAAACGCAACATAAATTTTCCAAAAGTTTCACATTTTCATCTAAGAATGAGCTAGTAGCAACATAAGGGTCCTTTTATGAGACAAATATCAACTATATAGGATCGATTTGTAACATCTAAGATTAACATTAAAAAATTCTAGATTTAATAGAAAAAAAAGTGAAACGTGGACCAATAATAGTGCTTGATGTGATCTCTGAGCCAATAAGAAAACGCAATTTGGTCCAATAATAAGCATTCGATTTCGCTTTCTGACAAAGTTATAAGATATTTTAAAAATGTTTTATTTAAGGAGTAGGTGAGTGGGGAACATGAAGATATGTAATGCCATCACCTTTTTAATTCTCCATTTATTATTGGTTACTTCCATCTTGGCCATTCATTTGATATCTAGGAGATCACATTGATTTTCTAAATATATTTTTTATTTTAACTATTTCTTTTTCAAAATAAATGTAACTAAAAGAAAATTTTATTTATTTAGTTTAATGTGTATCTGGTGCGAAAATTGGCTAGCGTTAAATAGTTTATAATATGTTAATTGATTCAATGGTCGAATCAATAACTTGGTGGCCCGATCGGTTGACTTGTTGGTCGAATCAGTGAACCGGTAACTCAATCGGGTTGATCGATGGTTGATCTTGTGACCCGGTGACATGAACGGGTTGACTCGATAGTCGAATCAATGACCCAGTGACTCGACCAGGTTGACTCGGTGGTCGAATCCGTGATCCCGTGACTCTACCGGGTTGACCTGGTGACTCAGCCAGGTGAATCCGATGGTCTAACCCGTAACCTAATGACCCGGTCAGGTTGACCCGATAGTCGAATCCATAACCCGTTTATATTGTTTGAAAAGGATGAGTTAAGAAATGTTGAAAATTTTTAACTTTTCAACAAAGGGGATACATCATTTATAAAATACTAAACGTGTACTTACACATAACTGCGAAAATTGCCCATCGATAAAATACTTAACGATATGTTAATTGATCCGATAGTCGAGTGTAACCGGGTTGACCTGTTGGTCGAATCAATGAATCGGTGACTCGACCGGGTTGACCCTGATCGATCTTGTGACCCGTTAACTCAACCGGGTTACCCTGGTCAATCTTTTGACCCGGTGACTCGACCGGGTTGACCCGGTGGTCGGATCAGTGAGCTGGAGACTTGGCCGGTTTGACCCGGTGGTCGAATTAGTGACCTGGTGACTCGAACGAATTAACCTGGTGGCTCAACCGGGTTGACCTTGTGACAACCGTGGTTTTGAGGTTCGTCACTTGGTCTTACTTTTAGGTTATTTTATGTGTGACTACTTGATTTTTGTGCTTACGTGTTTATTTTGTGTGAACGAGGTTGGTGTGGTTATCGTTTATGAGTATAGAGTACTCATAAGTAAATCGAGGAACGGTTATTTCATGTTCATGAGCTCACAAGTGGTGACTATGAAATGAAATAGTGATATTTTGGTGTTTACGTATACGTATATGTATTATAGAAAATCGTATTTTTACGATTTACGGTTTAGCATTTAGAGGTCCCGGATGAGGTAATTAGTCATATGGATATTTTCCGGGATGGTTTTAAGTCATTTAGGACTTATTTATAAAGTTTATTTCGAAATTTGAGATTTTTTTTAAAAGTGTATATTTTACGTCTTTTACGGTAAAACGCGTAAATTTGACTAGTTTTACGGTTTTGAGGTTTTGGGAGCTTTAGGAGCTGAAATAAATTAAGGTAAATTAAGATAATATTATTAATACATATATTAATAATAAAAACAAATAAAAAACGAATTTTGAGGGGTAGGGTCGGTTTAAAAAAAAAGAAAGAAAAAGGGAAAAGAGGAAAAAAGGAAACAAGTGTTATACTTGGACAAGGATTGTTTTGCTATATAAGAAACCCCCACACTTATACCAAACGAATTATATTCATTCCCTGGAGTTTATAGTCGACTTATAGAAGAGAAAAATTAGGGTTCTTCATAAAATTGGGGTTTTCTCATCTTCCATTAATTTAAAGGTAAATCTTCAAAACCCTTTTCATATTAAATTGTTTTTATGTTTAAATTAATTATTCTTATGATGGATTAGGGTTAGGGTTTATATAAAAACAGTAGATTAATAATGTATTAACCATAATATGATGATCACATAAATTAGGGCTTGTAATTAGAGGGGTTAGGGTTAATTAATGAGGTTGATTTTGTTAAACCCGTTTTTAAAAACTGGGCAGAATTTTAAGTCAATTGTTTTGATCATATCTAGAGTTCTAGGAACATTCAAGATGCGATCAAACTAGCCCTGGATAGGTAATTGAGTTGGCTTTCTAAATCAAGAAACGAGAACTAAATTGGAGGTCGGGAAGTGGGTCAAAAGCAGGTTACAACAGTCGAAGGTCAAAGCAGTTTTGAATTCAGCCTGTTTTCTTTTTAAGTTTTGGGTTGTTTGGGGCACTTAGGGTTGCATTGGGATCTTCTCACAAACGTGAGAGATGGTTTATATATTGTAGTTAATATCTGCACTTGGGCTAAGGTGGTGGTTTAGGGTAAAACCCCTTAATGGTAACAAACTTTTAGTACGTTTAAAATCAGGAAATCTGGAATGACGAAAGTAGATATATATATATATATCGGGGCCTTAACAGTAGCTTTAAGGTTAGGGCAAGTGGGAGGTGTTAGCCAAAATATGTAAGGGTGTGAATATTCCTTTTACAGAAACCATGGGTAGGTTTAAGTGGGCTTTTGACCTAAAGTTTTGAGACCTAAAAACTGGGACTGTTTTGGGTAAAATACGAACGGGTTAGTTATTAAACTTAACCAAGTTAAGGACTTGTTAAGGAAGGGTAATGGGGTAATTAGAGCTTATTAATGAGGTAAATATGTGAGAATGGGTTAGATGTCCATCATAGGTTAATGAGCCATCTTAGTGATTGGTTCGTTTATTGATTTCGTGTCTTTGGTTTGTTAGCTTGTTGCTAGTGCAAGGACGTGTGAAGGAGCTATCAGGTGAGTGTTCATAATCCCATGTTTATTTTTGTTGTGACTTCCAGATGGGATGGAAGAGACACTGTGTTGAGTTGTTTCTAAATTGTTGATGTGAATGTTTTATGGTTGTGATGGACTTGTGTGTACACTTATGTGATTAACTGCTATGTGATTTTTGATATGTTCTTGTGGTTTGACAAGGTAGTGGCCTTGTGGTTTGACAAGGTAGTGGCCTTGTGGTTTGCCAAGGTAGTGGCCTTGGGATAGGTACATAGGGTGATCATCTAAGGTACCATGGTGTTGTTTGGCAAGGTAGGAGCCTTGGATTGGTTTGGTATGATTGGTCTTGAATGATAGTTGTTAATACATAATTGTAACACATTGTCCATATGTTCTTTTGTTGATGATTGTTATTCACAGCTTGTAACTGATTTAGCGTTGGAGTCTAAACCTATGACTCTCACCAACTTTATGTTGACGTGTTTTAGTGTCTCTTTCAGGTGAGAATGTGGTTAAGCATGAGAACATAAGTGGCTAGGATTAGAGAAGCTTAGGAATGCATATAGAAGGAGAATCCCCGTTCCTTCTTAATTTACCTTAATTTATTTCAGCTCCTAAAGCTCCCAAAACCTCAAAACCGTAAAACTAGTCAAATTTACGCGTTTTACCGTAAAAGACGTAAAATATACACTTTTAAAAAAAAACTCAAATTTCGAAATAAACTTTATAACTAAGTCCTAAATGACTTAAAACCATCCCGGAAAATATCCATATGACTAATTACCTCATCCGAGACCTCTAAATGCTAAACCGTAAATCGTAAAAATACGATTTTCTATAATACATATACGTATACGTAAACACCAAAATATCACTATTTCATTTCATAGTCACCACTTGTGAGCTCATGAACATGAAATAACCGTTCCTCGATTTACTTATGAGTACTCTATACTCATAAACGATAACCACACCAACCTCGTTCACACAAAATAAACACGTAAGCACAAAAATCAAGTAGTCACACATAAAATAACCTAAAAGTAAGACCAAGTGACGAACCTCAAAACCACGGTTGTAGGAATGTTACCTACTTACCTAGACTCCTGCATTGTTGAGATATTGTCATGACATTTGTGTCGCCATTTATGACATTATATTTGCATTTTAGTTTTCTCTATAGAGACACCGTTTGTTGTGATGATATCCATACGTCGCACCCCATATTCCGCCATGGTGGGGTGTTACAGAATGGTATCAGAGACAAAGGTTATAGAGAATTAGGTTGCCTAGTCGCATAGCCTAGTCTAAAGCTTAAGGGTCCCTACATATAGGTGTCATAGGAGTATGTGTGCATTTTATTATAATTGATGTGTTTGAATGTTATTTATTGTGATGTTTTGACTGGTATGAATTGAACCATAGTAAGTTCATACTTAGCCACATGTTATTTTCTTTTCGAGTTGTGAGTAGTGCGGGTTTAACCATAATCGCCCACGCTAGTCATTGTCGTATTTTACTTATAATGTACATTATAGTACATAATTTGGTACATAGTAGTTTCTATCTTTTGTTGGGTTATTTTATGTACCTGAGGGGTATTATTTTCTTTTGATGTTTAAGTCATGTTCCCTAAGAATCATGTGGTGGTTCGAGTTATTAGGAGTAGGTGAATATGAAGGACCTTATGCTATTTCCACTCTTATGGGCGACATGACTTATAACTGATTACGTTTTCGTTTTGGATTTAGTCTAGGCTGTTTTAGCTAGACTATGGATTTCTGTATTCCAAGAGTTTTATTATGTTATTTTATAGATGGAGTTTTGGACCTTATTGGTTATGTGGTTATGAGCTTATGTGAGTAGATAGATTTTTGTGTTATATGTTGTATTGATTCTTATAAGTGTCATCATAGGAGGGAGTGCATTGGGGAAAGGGTAATTGTATAAGTATGGTGGCCAACATAGTTATACAAGTACCACAACTTCAATGGGTTCTCAAGTATGATTGCATGAAAGAGGATTAGTACATGCTTGTATATGGTGAGATGTAGATATTGGGTATACGTATAATATATGGGTTTATGTAACGGCTGCCTACGATATGGCTATTTTTATTAGTGTGTTATATGTTTTGGGTTATAGTTGTGTTGTGTGATTTTGGGGTCACACGATATGGTTTGGTTTTGGAGGTGGGTTTTATGCTTTGTTGTGGCACGGTGAGATGGTGATTACTCGTGTGGAAAAACGAGTGTATGACGTGATTGGTTGATCCGACATGTATGGTAACGAGTATGTTTTGGGTGATTTAATAGGTATATATATGCGGATGTATATATACTACTATGTGTTAAGTTATGGTATATGGTCGTTCACTAGTTATTATAACTTGAACGTACCTTGTGTTTGTTCGTGTTTTATGGTGCTGGAGTTGATGGAGTTTCAACAACGTTTCGAATTTTTTTTTTTTTTGAACTGTGTCTTGTAGCGTATTCTTTGAGTTCATATTTCACGTGTACGTTTTAAAATGTTGTTCTGGGTTTTAAGTCCGTTGAATAAATGGAGATTTCTTTTGGGATAATGAAATCTTTTGGGTTGAGTCTTACATTTCTTTTGGTTGGTATATGGAAAAAGGGGGGGACTTGGAAATCTACTATAGAGTTAGATAGTTGGTTGTATTCGGTAAAATAAGGGTAAGGTGTTGGAGTCATGTTTGAAACAAGATGTAACATAAGTTTTTTTTTATCAACACTTATTTATTTCAAATTCTAAAAGACTTTCATTAAAATAAAGCGAAGTAAAATTTCTTTCTACTTACATAGTTTATATAATCGGATTTAACTGATTCATGCCATTTATAGTTATTGATACAAGGTTAAAAGGAGTTTATGAATATTTCACATACAATTATATCTTTCATTGAAAAGGATTGCATTGATCACTAAGTCTATTCTTTAGTTTTTTAAAACAACTAGCATAAAATTGTTTTGGTCATAACTTGTTCGTTTTTAAAGCTTTTTGGGTGATTCAAAAGGCAAAAATTATGTACTCGGAACGTACTTTTCAAATATTCAGAATGTATAGTCATGGGAGGTCAGTGGACTGGCCGGAATTTTTGTACAAGTGTCGGGTTCAAGGTTGAGTTTAAATAGTAGTTTTATTTTTTTTATGATTTGGGATGCACGGGATACCTAGTCTTTGAGTTGAGTTTTGAGATCGTCTAGAAGGTTGTTTGTAGATGGTTTGAGTCACATAGATGTGGGGAGGTAAGGAAAAAAAATGTTAATATATATATATATATATATATATATATATATATATATATATATATATATATATATATATATATATATATATATATATATATATATATATATATATATATATATATATATATATATATATATATATATATATATATATATATATATATATATATATATATATATATATATATATATATATATATATATATTCTTTTGGAAAGTCGATCTTTGCACGGTTTAAATAATATGTGGCGGGGCGTAATATGTTTTGGTTGCCATTGGGTGTTTCTTGGATTATTTTTCGTTGTCATGGGTCATTTGGAAATTGATACATGTTTTGGGTTTGAGTTTTCTTTGGAGTCTCGTGGTTTTTGATTTGTTTTAATTGGTGCACGTGAAATGTCGTTAGTTATCCGTGGGTTTAATTCGTCGATCGTATCTGGTTTATTCAGGATGTAGTTTTGGTTTTGTATGGTTTAGGAGCGTTGAGGTAGAACCATGAATAGAGACACCGTTTGTTGTGATGATATCCATACGTCGCACCCCATATTCCGCCATGGTGGGGTGTTACAGAATGGTATCAGAGAGGAGTTGTAGCTTTATGAATAGATCAGACCTGTGACAACCGTGGTTTTGAGGTTCGTCACTTGGTCTTACTTTTAGGTTATTTTATGTGTGACTACTTGATTTTTGTGCTTACGTGTTTATTTTGTGTGAACGAGGTTGGTGTGGTTATCGTTTATGAGTATAGAGTACTCATAAGTAAATCGAGGAACGGTTATTTCATGTTCATGATCTCACAAGTGGTGACTATGAAATGAAATAGTGATATTTTGGTGTTTACGTATACGTATATGTATTATAGAAAATCGTATTTTTACGATTTACGGTTTAGCATTTAGAGGTCTCGGATGAGGTAATTAGTCATATGGATATTTTCCGGGATGGTTTTAAGTCATTTAGGACTTAGTTATAAAGTTTATTTCGAAATTTGAGATTTTTTTAAAAGTGTATTTTACGTCTTTTACGGTAAAACGCGTAAATTTGACTAGTTTTACGGTTTTGAGGTTTTGGGAGCTTTAGGAGCTGAAATAAATTAAGGTAAATTAAGATAATATTATTAATACATATATTAATAATAAAAACAAATAAAAAATGAATTTTGAGGGGTAGGGTCGGTTTAAAAAAAAGAAAGAAAAAGGGAAAAGAGGAAAAAAGGAAACAAGTGTTATACTTGGACAAGGATTGTTTTGCTATATAAGAAACCCCCACACTTATACCAAACGAATTATATTCATTCCCTGGAGTTTATAGTTGACTTATAGAAGAGAAAAATTAGGGTTCTTCATAAAATTGGGGTTTTCTCATCTTCCATTAATTTAAAGGTAAATCTTCAAAACCCTTTTCATATTAAATTGTTTTTATGTTTAAATTAATTATTCTTATGATGGATTAGGGTTAGGGTTTATATAAAAACAGTAGATTAATAATGTATTAATCATAATATGATGATCACATAAATTAGGGCTTGTAATTAGAGGGGTTAGGGTTAATTAATGAGGTTGATTTTGTTAAACCCGTTTTTAAAAACTGGGCAGAATTTTAAGTCAATTGTTTTGATCATATCTAGAGTTCTAGGAACATTCAAGATGCGATCAAACTAGCCCTGGATAGGTAATTGAGTTGGCTTTCTAAATCAAGAAACGAGAACTAAATTGGAGGTCGGGAAGTGGGTCAAAAGCAGGTTACAACAGTCGAAAGTCAAAGCAGTTTTGAATTCAGCCTGTTTTCTTTTTAAGTTTTGGGTTGTTTGGGGCACTTAGGGTTGCATTGGGATCTTCTCACGAACGTGAGAGATGGTTTATATATTGTAGTTAATATCTGCACTTGGGCTAAGGTGGTGGTTTTGGGCTAAGGTGGTGGTTTACGGTTATGCATTTGGCTTTGCCAAAGCACTAGCGGTTTTCATGGAGTCAATGAACCGAGTGTGCATGAACGTCTATAAACGAGTTGTCATCGGGAGCATCGACGACATCTTGATCTAATCAAATCTTAGAAGGAGGATGAGGCGAATTATGTGTTGGTTTTGGAGTTGTTAGTAAAGGGAATGAAACGTGAGATTTTTAAGTGTGAGTTTTAGGATTTAGTTGGCCAGGACTAGTAGTCAGAGATGATGGCATATCGTGGAACCAGCAAGGGGCGAAGTGAAGAAGGACGAGGAAGCATTTTGGAGGCTGAAGAGGTGGATTGGATGATGAGCAGATCTTGGCATTATCGGAAGGACTGGATGAATTCGCGAAGCATGACGATACGTGGAGCAGGGATTTGGACGCGTACGAGGACGACAAAGAAAGGCGATCGCTTATACGTTGCAGGAACTGAAGATTTGGAAGAACTGGATAGACTTAGTTAGTGGAGCTGGACTGTTATATCTGCCTAGAATGCTAGAGGCATTTGGTGTACGAGACGTGGAGAATGATCTATACGGATCATGAACGTATCCAACACATATTCAATCATCTTGATTGAACATTTGGCAAAAGGTGATGGGTGGAGTTAATTGATGAAAGAAAATTGCAAGGCCAAGTACCATCTGGGAAAGGCAAGCATGGTCGATGAGACATGGAATAAGAAGGATGAGGTGAAGCTGAGACGAACTTGAACTATAGGGATGATGTATTAGAGTGGTTTGGATGAAGGATGTGGGTTGCACGAGTTGAGTTGTCTAAAGCAGTGAACGCGTCAACATTTATGTTGCGTGGCTTGGACAATCGTAAGGAGGAAAGGGGCGTAGACTATACTTCCTACATGGATAGGAGTAGTTTAGAAAGGGCGATGTAAGGACGAAGTTGGTGGAAGGGATACATAATGCGGTGGGGGATTAAGTACGACTAATTCATCACCTATTTCAAGAGGAATGAGAAGTCACGTAGTTGGGAAGTTGGAAGAATTAATGGATATGTGAAAGACCGTCATAGGTCACTTTGTAAGGAAATTGGAATTTAAAGTAGTTTGGGATACGGACTGAAGGGAGTTGATGAACGTAATTGGACATGGGTGATTGATTTAGAGGTAGTTCGGAAACTCGTTAGCGATGGCTTGTAGCTTTATGAGAGGAGTTGGGCTAAGGTGGTGGTTTGTGGACTAGAATTGGTAAAAGAGGCTACTAATGTGGTAATGGTGTTTGTGGACAGAATGAGAGCAACAAGGGATGCTATGTAGAAAAGGAGGAAACCACTAGATTTAGTGACAAAGTTATGTATGGAGTTTCACCCATAGTAACGGGTGGTATGATTTGGAAAGATGTAAGTGTTGATGTAGAGTTTTGTAGGTCCATTTATGATCTTTGGGAAGATCAGACCATTAGCTTATGAGCATAGAATTACCTGGGGGAAATGAGTTGTATACATGATACATTTCATGTATTGGGGTTGGTAAATGTTGTTTGAGGATGCATATTTGCATGACCGGTTATTCGGGTTTTGTGCTAATAAGAGTCTTTGTTTTATCGAAGAGTCATTTGCGAGATTTATTGACTGTGAGGTCAAGAGTTTGGCAATGGGTTTAATTATTTTTGGTTTGTACATGTGGTATCTTGAAACTTGAACTGAAGTTCACGTGGAAATGAGAGGAGTTCATTTAGAACAAGTATCCTCGTGTGATTTGTTGTCTGTGTGTTGATCCTAAGGAGTAAATCTCGGGACGAGATTTCTATTAGGAGGGAGTGATGTGACAACCGTGGTTTCGAGGTTCGTCACTTGGTCTTACTTTTAGGTTATTTTATGTGTGACTACTTGATTTTTGTGCTTACGTGTTTATTTTGTGTGAACGAGGTTGGTGTGGTTATCGTTTATGAGTATAGAGTACTCATAAGTAAATCGAGGAACGGTTATTTCATGTTCATGAGCTCACAAGTGGCGACTATGAAATGAAATAGTGATATTTTGGTGTTTACGTATACGTATATGTATTATAGAAAATCGTATTTTTACGATTTACAGTTTAGCATTTAGAGGTCTCGGATGAGGTAATTAGTCATATGGATATTTTTCGGGATGGTTTTAAGTCATTTAGGACTTAGTTATAAAGTTTATTTCGAAATTTGAGATTTTTTTTAAAAGTGTATATTTTACGTCTTTTACGATAAAACGCGTAAATTTGACTAGTTTTACGGTTTTGAGGTTTTGGGAGCTTTAGGAGCTGAAATAAATTAAGGTAAATTAAGATAATATTATTAATACATATATTAATAATAAAAACAAATAAAAAACGAATTTTGAGGGGTAGGGTCGGTTTAAAAAAAAAGAAAGAAAAAGGGAAAAGAGGAAAAAAGGAAACAAGTGTTATACTTGGACAAGGATTGTTTTGCTATATAAGAAACCCCCACACTTATACCAAACGAATTATATTCATTCTCTGGAGTTTATAGTCGACTTATAGAAGAGAAAAATTAGGGTTCTTCATAAAATTGGGGTTTTCTCATCTTCCATTAATTTAAAGGTAAATCTTCAAAACCCTTTTCATATTAAATTGTTTTTATGTTTAAATTAATTATTCTTGTGATGGATTAGGGTTAGGGTTTATATAAAAACAGTAGATTAATAATGTATTAATCATAATATGATGATCACATAAATGAGGGCTTGTAATTAGAGGGGTTAGGGTTAATTAATGAGGTTGATTTTGTTAAACCCATTTTTAAAAACTGGGCTAAATTTTAAGTCAATTGTTTTGATCATATCTAGAGTTCTAGGAACATTCAAGATGCGATCAAACTAGCCCTGGATAGGTAATTGAGTTGGCTTTCTAAATCAAGAAACGAGAACTAAATTGGAGGTCGGGAAGTGGGTCAAAAGCAGGTTACAACAGTCGAAGGTCAAAGCAGTTTTGAATTCAGCCTGTTTTCTTTTTAAGTTTTGGGTTGTTTGGGGCACTTAGGGTTGCATTGGGATCTTCTCACGAATGTGAGAGATGGTTTATATATTGTAGTTAATATCTGCACTTGAGCTAAGGTGGTGGTTTAGGGTAAAACCCCTTAATGGTAACAAACTTTTAGTACGTTTAAAATCAGGAAATCTGGAATGACGAAAGTAGATATATATATATATATCGGGGCCTTAACAGTAGCTTTAAGGTTAGGGCAAGTGGGAGGTGTTAGCCAAAATATGTAAGGGTGTGAATATTCCTTTTACAGAAACTATGGGTAGGTTTAAGTGGGCGTTTGACCTAAAGTTTTGAGACCTAAAAACTGGGACTGTTTTGGGTAAAATACGAACGGGTTAGTTATTAAACTTAACCAAGTTAAGGACTTGTTAAGGAAGGGTAATGGGGTAATTAGAGCTTATTAATGAGGTAAATATGTGAGAATGGGTTAGATGTCCATCATAGGTTAATGAGCCATCTTAGTGATTGGTTCGTTTATTGATTTTGTGTCTTTGGTTTGTTAGCTTGTTGCTAGTGCAAGGACGTGTGAAGGAGCTATCAGGTGAGTGTTCATAGTCCCATGTTTATTTTTGTTGTGACTTCCAGATGGGATGGAAGAGACACTGTGTTGAGTTGTTTCTAAATTGTTGCTGTGAATGTTTTATGGTTGTGATGGACTTGTATGTACACTTTTGTGATTAACTGCTATGTGATTTTTGATATGTTCTTGTGGTTTGACAAGGTAGTGGCCTTGTGGTTTGACAAGGTAGTGGCCTTGTGGTTTGCCAAGGTAGTGGCCTTGGGATAGGTACATAGGGTGATCATCTAAGGTACCATGGTGTTGTTTGGTAAGGTAGGAGCCTTGGATTGGTTTGGTATGATTGGTCTTGATTGATAGTTGTTAATACATAATTGTAACACATTGTCCATATGTTCTTTTGTTGATGATTGTTATTCACAGCTTGTAACTGATTTAGCGTTGGAGTCTAAACCTATGACTCTCACCAACTTTATGTTGACGTGTTTTAGTGTCTCTTTCAGGTGAGAATGTGGTTAAGCATGAGAACATAAGTGGCTAGGATTGGAGAAGCTTAGGAATGCATATAGAAGGAGAATCCCCGTTCCTTCTTAGTTTACCTTTATGTTTTTTGATAAGTGATACATGTTGGCACCTATATGTTTGTTTGGTTTATGTTTATTGTTTGTCTTGGGTAAGTGGTAGGAATGTTACCTACTTACCTAGACTCCTGCATTGTTGAGATATTGTCATGACATTTGTGTCGCCATTTATGACATTATATTTGCATTTTAGTTTTCTCTATAGAGACACCGTTTGTTGTGATGATATCCATACGTCGCACCCCATATTCCGCCATGGTGGGGTGTTACAACCTGGTGGTCAAACCCATGACCCGGTGACTCGATCGGATTGACCCGGTGGTCGAACCCGTGACCCGTGACTCTATTTTGTTTACCCGATGGTCGATCCCGTTAACTCGAGCGGGATGACCCGGTGGTCGAACCCGTGGCCCGGTAACTCAACCGGGTAGACCTGGTGGTCGATCCCGTGATCTGGTGTTTCGACCGGGTCGACCCGGTGTTTAGTATATGACCCGATAATATTGTGTTAAAAAAGAAATGTTGAATTTTATATAAAAAAATGTTGAAAAATTTTAACGTTTCAAAATAAATACACCCTTTATATATAGTAGAGTACTAGGCGAGTACCCGCGCATAGCGGCGGAATTGTCTGGCGGCAGATAATTAACGAAACGCTACATCGTGGTAAGATCCAGCATCAATGACATTAGCAGAGTACCCGTGCCTAACGGAAACTGTGTCTAGTTTTCAAGAAAATAACGACCGCAAATTTTTTTCAATCAAAAAATGTATTTGTGGTGCTCGGGAATTATTTTCAATGAATTGTTCTGTTGATGGCATGATTGAATAGCGGTATGTAGTTTTGACCAAATTTTAACATAAAATAATTTTTCGACAGCATGATTCCATAGTTTTTCATTGTCATGTGGGCACTATTTTCCTTGTTGCGTAGTTATAAGTGGCAATAGTTATTTAAAATAGACTATCTTCGTCCTATAACGGCAGCTGTTTATTGTTTTCGATAATTTATGTTCTGATTTCTCAATTACAAGTGCTATCGGTCGGGTTATCGTGTCTGAATGGTATTTGCATCGAGTTATGTCGGATCGAGTGATTCATTTTATCGAGTGATATCAAAAATGAGGTTTTTGTTTGCTCTTTATCATCAAGTTATCTTTAGAGTGGGGGAACGGTTGGCTGGATGTTGGGCTGGTAGTCTTTGGCGTCACACTGTCTTTGGCGTATCACTCTCACCCTCGCGCCAAGCATGATCGCGCCAACCCCACCAACCGGTGAGATTACTGTTCATCATTTTTTTTTGAAAATTTAAATACATATCCGTTGGAGGGGTGTTTGTGTAACAAAAAAAATAAAAACTTAATCAAAATAGCCGTTGGAGGGGCAAAATATTAAAAAAAAAATAGCCGTTTGGCTTGAGCCGATCTTGTGAAGCATTTGAGCCGTAATCATTAAATGTTGCCGAAAGTCCTTACAAAGTAGACTACTACAAAATATGTATATCCTTATTCTATAAAAATACCAAGAGATTTGTCGCATGTAATCACTATTATGCCATAAAAGGACTTTTATGGCATGGTGATATTAGTCTTTAATAAACAAAAAACTGTTATTTCAGTTTTTATCTGGTTGATCTAAAATCTGAAATAAAGTCGATTTGATAATTCGACAATAAAATTAGTCGACCTTAACTTGACAAAATAATACTATCGGGCTATCGGGTTTAGAACAAAATAACCCATCAAAAATTTTAACTTAATTTAACCCGACCCGATAAGATTTGATAAAATTTAACGAATTCGATTTCAAGTTCGATCAGTTAGTTATCAAATAAAATAATATGCTATTTTTTTAATTCAAATTTTAAACTTCTAAGTTTTACATTTTGATTCCCAAGTGCTTCACGTGATAATATTTTTAGTTCCCAAGTAAGTTTTTCAACTTTCACGTGATGTAATTCTTTGCAGTCTACTCACTTTATTATAGGTCATCATCAACTAAAATAAACTTTTAATAACATTTCAATTTTCTACTACATATGCATGTGCTACAAACTGTATCAAACGAATATATGTAGTTTAAAAATGTTTCAATTTTCTACAACAACTTTTTAACAATATGCAAGTTCTTCAAAGCTCAGTACTAAAATTGCGTCAATCTTTGTAGTCAAGCCTATTACCTTGAAACCATGCTTGAAAAATTTTTGAATGCACATTTATGAACTTATATCTAAAAAAGATCGCCGTTCTCTTAGTAATAAGAAAACTTAACTCGTTAAGTATTTAAACGTTTGAGTTGTGTCAATTTACTTTTTAAAATAAAGAATTCAAAATTTCAACTTTGAATTAGGTGAAAATTTTACATTGATTACTACTTTCTGCAAACCTACAACCTCGAAACCATACATCACACTAATTTTTTACTTTTCTTTTTGGTTCTTGTTTTCTTTTTGGGTCTTGTATTTGGTAGACCGGCAATTGAATAATTGTTGTTCTTTACTTTGAATTAACTCGTATTTATCAAAACAATCTTTATTGGAAATATATATTACACAAACAAAACAATATAAAAAACGAAAACATTAACAGAGTTTTCATACACTAAGAAAAATGTTTATTTACTTAATTTTTCCAGCTAACTTTATTAACAAAACTTCATGATTTTACAAAGAAAAATAATAACCATTGAAACAAAATGTACCAACTACCATGAAAAAATTAGCGTCTAGTATTGGCAGCAACACTTGAGCGGTGTCAAGTACTTTTCTTTCCAAGGCAAATCTGGTAGTTTTGATAGTGAGTAATATTAACAATAAACTTTTATAATAAAATGAAGCATATACTATGACACCTCCGGCTGCTTGTTCCGGCGAGTCAGCTGTGGCTCTTTCCGGCGAGAGGGATATGACCATTTCCGGCAAGGTGTCGGTTGACCTATAAAAACATATAAAAAACTTGTAAAAACTTAAACCTATATATAAAAACTATAGATCTACATTAAAAACCATAGATCTATAAAAATACCATCAAAACTTAATTATTACTGAGTAATCAAGATCCATAAAATAAGACAAAATATACCTTAATAGCCAAGTATTATTTTCTGTGGTCGTGAGGTCCGACGATGGCGACTTGTAATGGTGGCGTCCTGTGGTGTGCTTATTTTTTAGGTGAATATGTATTTTGTATGTGTGTTTTTTTCTATAGATATGGAGTGGAAGTAAATGAATGAATGAGAGGATATATGTTGGCTGGGGTATTTGTTTGTAGATGGTTTTTTGTTTTAGGGTTAGTGTTAGGTTTGTTATGTGTAAAAAATTTTAATATTATTTTTGTAGGACCCACATTTTTTCAACTTTCAACTTTCAACTTTTAACCATATGGATAGAGGCTTTATAAGATAGTATAGATATTTTTGTAGGACCCACATTTTTTCAACTTTCAACTTTCAACTTTCAACCATATGGATAGAGGCTTTATAAGATAGTATAGATATAGAGATTAATTTAAAATTAAAAAAAAAACACAAAAAAATCACTGTTTACTAAAATATTCAAAGATAAAAAACTGACGGATGAATTAAATTATAAATATGATAAAAAATGTTTATCAGTATCACTAGTGATAAAATAATAAAATATAATTAAATTTATGAAATATTACTAGTCATAAAGAATTGAAATATCACTGATGATATTACACAGTAACTATATTTATAAAATATCACTAATGATATTTCATATATTTATCACTAATAATATTTTCATAATTTTTATCACTGGTAATAATCAGTTTTCGTTATATTTACAATTTTAGTCTCTTCTTCGTTTTTTATAATTTTTACACATTTTTGCAAAAATGATTTTTTGTGTATTTTTTATGAGATTTTATTTTTAGTAACGAATAACTAAGATAAATAATGAACATGTTTATTTTTCGCTCATAAAGAACTGCGGAGAACGAACATGAGGGGTGTGTTTGGTGAAGAGTTTTTAAGAGCATTTAGGTGCGGTGAGTATTGAGCGTTGTGAGTTTTAATGTTCGTTTGGCAAGAATTTAAGAGCGGTGACTATTTTTTCGGAATGCTCTTTTTTCAATGCTATATGAAATAACATTTAAGAGGTTTGAGCATTGAAGAGTTGTAATTACACATTATAATTACAACTACAACTACGTTATTAAACGTTTTTATTAAAACTACAGCTACTACTCACAACCACAGCTCACAGCTCTGACTCACTGCTTCTACTCACTAGTACTGCTATTTTTCCCAGGGAGGTGTTACATCTCAAAGCTCTTCTTCATCATCACATCAACATTTCACGTTTTATGTTCGTTATCAAAAAATTCACACTCAAATCATTTAACCTTTTCTAGACTCACCATTTTATTTTCTTTTTATGTTTTCAAAACCAGTTAATTTTTTATTCATCAAAATAAAAATATAAACTACATAAAAATACGAAAAATAGAAAACATATTAACTTCAACTTTTATTTACTTTGCAATTATTTTAGACAAACTTTTTAAAAGTTTAGAAGCAAAAACTAAAAAAACAACATTTTCAAATGTTTAAAATGAAGAAAAAGAACACGGAGTATATATCATCTTCTTTGTTGCTAGACACACACTTTCATATAAGTTTAAAAATAAAATACAAATAAAAATCATTACCTTGCTCGAGGTGGTGGTGATTAGGGGTGTGATTCGGGTTATTATGTCGAGTTCGGGTTAATTTGGGTTGGGTCAACTCGAGTTGAGAGTAAAAATTTAATACCTGAACTTGAGTTTAATTAAAACTCGGTTCACTTGGGTTCGGGTCAATTCGGATTCGAGTCAACCCGAGTATAAGGAAAAATTTTATAAAGTGGTTTATTTAAGTATTAATACAATATAAAAAATGTTATTCGAGTCGAGTCAAGTTGGATAGGTCGGGTTCGGGTCAAGGCTAAAAAATATAAACCCGAACCCGAGCCTATTTAGAACTCGGATCAATTCGGGTCAACCCAATTAAACCCGAATACATTTTTGAAACCGAGTGACCCGACCCGAATATGCTTATTTAGGTTCGAGTTCTGGTCGGGTTCGGATCAGACCGACTTTTTCGACACCCTAGTGGTGATGCATCAGTTTACTCGCTTGAAGGCAACACGTTGTTCTGTGCTAATGCCTTTTCTAGGACTCACCATTTTATTTTCCTTTTATGTTTTTCAAAACCAAGGAGTTTCCAAAAAATGCAAGTGCCTCATTTTCTACTCTAGGTGGTTGCTAAAAATCATTATCTTGGCTCGAACATATATAAGCTTGAACTCCGATTGTTAAACATTTCGATCTCATTTCTTGACTCGATAAAGCTCAGCCCAAACAAGCTCGACAAGAACTCGAGTCGTCTAACTTTGAAATAATTTGGGTTTTGAGTTAGTAAAAAAAATGAAAAAAAACGTATGACCACAGTGGGAGTCGAACCCACGACCTTTTGATCCGAAGTCAAACGCGCTAATCCACTGCGCTATGCGGTCTCTGGTGTATATTAACAATTGTTCAGATATAGTAGCTAATTTTTACTTTTCCATTACACTTCCTGTAGGATTTTTACTAGCACAAGCTGCATTACTAGAAACTGAGCAACTTATGTTGGTATGTTATATGCATAATGAATTATCATGCGAAAGCACAACTAAATCTGACCTGCAGTGAACGTTTTTCTAGCATTGTTTTAAGCTCGTTCACCATTGCGAGTCCACTAGCTTGTGTCTATAACCGTCTGTGAGAGGTTAAAAAGATACTTAATACTTTTTTGTTATGTTCATAGCTGAATGACATGTTAAGTAAGACGCTGATCAAAACAAGTTTGGATTACTATTTATAGGTTTCAGAACGAGTGAGATGAGTAAAGATCAAAATGGGTAGATTTTGTTAAGTCCTATTTTAGCAAAAATCTGTATGATTACAAAGACTTGAATTGATGCCTTTTACAAATCTCAAATGACAAATGGCTAAGAATGTACCAGTCGTGTCGATAATTACACACTTTAGCAGACTCCCGTTATTGGCTGAAATCCGATTTTCCTCCTCCCTTAACCATCTAAACTGCTAATTTGTATGCTTTAAATCATGTCTTACAAAGTACTTAGATAACCTTTCTTGTACGTAAGTAGAGTTGGCAAAGAAGATGGGAGCCCCAACCCCGAGTATAACGAATGAAGGAACTCTGTGAGCATCTCGGTATCAAACAAGGTCTTGTTATAATTGGTGCCTGTAATGCATCCTAGGACGCTGGTGTTTGGTCGAGTCACATGCAACAAAATCTTGAAGATGGAAACTCCTACCTGTGATAAAAACTGTAAGTAAATGGGTCGAACTTGGCAACTATGGTACTACAGAAAGATGGAAAGATTACCGCAATTGTAAGACCAATGGGAACTGAAACGAACAGAACGCGTAAGAATAACGATAATCATGCCAAGAAATAAAGTTTGTCAGCTTTCGAAAGACGGAATGCACTCTGATAGTCAATTAGTCCGATCACAGCAGTAACAATAATTGCAGAAAATATTAGATCCGGGGTGTATTTAAAGAGGGGCATCAAGAACAAGAGCGTCACGAGCAATGCCAGTGCCATTATGATGTCCGACAATCAACATAGCTGTTTCTCCACCAGCATTTTTGTTCACTGTTGATCGAGATAAAAATGACCCTGTAAAAACCATGAGTAATTATTTATTTATTTATATACTAACTTCTTCATTCTTTGTTTTGTGGGACGATTCAGGTTATGTTTTATCTGTAACGGATCAACTGAGCAAGAAAGAAACTTTACTTAGCAAGGATACAGGTAAAATGGATAATTCGTTTAGAACAAGCCATCCCGAACACACCCTTAATGAAAAAAATAGTCCACAAAATAAAGGTGTTAAGACTTAAGTCAAACCTGTAGTAACATAACACTAGGAGCAAGAACCAGCCATGTTCATCAGCCCAATCGCTATCATTTCTTTATTTCATCGAGTTGGTAGTTCTTCAAAGCCGCAAAAGTTCTTCCAACCGCTATCCCTTCCTACAATAAAAAATACACATGATCAGTCGTTTACCAATGCATTTTCGTTCATTTTAAAGAAAACCTACTGTGAGGGATAATAGTCCAGTAACAGCACCGGTTTTGATAGCAACAGCGAGAAACTCGCCATTGAAATACAGTGTGTTTGATGAGGGTGGATTCAGACCCTTGTGCAACTGACCAATCTGTTTAGAAAGTATATATAGCTCAAGGCATTTGGATTAAAACTGTAAAGTGCGTGGACTAATTTAATAACAGTTAACATATTTTTTCTTACAGTTGTTGTGTTAGGAAGCTTCGATATGAAAAGAGCTACTAAGAAGGTTGATAAAATAACCGATGCTAATGGAGCTGCAGTTGATACCCAAAATAGTTTTGGTTTTCGCAAGCCCTGCATAAATAGCTTGCACATTTTGTTAAGTCTTTAATACGCGGAATATAGAAGAATGGACGACAATATGGACTGTACTTACAATTTGTCTTGTAGTCAACAAACAGGCCAAAAGGCCAAATCCCATCACAATAGTAGGCCAAGACCACTGCATATAAGACGTACAAAAAAAGAGTAAGTAAACTTTTCTGTCTTAACGGTTATACTCAAGTTACGGATTTAGTCCAAGGATGAGAATACAGCATCTCCACATATGTGTCTTTGTGACATTATATATAATGATTTGCATTTTGCTAGTGAAATTGACGATCCCAAGTAGCCCTTTTAGTTGCTGCAACGAGACAATGACAGTTGCCCCAGCCATGAAGCCAACAAGTGTAGCCTTTGATAAGAAACCTAACCTGAAATCATCATGTATGTTAGTCACTTGATTGAAACCGGATAACATTTACATGCGATTAGTACAAAAATATGGAAGAATAACTAACCTTAGGAAACCTAGAGAAGCTTGAAAGAGGCCAACAAAGAAAGTGGCAGTCAAAGCCAACTTAAGATAAAGAACTGAATCCGAGGAGTAAGAAACAGCATCATTTAACATTGTTCCCATCACTAACGAGGCTATGGAAACTGGCCCGAAAGCTAGATGTTTAGAGCTTCCTAGTACAACACATATCATTGGTGGTCATTGATGTCAATTTTACAAACTTTAAACTTGTTACATGAACTGACCGAACAACTTCTTTTACCAAAAAACTTACATAGGCCAATAACGGGAGGCAGATCTGCAAGCTTCGCATAACTTATACACCCCTGCAAACCAGATAATACTGTGAATTAGAATCTCCTGGATAGTTCAAGTGCATCAAGTGATACTGATGAACGTAGCGTGCCACTTTGTGTGTATGTATCAATGTGAAGTCATAAATATTAGGTAAAACGTAACAGGTGTTAATTCATCACTAGTATAGTTATCTACTTTCATTTTTTAGTAGATAGCATTGTTAGGAAGCTATATATTATTTATGATTGTTTCAAAAAAGATATGAACAAACTATGTTTCGTTGATGACAAGACGATTATCTATCTCAGCTACTTATTTTGACAAGTTACCTAACCCGTCACATCTAAATTTGTTAATTAGCCATCCAGGTTACTTTCATTAGTGTATACCTGAAGGATGACAAGGCTAGCAGTGGTAAGACCAGCAACTACATCTGAACGAATAAAAACCAAAGTTGTAACCGTGCGCCCACTCAAATATAGGAAACACGAAATGGAGAGCAAACATGATTTATTAGCAGAAGCTTGGTTCTTAAACACGTAAAGTGGGTCATCAGGAAAGAAAACCTTAGACAGGTTGGTGTCGTGCATAGTTTCTTGCAAAAATGGTATAGATATTGTGGTGCTTTTTGATGGATCATGACCCGAACCCAAATGGTTTTCAACTCTATATGTATTGTTTAAATTCATTTCCGTATGCGTTTAACTGCTGATAGAAGTGGTATTTAAGCTTGTCAACTGTCAAATGAGCCAAGTTAATTAGCCCAAAGTATCTTTAGGCGCAGAGTTAGCACAAAGTATTTTAGGCAACTGTCATAGAGTAGTATTTCAAACCTTTAGTTAATAACACGACGATGATTAAATGTAGTTAACAACGTATAAGGTCGATAGGGTGCCGGCCAGGTGCACTCACGGGGAAACCATCACAAAACTGTTTTGCCGTTTGAATGTACATAGCTTTGGACTCTCTTCATATGTCTGATATAGTAAAGATCTAATTTTCCTGCTGTCATAAGGTTCCGCTGCGTCTTTAGACAGTTTTATTGTGCAGCTGAATGGATGGTGACTTTGATTTTCGGTTGAACCTGATCGTCCGAGCCGATTTTCAAAATTACACGCACTATCGACATCATATATATGCTTTTGTAGATATGCGTTTTTAATTGTTGTATAATATGAATATAACTGCATTTTTTTTTTAAGTAACATGAATTATGTGTTAATATTAAAGAAATTATTTTGTTATTTCAATGTTTACATTAGAAGGTCGTATATCATACGTCGACATTTGGATTATCTACTCTATTTATGTTTAGCTTTAAAATTCAACCTAAATATTAAGATTGCTGATATTCCTATAACTTACAATAACCTAATCATATCCGGCCATCCCCATCTCTATCACATCAGTTACAATTGCTACCTTATATTGACTAGTGAAAAGTTGAAACAAAACAGTGTGCTATATATTGTGAAAAAGTTAGGAGAAAATTATGGCCTTTAGATGCCAAAATCAAATGATAGTGGTTTACTTTATTGTAAATGAAATGTATGTGTGGGGTAGGGAAGTCAATAATTCCACGCTTAGAGCACAGGGTACGGGTAGAAATACCTTCGCGTTGTGCGAAAACGAGACACGAAAACGCGAGAAACCACACCCCTGCTCGCGTTTTCGTGTCTCGCGCCGAGGGGACGGCGCGCGTTTTCGCACGAAAACGCGAGACCGTACCTCGGTCTCGCGTTTTCGTGCATAATTTTTTTTTTTTTTTTTTGAAAAGTGGGCCCAATGTATACTCCATGGCTCAAGCCAACCAAGGAGCGTCAAAATGTGGCGTTTTCGTGTTTGTGGTGTTGTGGGATTATTTACCCATCACTCACCATACCCCTGAAAATTCTGGTGTTTTCCCACGGCTCAGCACGAAAACATCAAACCATACCCTGTGCTCTTAGAACTTGATCAGAGTAGAATCCGATTCGAGTATATTCAGATCATGTTACTCGAGTTAAAATTTTAACTCGGGGCAATTGGATCAACTCAACTCACTCGGATTCATAATCAAGTCGAGTAGTGGGTAAAAGAGTTTTGTCTAACTCGAGTTCGAGTCAACCCGAATGACTCGAGTAAGATTTTTCTTTAAATAAATTTTATAGGATTTTTAATTAAAAAAGAATAGACTCGAACCCGACTAACTCAAGTTAAAATCAGGACGGTTAAATTATTTATAGCCTCGACCTAACCCGAATAACCAGAACCCGACCTGATTCTCACCCCTATGTTGGTGTATATGGTTAGTGGTAAGTCTATATATAGTGTGAGGTGTGGCGTGACGGTATGGTCAAGCCTCAAGCATTAGCGGTTAAAATGAAGTTTTTACATTTTTAAGACGTTAAGATAAAACGACACAAAATATGAAAATATTTACAAATTGTATTTACATTATATTAAAATATATTTAGTTTACAAAAAATGTTATACATAAAAAATAAAGTCAAAAAACTATATTTTTCATTTATTCTATATAAAAAAATCTATTTTATCGAATTTGAAATGAATAAACCTCCTTGCATCATTACTTATCACGCTTTATTTTTTTTTTTCATATCACGTTAGATCTTAATTAAATGTCTTGATGCATTGCATAAGAGCTGGGGGAATCCAGTGCCATGGCCAAAACGCAGGAAAAAACCATGGCGCATGACTCCCTCCGCGCCGCCGGTTTGGCGCCATAACCACCAGCCCTCGCCATGGGTTTTCTGGTTTTTTTTTTTTATTATTTTAATTATTAAAGTGGGTATATGTGGACCCCTTATACCACTTTTTACTCCCATGGCACTAGTTTTCCTACGGCTCAGGGTTGCCAGTGAAAACTGGTGCCGTAAGAAAAAAAGCTGACGTGGCAGCACTTTTTGAGCCATGCCACCAAGCCATGACTCACGGATTCCCCTGCTCTAACGTCGAAGTCAAACTTTGCATTTTTGCCAATCCTTTAAAAGCCTGTTAGAATATTGGGAATTATTTGCATTTTGCCAATCACTTTACTCAATAGCAGACGATAAAATGGGAATTATTTGCATTTTGCTAGTGAAATTGACGATCCTAAGTAGCCTTTTTAGTTGCTGCAACGAGACAATGACAACTGCCCCAGCCGCGAAGCCAACAAGTGTAGCATTTGATGAGAAATCGATTATAAATTCTAACTTGTCAATCATCATGTATGTTAGTCACTTTATTGAAATCGGATAACATTTACATGCGATTAGTACAAAAATATGGAAGAAGCTTGAAAGAGGCCAGCAAAGAAAGTGGCAGTAAAAGCCAACTTAAGGTGTAGAACTGGATCCGATTAGTAAGAAACGACATCATTTAACATTGTTCCCATCACTAACGAGGCTATGGAAACTGGCCCGACAGCTAGATGTTTAGAGCTTCCAAGTATCATTGGTGGCACAAAGCTTGAATCAGATCACAGTTAACAAGTTATTAATGCTAATTTTACAAACTTTAATTTTGTTACATTAACTGACTGATCAACAGCTTCTTTTACCAAAAGCCTTACATAGGCCAACAACGGAAGGTAGATTTGCAAGCTTCGCATAACTTACTATGTTTCGTTCAACTTAACCTTGACAAGACGATTAATAGAGCTACTTATTTTGACAAGTTACTTAACGCGTCATGTCTAAATTTGTTAATTAGCCATCCAGGTTACTTTCATTAGTGTCCCTCCGTCTTATAATTATAATCTAGTGTTTATTTTTGCTGTTTTTATTTTAAAACTTTTATTTTAAATATTTTTATTTGTGTTATATAAAATTTAATAAAAATATATAAATGAATTGATTCTAAATAAATTTTAATTAGTATAATTTTTATCAAATATCATACAATACAAATAAAAATATAAAACATCAAACTTATTAAATAAACACCACAAAAATCAAACAGATGATATAATTATAAAACGGAGAAAATATTGGAATGCAAGTGTTTCAAGATGCCATTAGCATCAGGTGAAAATAATGCAATCATACTATTGCTTCATATATTATGTCCAAAAGTAAAGTGGTTAGCAATTATTGATGTTAATTTGATTTTGAGAAAGAGATTTAATTATTTTAATCTAGAAGAGTACTATCAAGACTGATTAATTAAAAAAACTATTTTAAAAATAATATTTACAAAATAACCAAAAAGAGTTTTGGCTTAATACTACTAGATGCATCATCATTCTAATTAGACATTATATTTACATTTTTATACATATATGTTTTTAATTGTTTTATAATATAAATATAATTGTATTTTTAAATAACGTAAATTACATATTACTAATATTAAATAGATTATTTTAATGTTTGCATTAAAAGGTCATATGGTATACAACATTTGAATTATTCATTTATTTTCACTAAATGACGAGAAAGATACTGATTTTTTATACGTATTATATATTTTTTCTTAATTTATTATAAAGTATTTACAATATTTATATTTTTAGAAAATTTGAAAATTAAAACATATGAAATTAATATTTATAGAGATATTAATTTTGTAATTGATCATTTTTTTGTAATAACATATTAAAAACTATTTTTATCTTTAAAATTAAAATTTTTTTTTTTCAAATTTTTTTTTCATAATATAAATTCATCATATTTTTTAAAATTTTATTCTTTGATTCAATATCCATTTTGATATATTTTAATTAACTTTTAATTTTTTCTAATTTTTTGAAGATTTATTTTGTTTTGACTTAATTTTTTTACAACGTCAATCTTTATATACAACTTTAACAAGCAAAAATAGTAACACTTACCATTTTAAAAATAATCCTCGAGTACTCGCCATCGTATAACGCGAGTACCATGCTAGTCAACCATAATTCATTTATACATTTTATTATAAAGTAGGGGTGAGCATAAAAACCGATAAACCGAATTGAAACAAAAAAAAAAAACCAAAATCCCGCACTGAACAAACCAAACCATTTGGAAAACCGATGTGAACGGTTCTAATTTTTTGAAAAATCGATTGTTTTGCGCGGTTTTTGGTTGCATATAAAAAATTGAACCGAAAAACCGCCCCGGCCCACCATTATATATTTTTAAATTTTACAAAAATATTTATCTTTAAATATATATAGGAGCAAGGATATGAGTTGGAATATGTGACATGACACAATAAACGATGATAAAGCACCCCTTAATATTGACATGACACTATACAATTTTTCAAAAATGTAAAAATTAAGCCATGGACAAGATTCGAACATGGGACGTGGGTCTCAAAGCCCATGCACACAACCACTGGACTACTAATCTTTTGGTGATCACATTTGAAAAACAAAACTACCATCATTTAAATTTTCTAATATTAATAACAATCCCTAAATCCCAATTCAAACAAGAAACGCATAATTGATGGCATTTGCAATTTTTGACTTTGTCATTTTTCTCAAACAATAAAATTTTCCAGCTAACATTCGTATTTCACCGGCCAAAACTGCTTATGATTTCAAATCATTTCCATTGTTATCCGGTTGGTGGTTTAATGTTTTCCTAGTTTCAATATCAAATCACGAGATTGTCTCATGATTTAAAAAACCGAATATCAATTCCAAATATCCTTATGTATAGCTCAAAATCCTATTTAGTGGGTATAAATAGAGTGGTTAATCACTCATACGAGTTTAAGACATCTCATTGGTAAATCCCAAACAAAAGAATGAGTCAATTATCAGGGAGGAAGGTAACCAAAATGGGTTACCAAAAGACACCTGGTTATCCAGGCCAAATTTTTTAGAAAAGTGGGTCTTATGGAGGTGTTGGAGGATCTGGAGGTGCTGGAGGATCGGGTGGATCGGGTGGATCAAAGGGTTCTGGTGGATCAAAAGGTTTGGGTGGTTCTGCTATCAGGAGGTATGTATTTTTTTTATATTTTTAACATTTTTTATTCTTTTATTAGTTCATACTTGAAGCAATTTCTAATTAATATTGTGAAGCAAAATGTCAGAAGATGGTCACAAAGAAAAAAAATCACACCTATACGCGATGTTGATCCTATGTTGGACAACATTTCGATAAGAGGAAGGTGTATTTCACTCTGACATTCTCACCGGGTCAATGCTGCTCATGATCCGTATAGCCTAGATTTGGTTTTGCAAGATGAGCATGTATATTTTTTACAATGTAACCTGTATTTCATTAGTAATGATCTGGTGTAGATTTTGACAAGAATAAATTTTATTGCAGAACAACATAATAAAAGTGTATATTAAGAAGGAGTTCATGTTTCGTTTTAAACCATTATTTATGGAAGGGCAGTGCTACATAATTTTCAACTTTGACATTGCCAAAAATGGTGGCAGACTACCTTTGTTACCTCACAAGTACAAGATAAGTTTTTTCCGATTAACCACTATAACCAGGATTGAGCCGTTTGACAACAATACTCATGAGTTGGTTCTTGAGCCATACAACCATCTGTTGGATCTAAATAACATGAATATGCTAAAAATGATGTTGTTGGTATGTATTTATAGTTTTGGTTATCAAAACATATTTATTTGATTCTTCAAAGTAATTAAACCATATTTACTAATGTATAACGTCTCATGGTTTAAAACAGATGTTATTGGTTCAGTCGTTGCCTCGTTGGTATTAGTGACACTGTCCCTGTTATGTCTGCTACTAGAAAAGAAGTCCACAGAACGGTTGTTGTTGAAGACGATGAATAAGTATTAACATCTGTTTAATAGACTATGTAAATTTAATATCATGATTAATACATCTGAACCATATTAATATGTTATGTTTGTATATGACAGAGGCAGAAGCTTGGTTGCACCTTTTAGGACACATGGGCCTTAATGTGGGACGAGTATGCGAACAAACGGGATCAAATGGGACATGTTGTGTTCATACTTCAGCTAGCCAAAGTGAAGTATTGGGATGGTAATTGCAGTATTTTGATATTATTATTAATAAAATTTTTTATGTTTAATATAGTTACTTCATAATATTTATGCATCTGATTTGAGGCAAGTGTTCCCGTAATTCACAATGCTTTGTTTGACACCAAGGTTTATGTTAACCGTGACATACCTGAGATAGTTGCTTTTAAAAATAGGTCTGTTTATTTATTTCATTTTCTATAAATATTGTATGCACGGTTGATGAAAGTAGGCATTTGTCGTTTCACTATGATAAAATGCTCAAAAAGATCACATATCTTAATTTTTCTTATGAGATAGTTTCCTTTCATTAATTGATCATACCTTTTTCTGTATGAGAGAGTTTTCTTTGTAGCTTCCTTAGCTTGGTTATACCAGAATCTTTCATTTTCTATAAATATTATATACACAGTTGATGAATATTGGCATTTGTTGTTTCCTATAAAAAATACACAAAACTGTATATCACATATGTTAATTTTGTATAAATATTATATGATAGAATTCAAGAGCGTGAAGGGTATGATTCCTCTCCATATAAGATTGAAGTATTTTCTCTTGAAGTTAGGGTTGTTTCGATTGCTGAGTTCTTTCATGGATGTGTGAAAAAGATGGTTGGTGGTATTAGAGATTGTGAACCAGTTAGTGACATGTTATACTGTATTTGCATTATACATAAGGATTTATTGCCCTGTTTTAAATTGGCTATTTACCCACTTTTAAATGTATATATACCAGGATACCCATTGCATTGTGTATGCCACAATCCATAGGATCCATAGAGAATATGGATGGGCCTATACTGCGTGCAAACAATGCAACAAAAGGGTTGATACTATCAACATGTGAATCGCAAGCCGTCTTTTATCTGTGAGGACCATGGGAATGTTCAAGTTGAATCTCGGTAAAACTTTGTTGTTTTATTTATCTCAATTAGTATTATTTAAACCATAATTAGCAGTTAGACTATAAAGATATATTTTTTTACTTTAGCTTTAAGGTAATTGTGCGTATAATTTACGAGTCTGGTTCAGCGCCTATTGTGTTATTCAATAACAACTTTTTCAAACTATTTGGTTATAACGCCTGGGCGCTTATGGAACAACATGGTATGGATCCTGATACTTACTGGCCTCAAGAATTGGATGAAATTATTGGAAAAAATGTTTGTTCAAAATTTTCTTTTCTGAATATAATGTGAACAACAACAACCACAATCACCGCTGTGATGCTTTTTCGGAGGACGTTGCATTGATAAACCACTTTAAGAAAAACTTTCTTAATGAGGAACTTCACGAAGTGGTAAATTTTCATACTTATATTCTTAGTACAAATTTGATTCATTTGTATATGATTTTAACTTAAAATTTCATACATGTACAAAATGATGACTTCTCTACGCCAGCTACTATAATCAACCGTGTTACCATGGTCGATACATCTATGGCCCACGTTCTTGAATTGCGATCACCCTCTGGTGCAAATGAGTCATATGATAGCGGGGAAAGTTCGTGATCAATAAGAGGCGCGTCTTGATTGATCTTGATGACATTGATAGTGAGCCCGAAGAAGAAGACGAGAAACCAAAGGAATTGGTTGCAGTGAAATTGGAGCCTGAAGACTTAACTCATGGTGTTTTTAGTTTCTTTTTTTTTTATCATATGGAACTTTTTCATTTTGTTGGTAATAATTTTACTTCCTGGATATGATTGTGTGGTCCTTGAACCATGCCCATGTTAGTCTTTGAAGTAAGGATTGTGAATTTTTTTCATTTAGGTGGTATTTGGCTTTAAATAAGTTTACTTTTTACCATATGTTTATTTACTTTTTCCTTTTTATGTATTTTTAATTTTAGACTACTTTATATGATTTTCATATGTTTTATGTAATTATACTTATAACCCAAAAATAAAATTTTAAAAACATTTTTAAACCTTTTGTATACAATATAACCTCTACTGCAATTTTCAAATTCAGTTTTTAAAACATACAGTAGTTGCTTTTTTAAAATCTTTTTCAGTTACAAAAAAATTAATATACACTTAATTTTTTCAAACATAAACTTATTTTCAGACGGGATTTTTGAATAGAATTTTCAATGTTTTTATAAAACCGTTTGTTTATACATTCTAAAAATGTCATTTTTAAAGATAAACATAATGATGAATATTTGAATATTTATTATCATTTATTTTTGGGTTAATTCCATATATGTTCAATTTAAACTTTAAAATGCCTTATATACCCAATCAAAATTAATAATGTCATATTAACCCAACTTAATTATCATATTTGTCATATTTACCCATTTGATTATGAAACCAATTTTAAAAAGATTTATGTTATTAAATCCCAAATATACCCTTTAAAAACATATATAAATACGTACGATTCGGTAATCGTTTAATTGTATTTTATGAAACTACATGACATGACTATTGAATTCAGATTGTTAGAACGCTTTTTGCTTCATCAGATTCTGAGTAATAGTAGTACTTGAGATATAATTTTATTTAAAAAATGATTTGAGATCAACAAATAGAAATAAATCACGAGAACCTAAACAATGGCAACAAAAAGATTTTCATTGTGAGATTTGAATTAACAGTAGCTTCCAAGTTCTTAGAAAACGATTGCCTTGCTACAAATGATTTTAAATTATGAAAACCCAACCATGGTATTACATGTTGTAGGGAAACTATAACACTTTTATTTATAAATCAAATAAATTAAATTAATTAAATTAACATAAAACAAATAACAGAATATAAATAACAGAAAAATAAATACAGACATAACTATAAACGATAATTAAATAAAAACTAAAATAATAAAAAGACTTACTAAATCACCAGCAAGTCGAGGCACGCGTAAGACACGCTTAGAACTAAAGAGCTGAGGCACGTGTTTGACACGCTTCCCTTAAAACAGATTCGTCGTCTGTTTCCCAGGGTACAACAGCCGAAACAGTAAGTTGTACTGTCGGACTTAACCAAACTGCCCGGAATTTCATCTTTACAGATGTATACTCCATATGTTGGAAATCAATAATAATACTTATTGATTTGATGTGTGAAAGAAAACTATGGAATTAGGCCTCTATTTATACACAATAGGCTCTCTTCCAGTTTACTCATCCCACCGATGTGGGACAAAAATAAACTATTTTTTCTCTTTAAGCATGGTACCAAATGCCTAACTTTGAGACACGATATCTCATTCACATCACCTTCATTTTGGACACATAAAGGCTCATTGCGAAGCTCTCTTCAAGGAGAACGCGAAGCCATAAAGTATCACTAATATATATGATACATACATATACATAATTGTGTCCAAAGTTGGTCAAAAGTTATTTTACCAACAATATTTTCCAACAATCCCCCACATGAATAGAGATCGTTTGTAATACACAAAAGTTTCAATAAAATTCCAACAGTTGAATCTTGCATAGGATAGGTAGGTGTGACCCTTTGAACCTTCCCTTATGAGATGCACTTAGTCTCCTAGATCTAAGTAGACGCGATGTCTTTGAACTTAGCCTCTGTTTACGTAGACGACAATACACACTCACACAAGACTCTCCCTGACATTGTCAAGTCCTCATAGTCGTGTTCGTTATGGTCATGAACACTAGCCTGGTTCTGCAAGAGCTCTTAGAAATTGCGCCCCCACAATTTCTTTCGAAGCGACCCCTACTTCTCTCTCACATAGGTGATTTCATCTTGAATCATTAAAAACATATGTTTTATGATGTCATATTGAATTATCATGCTTTATGATTTCATCATGAATCAATTAAGCCATATGTTTAACCTCTCAATAAGTCACATTGTTCTAGGAATGGACTAGGAAAGTTACTGTATTAAGTAACTCCCCCACATTGACGTGACTTCCCCCACATTTCTATGATTAGGTTGTCCTATTGAACCCAGATCTTGGGATCTCCAGTCAACTGGGTTAGGTTTTCCTTCATAGAAACTCATTCTTTCAAGGGCTTTAGTCCCATTCCTTTAGACGACTCACTAACTAACTCTCTGCTTAAGCCTTTCGTAAGCGGATCCGCGATGTTATCCTTTGACGTTACGTAGTCAATCGTGATAACTCTAGTTGAGAGTAGTTGTCGCAACAATCACAATCTATGATGGATATGTCTCGACTTACCGTTTACATTTGTGATATGAGCTCTGTCAAAATCTATTGACTATCACACTTTATAAACATGGTCGTTACCGGTATACGCCATCTTGGTATGTCCTTTACGAATTAACGTAAACTATCCTGCATATTTTATAAATTTATCTCAAATAATAAATTCATATTTCATCATAGATTTAGCTATAATTGTCTCTTTGAAATACTTTCAAGATTTCTAGGACATAGCTTTCCACTTAGGATAAATACATCCCCTCTAGTGGATTTAGATTCTTATATGTAAGAATCTATATTTGCATTACTCTATCACTTGATAGTAGTAGGATATCTTCCATAATGCAATATTATTAGTATCATAGTACTCAAGTAATACTTATTCAAATGGTCCCCACTTGAATTACTAATATATCTGCTTGCCTGATTATAAGTTCTAAATCAGATCATACACACGTCATTAGACACATAAGATACCCAATATTCTTTGAGTATTCAAAATGGGAAACAATTTTACCTCTATTTTAAATAGATTAAAAAAATGTCATTGGACTCTAGCTAGGCCGGAATCCCCCACATTGAACCTCTCAATAATATTGTATTTCTTAATGTTTGACTTTAAAACGAATCCATATGGGTTCAACAAACCCAACAACTAAAGAAATTAATGTCAAATATTGACTTCAACAGATCATTAGCGGATTTATTCATCTTGTTATCACTTCTAGTGATAAGTATATTCATGTATAACCACAAGAGTACATATTTACTATTGATCACACGTACATACATCAATTTTGAATCCACATTCTGACATGATATGGTCAAAAAGTTTGATGTCATTGTTTGGTAGCTTGCCTTAAACCATATAATGACTTAATTAGCCTACAAACTTTTCTCTCTAGCATAAGAACTATGAAACCCTCAGGCTGGTTCATGTATAGTTCCTTTTTCTAAATCCCTGTTTAGAAATATCGTTTTCAACATCCACATAAGAAACTTCCAAAATTTCTTAATGCGGTCAATAAAGTACCATCATAATTGAGGTTTTTCGTGTAACATGCAAATAAGCATCCAAGGAAGATAGACCTTCTCGCTTTTAAATTCTTTGATTACCAATATTTCTTTGCACATGTCAATGGTGACATGCACATGTTAATGGTGACATCGAATTTATCTATTTTTTTTTAAGATCCATTTATAGCCTAGTGGTTTACAACTTAAGGTACACCCACGAGCTTCTAAGTTTACTTTGTAAACTATAATCTATTTCACTTTTGGCTTCTTTTCATTGATACCCTTTCAAAGAAGTTATTGCTTCTCAGTAAGAAGTAGCCTCATTTTCTACCATAAAAGAAACAAAAATCAAATCCAACCAAACTCTCGGTTCATGTCATTTTGTTTCTTCTAGGTTCAACCTCTCCTTGGGTCAATCTTGTCTCTCATCAAAGAGATCAATATCATCTCGTTGTCTCTGACCTTGGACAACCTCTTCATCTATTCTAGATGATCTTTCAATTTCCTTCATAAACAAGGAATATATTTCCGAAGAATGAATCATTCCTTAATTCCATTACTATGTCTATTTTCGATTCATGTACAATGAAACGATAAGCACTGCTATTCATAAAAAAACATGTGAACATACAATCCATGGGTTTAGGTCCAATCTTTCGAACCATGAATTTCATACGGATATCTTAGCTAGATACCCCCCACATTTGTAAGTACTTATAAGAGAGTTTTCTTCTCACCCATAGTTCGTAAAAAGTATCTTATTTTATTTACAAGGGATCTTATCTAAAAGATAAGCAATCGATATAATCGCTTTCCCCCACATGCCATGGCTTAAACCTGGACTTAAGAACATGGCATTAACCATTTCTTCTAAGGCATGATTCTTTTCTATATCAAGAGCAATGAATTTGTGTCTTATTCTAAGTTTAGCATAAAAATTTAGAAATAGAGACACATATTCACCTCCAATAACTTTGAATCACCTTATTATCGATAATAAGTTGGTTCTCAACTTATGTATATAGATCAAGCTTGTCTATATCCTTACTCTCAAGTAAGTGTAAATAGCAATATTTTGTACCGCATTTAGCAAATATGGTGAAGTGCACGATACTCTATACCTTAGTAGGTATCAATTCTGAATCACATAAAACCATGTGAATCATATCAAGGTTTTTGGTTATTTCTGTTCAACCAAGAGAAAAGACTTATCAATTTGGCTTTAACCTAAGTTTTGATTTTGTAATCCGTGTCAATACAAAATGGGTATCCAATTTGGTTTAATTAGACAACATGTTGAGTAAAAATTTAAACATGTCAAAGTAAGTCATAACATACATTTAAAAATGACCATTATAAAATATAATCAACTTACCCATTTTAAAGGCATAACCCGTATGCACTAAATTTATGTTATTCGTTAAATCGATTTTTATTTGATTCAAACACATATGAAAGCCAAATTTTATTAAACAACCATCCGGACATAAGATTCCTACGAATCTCCGGCACACACAACGTTGGTTAACTTAGTTTCTTTTCCAGATGTAAATAACATCTTTTTCCTTGATATTAGCAGTTGGAGAGTTGCCGAAACTCGTTCTCTCCATTCTCAACTGCAATATAAGAGTTAATCAAACTCTTATCACCATATACATGACATGATACAGAAGTGCTGATGCACCATTATCTTTGGTTGGATTCACTCATGACCTCAGTTTCATGTCATTCTAGCCATTTAACACATAGTTACGGCACAAAAGGTTTCTGAATGCTTTAAAGCATCTACCGTACACATAAATCGAGTATCGGTCTCCCATTTTACAAGTAAGGGAGCAGATCCTTTAGATGTCACTCGTGACATTTCAAATAATTTTTTAATCCGATGTCTCATAATTAGTTTGAAACTAATTTTTGTTACTATTAACAACGTTTTAAAGCACATAGTGTTTCTTATCCAAAACGAATTAAATCGAATTTTGATTCAAACCACTAATGTTTTGTATGATCCGTTACACAAAACCACTTTAAAGAAAGTCTTTCGACTAAACAATTAAAGAATGTCTCCTATGACATAATCTTTCTAACAAAACCACATATGTTATCAATCTTCATCCCGAAGATCTTAATAGATCAATTTCATATGATCAATTTCTACAACGAAACTCAACAAGGTTTCAGTAGATCCATTCTTTTAAAAAAAAACTCAACAAGGTTTTAATAGGTATATTTATAAACTCAACAAGGTTTCAAGAATATATATGGTTTATAATTAGACCCGGCCCAATTTATAATGAATTACACAAGTCAAACAAACTCTTCCACTAATTTAATAAAAATAGTGTATGTAATCTGATATTTAATGATAACTCATACCATTGTCAACATCTTGTTTCAAAGAAATTCTTCTTGATTTCATTGAACACGTTTCAAAAGTCTAATAAAATAAGATCTTGCACTTTATGAGATCAATGAATACGTTCTAATAATCTCATAAAATAGCAACTTATCTTTTATGAGATTTGTGTCAAAGAAACTCCACTTGGTTTCAATGAATCTAAATTCACCATGATTCTAATCATGCTGTAATTGGCGCACCAATTACATTTACAAGATTCACTAGGGTCACAATTGTGTTACTACAAGTAAATTTGTCAATATTTCAACGGAATACAGTTAAGAACTATTAAAACAATTTGGTATCTAATAAACTCAACATGGTTTATATAAACTTGTACCAAATCTGATTCAAAGAAACTCAATCGTGGCTTCAGTAAATCTAGGTTAAAACTATAACATATGTAATAAACAAACTAAACGATCAGTTTGAACGCAAACTCATCATGGTTTCAAAACAAACTGATACGATAAACTGTTTTAAAAAAAATCGTTTATAGATCTGTAACACCAGATCTGTTAATTAAGATTCTGTTTACTTAAAAACTGATTTCCTAAAGAAACACAATCTTGGTTTCGGGAGGATACAGTTTGTATAAAATAAGTTAATTAAATTAATATGATTTTAGCAAAAAAGTGTTTAATTCTGTTACACAGAATCTGTTTTAAGACTGTATGGAAACTATAACACTTTTATTTATAAATCAAATAAATTAAATTAATTAAATTAACATAAAACAAATATCAGAATATAAATAACAGAAAAATAAATACAGACATAACTATAAACGATAATTAAATAAAAACTAAAATAATAAAAAGACTTACTAAATCACCAGCAAGTCGAGGCACGCGTAAGACACGCTTAGAACTAAAGAGCTGAGGCACGTGTTTGACACGCTTCCCTTAAAACAGATTCGTCGTCTGTTTCCCAGGGTACAACAGCCGAAACAGTAAGTTGTACTGTCGGACTTAACCAAACTGCCCGGAATTTCATCTTTACAGATGTATACTCCATATGTTGGAAATCAATAATAATACTTATTGATTTGATGTGTGAAAGAAAACTATGGAATTAGGCCTCTATTTATACACAATAGGCTCTCTTCCAGTTTACTCATCCCACCGATGTGGGACAAAAATAAACTATTTTTTCTCTTTAAGCATGGTACCAAATGCCTAACTTTGAGACACGATATCTCATTCACATCACCTTCATTTTGGACACATAAAGGCTCATTGCGAAGCTCTTTTCAAGGAGAACGCGAAGCCATAAAGTATCACTAATATATATGATACATACATATACATAATTGTGTCCAAAGTTGGTCAAAAGTTATTTTACCAACAATATTTTCCAACACATGTTAGAACAGTTACAGACGAAAATACAAAGCAAACTTAAACTTAGTGAGTTTAAGGGTATAATAGGAATTTAATGAGTGGAAATTTATTTTAAATTAATTTTATAATAAAATGGGTAAATATGACAAATATGATATTTAAATTGGGTATATATGACATTATAAACTTTGATTGGACAAATAAGGCATTTTAAGTATTAGATTGGACATATATGGAATTAGCCCTTTATTTTTTTATCAAAACAACTAAGTATTAGACCTTATAAATATTGTTTGAAAACCAAACAATAATCAGAATCTTACTATGTTTCGTTCAACTTAACCTTGACAAGACGATTAATAGAGCTACTTATTTTGACAAGTTACTTAACGCGTCATGTCTAAATTTGTTAATTAGCCATCCAGGTTACTTTCATTAGTGTATACCTGAGAGATGGCAAGGATAGCAATGGTGAACCCAGCAACTACATCTGAACCAAAAAGACCAAAGTTGTAACACTAGTGTCAACTTACTTAATTCATACTTCCAACTAAGATTAGTAAGTAGTTCGCAAAAATGTTCCTGTAGTGAAGACACGAAATAGACATAATAAATGGGTTAACAAAAATGTTACTCCCTCCGTCTTATAATTATAATCTAATGTTTATTTTTGCTGTTTTTATCTTGAATATTTTATTTTAAATATTTTTGTTTGTGTTATATAAAATTTAATAAAAAATATATAAATGAATTAATTTTAAATGAAATTTAATTAGTATAATTTTTATCAAATATCATATACTACAAATAAAAATATAAATCGTCAAACTTATAAAATTAATACCACAAAAATCAAACAGATAATATAATTATTAAACGTAAAAAATGTTGGAGTGCAAGTGTTTCAAGATGCCATTAGCATCAGGTGAAAATAGAGCAATCATATTGCTTAATATATTATGTCGAAAAGTAAAGTGGTTACCAATTATTGATGTCAATTTGATTTTGAAAAAGAGATTTAATTATTTTAATCTAAAAAAGTACTATCAAAATTGATTAATTAAAAAAACTATTTTAAAAATAATATTTACAAAATAACCACAAGAGTTTTGGCTTAATACTATATGCATCATCATTTTAAAAAGATATAATATTTACACTTTTATATATATATATATATATATATAGAGGAGGGTTATTGTGAGAACAAACTTAAGATTATAAAAATAAGAACTAATCAGAACCGTTGGATCTACTATTTTATATTAGATGAGACTATAATTTAATGAATGACATTTACGTAATAAATTAAAAGATTAAGGTTTTTATGTAGCACATTTTAGTGAACAAAATGTTTGAATTAATGACTTTTAGTTATTGCTATATTTAATTATTTCATTATTTAGACTTGTAATTAAAGCCTTCCCAAAATTTATTCATATCCTACGAAAATTAAAAAACTACAATTTGAGGATGCGATGTTACCATTTTATTAACATAAATTGTTAAGGATTCATGTATCATAATTTTTTTCTACATAACATCATTACCTGATTATTTTAAATAATATCTCTAGCATATTTTTTAATCAACTTTTAATATATATGAATGAGGATATGTTGATATATGACGAAACGTTTTATAAAATGACGAAACATCGATACATGACGATACACCGATAAACTGATACATGACGATACGCTGGTACATTGATGCATGTCGACATGCCGATACATGACGATACATTAATACGTGAGCTCTTAATACATTGATGATGCATTAAAATCCCGAGATATATGACGATGATAAGATTTTCTTATATACAGACGACCGATACATTGATCATTGATGCATGAAATATAAAAACAAAAATGGACATGGCGAACTCCGTACCAAGTTTATACATTTCGGTACATTAGATATCATGGTTTCGTGTATCGTCTGCTACATCAGATGTAAAAACAAACCTCAACATGGCAAACTCCGATGTACCAAGTGTAAACAAACTTCGACATGGTGAACTCCGATGTATCAAGTGTACCAACGACACCAACGACAAGCGATGACCCGATGTGGCATTATCTTGATAAGCAAAATAACTTGGACTAAAATATAAATATAAGAAAAATCATTCATCTTTTGAACAACCTGTTTACCATATATACAAAAATGTATGGCCATGAAAAAAATCATAAACCAAAAACCATAAAAATATACAAAAACAAAATCTTGTGAAACATTCATAAGTTGTATTCTTGGACCATTAGCACCAAAACTTGAGTTTCTTTGAATTGATTTCGTGGCTTGATGTGAAAATATCTACTACATCACCTTAAATCTCGAAATCTTCAAAATGACTACAAGCCTATCTTGAATAAAAATGGTGATATGAGTTTCCCATCAGGATACTTATTCTCAACAAATAGGTTGTCACTTTCAATGGTTTCTCGGTATTTTTTCTAATAATATGGTTATGATATTGATAGTAATAATATACGAGTATGTGTAATATGATGGGCTGAGATATATAGAGATGACGGTGCAACGAGAGATAAGGCTTAAGTTTTTTTTTATTTTGGAAGGAGGCTGAGATGAGAGATATACTATGAGAGAAAGAAGTGGGTTGTGTAGGGTTTATGTAAAAAGAGCAAAGAATTCCTATAATACCCTTGTAGCTATACTTTTAATTTTCAGTTTTCTTTATTTATTAAATTTCATTTAATATTCATTTGCTTTATTCTTATTGGTTAATGAGTGGTTCTTATTTTTTAAACTTTAAAAAGTTCTTATTTGATCCATATTCTATATATATATATATATATATATATATATATATATATATATATAGAGAGAGAGAGAGAGAGAGAGAGAGAGAGAGTAGGGATCTAGTAAGAAGAAAAAATAAAATGAGAAGAATAAGAAGAAATACTGACCACAAATTCCACAAAGGAAGGAGAATTTTAAAGGGAGATGCATCTAACTTTGTAGGTGCATCTGAAATGTGTGGCTGTGGTTTCTTCTCATTCTTCTCATTTTACTTAATCTTCTTATTTGATCCTAACTCTCTCTCTCTCTCTATATATATATATATATATATATATATATATATATATATATATATATATATATATATATATATATATATATATATATATATATATATATATATATATATATATATATATATATATATATATATATATATATATATATATATTTAAAGGCAACAAATATATTACCCTAAAAAAAACAAAACAAGATACAATACATGGCATTCCATTACAACTAAATAAGACACTTAATTGTGGATGGAACCCGGGAAGCAAAAATAAAGCATAAAAAAACAAAGACTTGCATACAGGTTGCTACAAAACACAACATCTAGGCAAATTCTATGAAGACACAAACTCATGCATCTGGACCACTCTATGTAAACAACACAAGCTTTGAGAAAAATGTAATGGATCCACAAGCAAAAATGAGCACCCAACTGCCACATTTAAACACTCTTCATAATAGTAACCCGGTTATTGTTGAAGACGATATCTAATCGGATCAAAAAGTCAATGTTACCAATTTATCATTGATAGTAGTATGAATACGTCTTTTTTAGGAAAACAAAGCGGTAATCACTAAGCGTACGTTTAGGAAAACGTAAACACTTATGACCCTTGTGTGAGTTCGTTATCGAGGAGGATTAATGTGTGTGTTAAACTTGTTTAATTTGAGATTAATATTGATGAGACTAAAGGAAAAAGAAAATGACGGATTACGGATAAAATTACACTAAGACAAAAAACGCGGATTCACGCAAAAACTAGGTAAAAATGAAAATTACTCTAAAAATTCCCAAATAATCACAAAAAATTCCTAAAAATCCAATTAGGGTTTACAAATGATTAAAACTTTTTCAAACCTTTTATTTAATTAATATTTAATTTTTTAATACTAATTAAAGACCTAAAAATCAAATTAATTAATAAAAAGCCCAAATAAAGATTTTTCTACTTGTAAACCTCAAAAATGACTTAATAAAACTAAAAAGTATTTTTCTAAAATTTAAAACCTATTAAATATATTAAAAATAATTATAAACTAAAAATTAAATATTAAAATAATATTAAAAATAAAAAATTTATAAAAATTATAAACTTGCAAACTAGTTTATTCTAACCTAATTAAACCAGAAATAAACTTGAAATTACCCAAATACCCCTATTGGGCCCTCAAATGGGCCAAAACCTAAAATAGTCTAATAAAATGGGCTTTTTGGCCCAATAAGCAAAGCCCAAAAACTCTAGTCTAGCTTAAAGTATGATTTTAAACAATAAACTCTAAAGGCCCAAAAGCTGAAAGTAAGCTTATCACAGCTTAATAGTTACACATCTTATTCTTAATGGGCCAATAAGCCCATTAAGCTATAAGCTGATGCCATAAGCTGAAAATTGACACACATCCTCTTGGGATTACAAATATGTTTGTTAAAAGAAATTTTGAATAAGCACACTCAATAAGCCAGAAATAAGCTAAGTAATAATCTACTAAATGACAAAATAGTCGTTTTTTAGCTATAGACCACTTCAGGACTTGATTCAACTTGCAAAATGTTCTAAATTACTTAACTAAGACAATTCAAACATAAAATTCCCAATAAGCTAAGCCAAATAAGCTGAATAAGTTGATAAGCACTTGTGAAAAAGTCAACTAAGTTCGTTTTCTAGTCAGATCCTAAAACTAAAAGCTGAAAACTTCCAGATTAGCTAATTAGATGAGAAAAATAAGATATGTAACAAAACAAAAGTTGTTGCTTGATGGGATAAGCTATAATGGCTTATTAGTAAGCTGGACAAAAATTTACTCTATCAATGGCTACCAGCAGTGGGAAAGGAGTTCCCACTGCCTGTTTTAAGAATGCTATTTTGAGCTTGATTTAGTGGTTGTTTTTGGATGATCAAGGGACCCTACAACCATTGAGTTGTAGGGGGTCACAAACAGGCAGTTAAACACCAAATTCCACACCAAATGATACAGTTATTTCAATAAGTGCTCAAATGTGCAAGAAAAGCCAGGTCTAATAGTTCAGCAAGTGTTTTAAGCAAGTTAAGCCAACAAAACTCTATCAAATGCACAAAACAGATTGCTTATAAGTGTTCTAACCTAAGTGTGACATCCTACACAAGTTTTCATGCAATGATTCATCAATTTGCACTAGTTTATGCCCTAAATGACTTACTGATATACTTGGTTAAGCAGATGAAGCCAAATGCTGATGCAGTTGACACTATAATGAACTTCAGTTTACCCAGACTAGTTATCCAGTTGTTCAATTTCAAGTTTTATATTACACAATCCTAGACCTAAACCCTAGTTAACTAGATGGCCAAATTTCACTACATACAGACCTAAAACAAACTAGTTTTAGACAATGATTCGAATTAGGTATTTTTGAACAAAAGTCATGCAATTTTGGACTCAACTTCACCAAATAATAACCAAAAACAAAAGTGACTCATTAAACCTACTCAAATGCTACTAACACTTACAAACTGCAAATCCAAACACCCCTTAAACTTTCTGAACACAAGTTTTAGCAAAGGTTTTATGATTGATATACCACAAACACCGAGTTTAATTGACAAATAAGATCTAAACACTAAACAATAGCAGATAACAAGCAAAATACTTATCTAATGTGCACACATAACATATTCATGTAACAAACACTTTTCAGGGAAAAAGAAAAAGAGAAAGAGAAGAAGGGTATCACCTCCTCCCAATGGCATCCTATGGGAGGACAACTAAGCTCCCTTAAGCTTGACCAACAACTAGGTCAAGCTAGGGATGTCTTGGATGAACTGATGTCGCAACCAAGACTACAACAATCAAGGTTGAACCACTTGGTTTCATGTTCTTTATACATTTTGAATTTTGTGTACGCTTGTTCAGATGGACTACGAGTTTATGTGTTTCGTGCATTGGCTATGTTATTTTAATACATGAGGCTTTGGATCTTATCTTGTGTGGTTATGTGCTTGTGAGTTGTTGGATTATTGTTATGTGTAGTATTAATTTCTTATAAGTGTCATCATAGGAAGGAGTACATTGGTGAAAGGGAACATGTATAATTATGGAGGCCTACATAATTATATATGTGCCACAACACCACTGTACTTTCAAGTATGATTGCATGAAAGAGAGTTAATACATGCTTGTATAGTATATGTTGGATGGATTTGAGTGTATGTACGCTTATGCCTATGTATGTAAAATTATTTTCTACTTACCGGTTGTATTCTTGGGATGGTTGCTAGCTCGTTTCTCTTTGAGATGTTCAACTTCTGTAGTAGCGTATTTCTCGGGTCCTCATTTCACGTGTTTGTTTGTACGGTACTTTTGGCGTGAAGGATTTTGAGATGGTGGAGATTTCTTTTTGGGGTAACGATGTCTTTTGTTTTGAGTTATACATGGTAAAAAAATAGAACTTGCAAATTGAAAAAAAAAATAGTTGTTGGTAGTCGATAAAATAAGGAAGTGTCGGGATCATGTTTCAAATAAGGTGGAATATAAATTCTTTAGCATATAAGCATGACTCGGTTATTTTAAAATATTTTGGTTTTGATCACCTAAAGTTATTGTTCTTAAGTTAAAAATTTTGTTCTTATTTAGTGAAATATGTTAAAAATCATGTAATTAATAGAGTTTTAATTTTCTAGGATTAAAATAAATTAGGTTCTAGTTTTGGTAATTAATGGGGGGTTTTAGGGTTTAAAAATCGCTTTTTTTGTATAAATCGGAGTAGGCAGAAACTGTCGCTAATATGTCAAAATATGTCGCTAACTGTCAGAAACTGTCGCTAATGCCTAGGCAGATTTTGAGAAAAATCGTTTTGGTCATAACTTATTCGTTTTTAAAGGTTTTTGGGTGATTCAAAAGCCTAAAATTATGTACTCGGAACATACTTTTCAAATATTCAGAAAGTTTCGTAATTGGAAGTCAGTAGCTTGGTCGAATTAATTGTACAAGTGTTGAGTTCAAGGTTAATTTTCGGACAACATGGGTTAAACTCGTGTTTTGGGTATTTTGCGGTAATGAACACTTGGGGGGTTAACATAGAGATGAGTTGGGAAGGAATTTGAGAGTTCTTTAGACCTTATTATACGTGGTTATATTTTGATGAGTTATGATTTATTGTATTTATGAGTAAGACTGAAATCGGGGTGACAGTTTTAAACCCGTTGAGTTATGTGACAGCTCCTAACTTGGTTTCAAGACAGTTCTTGTTTGATGAGTTGCGAGATTTAGTTAGGTTGGTTACATAACTTGATGGTTTTGATAAGTTTCCTCGCGGACGGTTAAGGCTCATGTGTTGTTGGTTGAGATTATTTTCGTGTAAACTGAGTTCACGTTTGAACGTGAAGGATTTATCCGGGATATGCATCCTCGTTTGTTTGCTGAGAATAAGTTTGAGTTTGGAAGTGAATCTCGGGACGAGATTTCTATTAGGAGGGAGTGATGTGACAACCGTGGTTTTGGGTTTGTCACTTGGTCTTACTTTTAGGTTATTTTATGTGTGCTTACTTGAATTGTGTGTTTACGTGTTTATTTTGTGTGAACGAGGTTGGTGTGGTTATCGTTTATGAGTATAGAGTACTCATACGTAAATCGAGGAACGGTTATTTCATGTTCATGAGCTCACAAGTGGTCACTATGAAATGAGAATGGTGATATTGTGGTGTTTACGTATACGTATAAGTATTATAGTAATAGTATTTTTTTTAGGATTTACGGTTTAGCATTTAGAGGTCTCGGGTGAGGTAATTATCCATATGAATATTTTTCGGGATGGTTTTAAGTCATTTAGGACTTAGTTATAAAGTTTATTTAAAAATTTGAGATGTTTATTAAAAGTGTATATTTTACGTCTTTTACGGTAAAACTGACTAGTTTTACGGTTTTGAGGTTTTGGAGGCTTTAGGAGCTGAAATAAATTAAGGAAAATTAAGGTAATGTTATTAATACATATATTAATAATAAATAGAAAAAAAAACGAATTTGAAGGGGGTTTAGGTCGGTTTGGAAAAAAAGAAAAGAAGGAAAAAAGGAAAAAAAGAGGAAAAATGAAAGTTGGGTTTTAAATTTGGATTAGGATTCTTGTTACATTATATAAGGATTTTAAAGAGAAAAAAAAAACATAAAATCCCTGGAGAAAAAGAATGGTCGACGGTTTATGGAGAACTTTTAGGGTTCTTCATCAAAATTTAGGGTTTTCATAAATTAAAGGTAAACTTTCGTAATCCCTTTTTAATTTAATTGTTTTTAATGTTTACATAATCATCTTATGATGGATTTAGGTTTGGGTTTTAATAAGAATCTGTATTTTAATGATATTATAATGATTAGATGGTTTAGGATTTGTAATTAATGGGGTTATGGGTAATTAATTAGGTTAAATAATTAAACCCGTTTTTAAAAACTGGGCAAAATTTCGAGTCAATTGTTTTGATCATATCTCGAGTTCTAGGAACATTAAAGATGCGATCAAACTAGCCCTGGATAGGTAATTGAGTTGGCTTTCTAAATCAAGAAACGAGAACTAAATTGGAGGTCGGGAAGTAGGTCAAAAACAGGTTACAACAGTCGGAGGTCAAAACAGTTTTGAATTCAGCCTGTTTTCTTTTTAAGTTTTGGTTTGTTTGGGGTACTTAGGGTTGCATTAGGATCTTCTCACGAACATGAGAGATGGTTTATATATTGTAGTAAGGATCTGAACTTGGGCTAAGATTGTAGTTTAGGGTAAGACCATCTAATGGTAATGAACTTTTCATACGTTTAAAATCAGTGAATTCTGGATAGGTAGCAATATATACACATATATCTGGGCCTTAACAGTAGCTTTAAGGTTAGGGCAGGTGGGAGGTTTTAGCTAACATGTATAAAAGTGTGAATATTCCTTTTACAGAAACCATGGGTATGTTTAAGTGGACGCTTGACTTAAAGTTTTGAGACCTAAAACTGGGACTGTTTTGTGTAAAATTATGAACGGGATAGCTATCAAACTTAACCAAGTTAGGGACTTATTAAGGAAGGGTAATGGGGTGATTAGAGCTTAACAATGAGGTAATTATACAGGAATAGACTAGATGTCCATCATAGGTTGACGAGCCATCTTAGTGATTGGTTCGTGTATTGATTTCGTGTTTTTGGTTTGTTAGCTTGTTGCTAGTGCGAGGACTTGTGAAGAAGCTATCAGGTGAGTTTCATAGTCCCATGTCTTTTTATAATTTGATTCCCAGATGGGATGGAAGAGACACTGTATGGTTTTGTAAAAAATGTTGTGAATGATTTTATGGTTTGTGATGGACTTGTGTGTACACTTATGTGATTAACTGCTATGTGATTCTTGATTGTGTTTATGATTTGGATCGGGGGACACGTACCGTCTCAGTTATTGTGGTTTGACAAGGTAGTGGCCTTGAGGTTTGATAAGGTAGTGGCCTTGTGGTTTGACAAGGTAGTGGCCTTGGGATAGGTACATAGTGTGATCATCTATGGTACCAACCATCAACACAAATAAAAACTAAGAATGATCTAGCATTGTCCTTCTATATGCATTCCTAAGCTTCCCCGTTTCCTTCTTAGTTTTTATTTGTTCTTTTAATAAGTAATACAGTGGCACACATATATTTGTTTGGTTATGTTATTTGTTTGTCTTGGGTAAGCGGTAGGACTGTTACCTACTTACCTAGACTCCTGAGTCTGATGAGATATTGTCATGACTTTGTGTCTCCATTTTATGACATTTCTTATTTCATATAGTTATCTCTATAGACACGCCATGTTGTGATGATATCCATACGTCGCGCCCCATATTCCGCCATGGTAGGATGTGACAGAATGGTATCAGAGACAATGGTTATAGAGAATTAGGTTGCCTAGTCATGTAGCCTAGTCTATAGCTTAAGGGTCCCTGCATATATGCGTCATAGGAGTATGTGTGCATTTTATAGTAATTGATGTGTTTGAATATTATTTTCGCAGTATTTGTTAGGTTATGAACTACTATGGTTCATACTTAACTACATGTTATTTTCTTTACGAGTTTTGATTAGTGCGGGTGGAACCATGGTCGTATACGCTAGTCATTGTTGGATTTCACTTAATTATGTTTTCATGTTCTTTATACATTTTGAATTGTGTCTACGATGGTTCAGCTAGACTACGAGTTTATGTGTTTCGTGCATTGGCTATGTTATTTTAATACATGAGGCTTTGGATCTTATCTTGTGTGGTTATGTGCTTGTGAGTTGTTGGATTATGTGTTATGTGTAGTATTAATTTCTTATAAGTGTCATCATAGGAGGGAGTACATTGGTGAAAGGGAACATGTATAATTATGGAGGCCTACATAATTATATATGTGCCACAACACCACTTTACTTTCAAGTATGATTGCATGAAAGAGAGTTAATACATGCTTGTATAGTATATGTTGGATGGATTTGAGTGTATGTACGCTTATGCCTATGTATGTAAAATTATTTTCTACTTACCGGTTGTATTCTTGGGATGGTTGCTAGCTCGTTTCTCTTTGAGATGTTCAACTTCTGTAGTAGCGCATTTCTCGGGTCCTCATTTCACGTGTTTGTTTGTACGGTACTTTTGGCGTGAAGGATTTTGAGATGGTGGAGATTTCTTTTTGGGGTAACGATGTCTTTTGATACTAGAGATTTTGTATAGGTTCTAATTTTACTCTCGATATCCTCTCGAATTGATCTCGGCCTTAAGTGGAATGATTTGTTCTTGGTTACTAAAAAAGAGTTGGTTTGTTTATCTATTTTTAAACTAATAACAATTAAATGTAAATGACGTTGAGTAATTTTTAAAACTTTGGAAGATTAACTAAATTGACAAGTTAAAATTGAGTGCTTGAAAATGTAAAGGAAAGATTAGAAAATTACTTTGAAAACTTAATTGAATAAATGCTTAAAAACTTGTTCGATCGGAATGTTGAAAATAATTACTATCGGAATACCTAAAAGTCAAAAGCATCGGAATGTACAAAAATGGTCCATCGGAATGTATTTGTTAACCACCATCGGAATGTTCAAAATACAAACTATCGCAATGATGTTGTCGGAATGAAGATGATCGGAATAAAGCTGTCGGAAAGTTCTAGATCGAAATGTTGCAAACGAAAATTGGCCAGAGTTTCGACTAGAAAAGGGACCTAAACCCGTCGGAATGTGGGATCGCAATATGCGATCGCAATCCCAGATCGGAATAGGGGGACTTACAAACTATCGCAAAGTGAAACCCCTTTTTGGGTTATTGCGATACCAAGACCAAAGAAGCTATCGGAATGTGTTAAAACCCTACTTTTGCGATGGAAGCAAGTGTGTTCCGAAAATGATGGCAACTTAAAATCTCAATAAGCATGCACAATAAGCCAAGTGATCCGTAACTTTAACACTGCAAAAAGATTAAATTTGATAGCTTTTGAAAACAAGAAATTTTAAAACTTAATAAACAAAACTTTTGAATGATTAAATCTTATAAGAAATCCGAAATCAATAAGCTTGAACAAGCAATAAGCCGATAAGCATGGAGAGCTTATGGCTTATTCACGTAGAGCTTAAGAAGACACAAGAAAGATCAAACTCTATTCACGAACACATCCAAAATCCAAACCGTATGGAATTCAACACAATCGGATCAAGGAGTTTGACAAATCAAGAAAAGTAGGAAAAGATTAAAGAACTTAAAAGCATAAACTTGATTAAGATTAATGAAATCAAAAGTACAAGAAAGCTTAAATTTAAAAGATGAAAAACAAAAGAAAAGTTTAGTGAGAGAAAGTATGGAACTTTCTCTCTCTAAAACTAGAGAAAAAAATGAAAAGCTAAAGACTAGCTAAAACTAAGTGTGTGAAATTTTGTGAGGTGAAGGCTTTATATAGGCGTGTGTATGGTGTTGATGGGCTCTTGATTTGGGCTTCTTTTTCTTCTTTCTTCTTAAGTCTTCACGCGTCTTTTAAATAAACGTTTCCGACTTGGATTTGAGAAGTGTCGGTGAGTAATTCCAACTCGTCCTATAATATTTTATTTAATAGACTCGAGTTCTTCGACATATATGAATCTTCCATCTTTGGCTCTATTCTTCGATAAATCTTCAAATAGGCACAATGACTTCAAATCTTTTGCATCTCTTGGACAATAGACTTCGTCTTGAGTCTTTTTCCTTGATAAAACCCGTGCAATCCCATGTTTTCTTTAATATTCATCCGGTCGACTCTGAAAACACAATAAACACAAAAACCACGCATAATTCCAAACAAATGATATTAAATACGTGTTTTGGTCTCGTTTTAGCCCGATTTAAGTGGTAAAAGGATGGGTGTTTTCACACCTATCAAATCCCCTACACTTAACCATTGCCATGCCCTCATGCAATGCTTAGTGACAAAGCACAATTACACTTTTCTCATTATCAATTAACCTTGGCCTTATTAATATACTACTAAACGAAAATAAAAATACTAGGAGAAATTTAAAACTTTAAAGCAAACAAAAGGATGGAAATAACTTGCAAAGAGATCGAGGACTTACATTAGGGCTTCGGTGCTGCGAAGATTTATCACCCTCAAGTTTCACGTTCCCCATACTAAGCTTAAAAACGAGATCATTGTTATTATAAGTTAGCAATTCAAACACTTACACACATGGCTTAATTAAATGCTTAGACTCCCTTATTCCTAGGTGTATCTCTTATATTTTATTTTTGTCTTAGAATGATCATGAAGATGCATTTTTGGACTTATTTCGATAGTTATTCAGGGCTGAAAGCAAAGTAGGACGATTTGATCAATAGTTAGCTAAAGGACAAAATCTTTTAAAACTGCTTCTCGGGATATCAAAAAGTTCATATCTTGGCATAACTTGGTTCACGATTTGAGACCTTTCTCGGGCCGATATTTGGCATGTACTTTATACTTCATATCTTCGAGAGACGTTCTTGAGATAATGGTCTTCTCATCATAATAGAGTTTCTTCGCTTGGAGACTTTTGAGGGGTTCTCCAACTTTGTTGACCACGACTTCATGATTATTTCTTCAATCTCTAATTGGGATTTTGAGATACAACGATCCGCCTCCTTTTCGGACTTGGATCTATTTATCCTCATACCTTGTTAGGGTCTTTTCGGATAGACTTCTCCATGATCTTTATGGGAGTTGATTGCTTTTCGTCGTGAGTCTTGATCCTTCATATTGATTTTAGGAATAATGCTTTTCACATCACTTTGGATCTTAAGCAATAAAATTGAATCCTCATGCCTTGTTAGGGCCTTTTCGGACTCGCCAATCTTCGCGCCCCGCTTCATAAGTTATGCCTTGGCTATGAACTCTTATCATTACCGAGCAACTTTTAAACGATCTTGGGCTAGAAGCTAAGTAACTTTTCAAATCGTAAGACCTTACTTATTGCAGATAAATTATTAGCAAGTGATGGGAGAATAGGCAAATAATTACACCAAGTGAGCTTGCGCAAGAACACCGACTTATAACTGACTCTATCATTTCTCGTCCTCCACAATTTAAAATCTCAAGTAATGAGACTCGTGGACACTTAGCCTAATAAACCAATTAAGGTCTACATGGTTAAGGATACTAGCTAGAATAAACTTGGATAAGCCTATTCGGGTTGAGTCAAAAATAAACGCAACGGGCCTAATATGTCAAAGATTTCTAAACTAGCTACACCACTTATTAATATTTTTGACTTTATTGCGGGATATATACATATGAAAGCGACAATAAAAATTTAAAAATTACGACTAAATGGCCAAAGTTAATTAAAAATTTGAAAAATGTTGAAAAAGATGATTTTCTGGTTAAATGAAGGCATTTTCATGGAAAAGTCCACTTAAAACATCGATAGAAGTCCCCCCTACACTTAAGATAAACATTGTCCTCAATGTTTAAGCATGTGGGAGAAGTCTCCCCTACACTTATGACATTGTGCACGTTGGTTAACTCGAGTTAAGGAAGAGACGACTAAAGTGATCAATTTCAAATGTGAGTATGAAGAAAATTGAATCACGATAGTTGAGAGATAGAACCGGATTTCGGATAACACGGGAGCACGGTTCTTCAAAGTTTCCAAGAGTGCACTTATCCCTGTAATCACATCACCACACAAATACAAACACCTATGCAGGCCCCCCTACACTTAGGAGGTTAAAACGTAAAAGGATAGATACTCGGGCTGCCTCCCGAGGAGCGCTTATTTTTGATAACCGAGTCACGAGCCTGACTCGACCCAAAATTAGTTCATGGGGAACGTGGTGAGGGATGGAATCATCTCCTGAGAGATGTCCTCACCAAAGTACAGCTTCAGACGCTGGCCATTCACCTTGAAATTGGGTCCATTTGGCTGAGAAAGCTCAATGGTCCCATATGGAAAGATGTTGGCGACGGTGAATGGACCAGACCAGCGGCTCTTCAACTTGCCAGAGAAGATCTTCAACCGAGAGTTAAAAAGTAAGACTCGATCACCAACATGGAACTCTCGGTTCTTGATTTTTGCGTCATGGAGGATCTTCGTCTTCTCTTTGTACAGCGAGTTCTCTTAAGCTTCATTCCTCAGTTCATTGAGCTCGTTAAGTTGAATCTTACGATGATCACCAGCTTTGTTGATGTCGAAGTTAGCCCACTTTAAGGCCCAGTGCGCCTTATGCTCCAGCTCGATGGGAAGGTGGCATGCTTTTCCGTACACAAGACGATAAGGTGTACAACCGATCGGGGTCTTGTAAGCAGTACGGAAAGCCCACAGAGCATCATCTAACTTATCGGCCCACGCGGCACGATGCTCTCCCACAGTACGCTCCAAAATTCGCTTCAATCCACGATTGGATATCTCGGCTTGCCCATTGGTTTGGGGATGATAAGCGGTGGAAAGACGGTGAGTGACACCATACTTGGCCATGACTCTTGCAAATTGATCGTTGCAAAAATGAGTCCCGCGGTCACTGATAATAGCACGAGGAACGCCGAATCGAGCGAACAGCGATTTCAAAAAGTTACAAACCACCCTTGCATCATTAGTAGGTAAAGCTTTGGCTTCAACCCACTTGGAGACGTAGTCAACGGCAACAAGGATGTATTTGTTTCCTTTAGATGAAGGAAATGGCCCCATAAAGTCGATACCCCAAACATCAAAGATTTCACACTCTTGAATGAAATTCTGAGGCATCTCGTCTTTATGTGTGATTGTGCCTTGTTTTTGGCAAGCATCACATCGTTTAACCATCTCGTGAGCATCACGGTAGATGGTGGGCCAATAAAATCCTGAATCAAACACTTTTTTAGCGGTGTAGTTGGGACCAAAGTGACCACCAGTGGGTCCTTTGTGGCAAGCATCAAGGATTTCGAAAGCTGCCGGTCCATCAACACATCGGCGAATAATCAAGTCGGCACATTGTTTGAAAAGATATGGGTCATCCCAGAAGTAAGTTTTTATGTCTTTGAAGAACTTCTTCTTTTGCTGGGATGTTAACCCGTCAACGAGGATTCCACCTGCTAAGTAGTTTGCAATGTCTGCAAACCACGGGGTTTCGTCAGCAGTCGAGTTTATAGACATTAAGGTCTCCAGGGGAAAAAAATCGTTGATTTCTTTGTTCGGATGATCCCCCTGGTAAGGATCCTCAAGTCTACTAAGATGGTCCGCGGCCAAGTTTTCTGCTCCTTTCTTATCACGAATTTCAATTTTAAATTCCTGGAGCAGCAAAACCCAGCGAAGAAGTCTTGGTTTGGAATCTTGCTTTGTCAACAAGTACTTCAGCGCGGAATGATCGGTATACACGATGGTGGTGGAAAGGACAAGATAGGGGCGGAATTTTTCAAAAGCATAGACAACAGCTAAAAGCTCTTTTTCGGTTGTCGTATAATGCAATTGTGCCCCAGTCATTGTCTTGCTAGCGTAATGGATTGGTTGGAAGTGTTTGTTCACTCTTTGTCCAAGAACCGCTCCAATAGCAAAATCGCTAGCATCGCACATCAACTCAAAGGGCAGCTCCCAATTAGGGGTAACCAAGACGGGTGCCTTAGTAAGCTTATCCTTAAGTGAGTCAAAGGCTTCAAGACACTCTTTGGAGAAGATAAAAGGAGTATCTTTTTCCAAGAGGTGGGTCATCGGGCGAGCGATGTGAGAAAAATCTTTGATGAATCGACGGTAGAAGCCCGCATGACCCAGAAAACTTCTCACACCCTTCACGGTTGAAGGTGGAGGCAACTTAGCGATAACATCGACTTTAGCACGGTCTACTTCAAGACCGGCTTTCGAGATCTTGTGTCCTAGGACGATGCCTTCTTTTACCATAAAATGGCATTTTTCCCAATTCAGAACTAGGCGAGTGTCTTCGCACCGCTTGAGCATACGTTCCAAATTGGCAAGGCACGCAGAGAATGAATCGCCATAGACCGAGAAATCATCCATGAATACTTCCATAGTGTCTTCCACCATGTCATGGAAGATCGCCATCATACACCTTTGGAATGTCCCAGGAGCATTACATAAACCAAAAGGCATGCGTTTGTAAGCAAATGTTCCATAGGGACAAGTGAATGTGGTCTTTTCTTGGTCCTTGGGATCGATGGGAATTTGAAAATACCCGGAGAAACCGTCTAAGAAGCAGTAATAGTCATTACCAGCTAGACGCTCGAGCATTTGATCCATGAAGGGAAGAGGAAAGTGGTCTTTTCTCGTGGCATCATTGAGCTTGCGATAATCAATACAAACTCTCCACCCAGTAACGAGACGAGTGGGAATCAACTCGTTGTGTTCATTGGGAACAGCGGTTATTCCGCCCTTCTTGGGCACACAATGGACGGGACTCACCCATGACGAATCCGAAATAGGGTAGATCAAGCCGGCATCTAGAAGTTTGATAACCTCTTGTTTGATGACGTCATGAATTTTAGGATTAACCCTTCTTTGGTTCTGGATTGTGGGTTTGAAGTCATCTTCCATGAGAATCTTGTGAGTACAAAAGTTCGGATCAATTCCGCGGATATCGGAAATTTTCCAAGCAATTGCCTTCTTATGAGCTTTAAGCACAGCGATGAGACGAGTTTTCTCTTCTTCTTGCAAGTCCTTAGCGATGATGACGGGTAACTTCTTCTCTGCTTCAAGGAACGCATACTCGAGATGGGGCGGCAATTCCTTAAGTTCTAAATCCGGAGGATTTTCGACGGGAGGCGTATTCGAAGTCGGAGTCTCGATAGCAATAATAGTGGGAGATGGAGGGGAAGGATTGTCTTCTCTAAGGAGGTTTGCAATGAAACTAAGGTCTTCATCCCAAGTGGCAGTAGAATCGTCATTGTCTTGCTTCACATCTCCCAAGGTGGCTTCCAAATCTTTCCAAAGGAAATCACTTTCTCCAAATAGAGATAGTGATGAGTTGATAGAGGAAACGGTCTCAACATTGGGAAGAGAGGTAGGAATGTTTTTACAAGCATCCTTGAAGTGTTCTTCACAAGCCTCATCAAGAACGTCAATACAATTAACATTCTCGTAAGAATAAGGCTGTTTAGATAACTTTCCCATGTTGAAGACTACTTTATCGTCACCCACTCGCATGATAAGCTCACCGGCTTCAACATCAATGAGAGTGCGACCGGTCCTCAAGAATGGACGACCAACAATGAGTGGCACACGGGGGTCCATCTCGTAGTCGACGACAACAAAATCGGCAGGGAAGGTGAATTTGTCGACTCCTACAATGACGTCTTCGGCTATCCCCACTGGATAAGCAACCGTACGGTTAGCTAATTCCAAAGTCATTTTGGTGGGGACTAGCTCTGGGAGAGATAATTGCTTCCAAACACTTAGAGGCATGAGATTAATACTGGCACCTAGATCGGCTAGGGCCATGCAATTCTCTACTCCCGGAAAATTGCAAGGGATAAGGAAACGACCCGGATCACCGAGCTTGATTGGCAATTTCCTTAAGAGCACTGCAGAGCAGTTCTCATTAAGTTGGGTGTTGGCGAGATCGAGGAGCTTTTCCTTGTCGCTCAGAAGATCTTTAAACATTTTCGCGTACTTAGGCATGTGAGCGAGAGCCTCAGCGAAGGAGATATTGAAATTCAGTTGTTTAAACATTTTAAGAAAGTTAGAAACCTGAATATCGTCCTTGCTTTTGAGCTTCTCTTTCCTCAACCTAGATGGATAAGGTATATTGGAAGAAGAGGAAGGCTTTGGGATGATAGGATCACTCACATCCTTGGGTGGAGGAGGGGTAGAAGGAAGAGGTGGAGAAATTGGGGAAGGAGAAGGATGAGGAATAGGAGCAGGTGACTCGTTCTCCTTAGTCACAACCACCGGTAGAGGTATAGGAAGCTCGGGTTCCTTGGTACCTTTACCACTGCGAGTGGTGATTGCTTTCATCTCCCCTCTTGGATTCGCAACGGTATTACTCGGAAGAGTACCCGAAGAAGAGGGTTGATTACTGTTGAAGAAACTAGCCATCATGTTCCTCAAGTCATTCGTTTGACTATCCATAGTGTTCTTCATATCAGCTCTTAGATCATTCCCTTGTTTCATCAGATCTGCTTTCAAGTTGCGCACTTCTTGTTGGAGATTATCCACGATCACATCGTTAGTTCTCATGTAGGTTCCAATGTCTTGATGTGATGCGGGGGTTTGGTTGGAAGGAGCAGTGTATGCGGGTGGTTGATAAGCAGGTTGCTGGTAAACTTGGTTGTTTCGTTGCGGTGGTTGTTGCTGCTTGTGAGGAGGGATGTATGGTGTACGAGTTTGTTGTTGTTGAGGAGGGCGGTTGAGGTTTTGTTGTTGGTTTTGGTTGTTAGGATTAAAACCAGGTGGTGAGAGATAGTTGTTGGAACGGTAGCTAAGCAGGTTGCGGTCACCTTGAGGTTTTGCTTGATAAGCAGGTGGAGTATAGGTGCCATATGCTGCATTCACATTCTCAGCAGGGTAATCTTGGGTGGCGGTACAAGTTGTGTAAGAGTGGGGACCACCGCATATCTCACAAGGTTGGCTGACAGCGTTTACTTGTGCATTTTTGGCGTTGTTGCTGTTGTTGTTGCTGACGGTGTGGGTGACAAGCGATTCAAGAAGCGTGGTGATTTTGTCTAATCGCTTGTCGCTGTCATTAGTGCTAGCACTAGCAACATTGGTCCTAACACTCTTGGTTTGAACACGAGATTTGTTCTCAATGATGTCCCAAGCAGCATTGGAAGTCTTAGCCAATAAATTACCCCCGAGGCACTATTCAGTGAATCTTGGTCATTCATGCTTAAACCATTGTAAAAAGTATTTATTTGATGAACTTTGGTAAAACCATGTTGTGGGCATTTTCTTAAAAGATCTTTAAAGCGATCCCAAGATTCACTGAATGACTCATCGTACTTTTGTTCAAAGGTTATAATCTCATTCCGCAAAGCGGTAGTACGAGAGGGTGGAAAAAAGTAGTTGATAAACTTTGTTTCCAAATCCGTCCACGAGAGAATACTCTGTGGCGGTTCCTTAGCAAGCCAATGCCGGGCTTGTCCCTCTAAAGAAAAGGGAAAAAGTTGTAACCTTATCACTTCTTGTGGAACGCCATTGAACTTGACCGTGTTCGTGAGTTGTAGAAATCTCTTGATATGGTCATGTGGGTCATCAATGGTTCGTCCCAAGAATGGCTGAGCGGAGACCATCTGGATAAAGCCTGACTTTAGCTCGAAATTGTTGGCGGCAATTGGTGGTATAACAATTGGATCCGTATTGCCATCGACATGAGCTTGCAGCAATTCAATCATTGGGCGATTATCCGGAAGGTGCTCATTGTTGTTGTTATTGTTCATGTTGTTGAAAGGCGGGTTGTTGTTGTTATTATTGTTGTTCGGAGGTGGTATGTTATTGTTGTTTTGTACACCAGCCATGTCTAAGTTATCGAGAGGCTTGGGCTCTTGATAAGACGTGGATCGAGTGCGCATACACCTGCAAAAGAACGAACAAAGAAAAACAAAGCAAAAATATTTTTGTTTTTATGTTTTTTTTTTACTTTTTAGGATTTTTGAAAATTTTATATTTTTTAGTGTTTTTGAAAATTTTTAGGAAAAAGTAACGTTCACGGGGAACGGATCCCAAAATCCAATATCTCACAAAAAACTTTTGATCTTAACGAGAGGAGCCGGCAGCGGCGCCATTTGATACTAGAGATTTTGTATAGGTTCTAATTTTACTCTCGATATCCTCTCGAATTGATCTCGGCCTTAAGTGGAATGATTTGTTCTTGGTTACTAAAAAAGAGTTGGTTTGTTTATCTATTTTTAAACTAATAACAATTAAATGTAAATGACGTTGAGTAATTTTTAAAACTTTGGAAGATTAACTAAATTGACAAGTTAAAATTGAGTGCTTGAAAATGTAAAGGAAAGATTAGAAAATTACTTTGAAAACTTAATTGAATAAATGCTTAAAAACTTGTTCGATCGGAATGTTGAAAATAATTACTATCGGAATACCTAAAAGTCAAAAGCATCGGAATGTACAAAAATGGTCCATCGGAATGTATTTGTTAACCACCATCGGAATGTTCAAAATCCAAACTATCGCAATGATGTTGTCGGAATGAAGATGATCGGAATAAAGCTGTCGGAAAGTTCTAGATCGAAATGTTACAAACGAAAATTGGCCAGAGTTTCGACTAGAAAAGGGACCTAAACCCGTCGGAATGTGGGATCGCAATATGCGATCGCAATCCCATATCGGAATAGGGGGACTTACAAACTATCGCAAAGTGAAACCCCTTTTTGGGTTATTGCGATACCAAGACCAAAGAAGCTATCGGAATGTGTTAAAATCCTACTTTTGCGATGGAAGCAAGTGTGTTCCGAAAATGATGGCAACTTAAAATCTCAATAAGCATGCACAATAAGCCAAGTGATCCGTAACTTTAACACTGCAAAAAGATTAAATTTGATAGCTTTTGAAAACAAGAAATTTTAAAACTTAATAAACAAAACTTTTGAATGATTAAATCTTATAAGAAATCCGAAATCAATAAGCTTGAACAAGCAATAAGCCGATAAGCATGGAGAGCTTATGGCTTATTCACGTAGAGCTTAAGAAGACACAAGAAAGATCAAACTCTATTCACGAACACATCCAAAATCCAAACCGTATGGAATTCAACACAATCGGATCAAGGAGTTTGACAAATCAAGAAAAGTAGGAAAAGCTTAAAGAACTTAAAAGCATAAACTTGATTAAGATTAATGAAATCAAAAGTACAAGAAAGCTTAAATTTAAAAGATGAAAAACAAAAGAAAAGTTTAGTGAGAGAAAGTATGGAACTTTCTCTCTCTAAAACTAGAGAAAAAAATGAAAAGCTAAAGACTAGCTAAAACTAAGTGTGTGAAATTTTGTGAGGTGAAGGCTTTATATAGGCGTGTGTATGGTGTTGATGGGCTCTTGATTTGGGCTTCTTTTTCTTCTTTCTTCTTAAGTCTTCACGCGTCTTTTAAATAAACGTTTCCGACTTGGATTTGAGAAGTGTCGGTGAGTAATTCCAACTCGTCCTATAATATTTTATTTAATAGACTCGAGTTCTTCGACATATATGAATCTTCCATCTTTGGCTCTATTCTTCGATAAATCTTCAAATAGGCACAATGACTTCAAATCTTTTGCATCTCTTGGACAATAGACTTCGTCTTGAGTCTTTTTCCTTGATAAAACCCGTGCAATCCCATGTTTTCTTTAATATTCATCCGGTCGACTCTGAAAACACAATAAACACAAAAACCACGCATAATTCCAAACAAATGATATTAAATACGTGTTTTGGTCTCGTTTTAGCCCGATTTAAGTGGTAAAAGGATGGGTGTTTTCACACCTATCATCTTTTGTTTCGAGTTATACATGGTAAAAAAATAGAACTTGCAAATTGAAAAAAAAATAGTTGTTGGTAGTCGATGAAATAAGTAAGTGTCGGGATCATGTTTCAAATAAGGTGGAATATAAATTCTTTAACATATAAGCATGACTCGGTTATTTTAAAATATTTTGGTTTTGATCACCTAAAGTTATTGTTCTTAAGTTAAAAATTTTGTTCTTATTTAGTGAAATATGTTAAAATCATGTAATTAATAGAGTTTTAATTTTCTAGGATTAAAATAAATTAGGTTCTAGTTTTGGTAATTAATGGGCGGTTTTAGGGTTTAAAAATCGTTTTTTTTTTGTATAAATCGGAGTAGGCAGAAACTGTCGCTAATCTGTCAAAATATGTCGCTAACTGTCAGAAACTGTCGCTAATGCCTAGGCAGATTTTGAGAAAAATCGTTTTGGTCATAACTTATTCGTTTTTAAAGGTTTTTGGGTGATTCAAAAGCCCAAAATTATGTACTCGGAACATACTTTTCAAATATTCAGAAAGTTTCGTAATTGGAAGTCAGTAGCTTGGTCGAATTAATTGTACAAGTGTTGAGTTCAAGGTTAATTTTCGGACAACATGGGTTAAACTCGTGTTTTGGGTATTTTGCGGTAATGAACACTTGGGGGGTTAACATAGAGATGAGTTGGGAAGGAATTTGAGAGTTCTTTAGACCTTATTATACGTGGTTATATTTTGACGAGTTTTGATTTATGGTATTTATGAGTAAGACTGAAATCGGGGTGACAGTTTTAAACCCGTTGAGTTATGTGACAGCTCCTAACTTGGTTTCAAGACAGTTCTTGTTTGATGAGTTGCGAGATTTAGTTAGGTTGGTTACATAACTTTATGGTTTTGATAATTTTCCTCGCGGACGGTTAAGGCTCATGTGTTGTTGGTTGAGATTATTTTCGTGTAAACTGAGTTCACGTTTGAACGTGAAGGTTTTATCAGGGATATGCATCCTCGTTTGTTTGCTGAGAATAAGTTTGAGTTTGGAAGTGAATCTCGGGACGAGATTTCTATTAGGTGGGAGTGATGTGACAACCGTGGTTTTGGGTTTGTCACTTGGTCTTACTTTTAGGTTATTTTATGTGTGCTTACTTGAATTGTGTGTTTACGTGTTTATTTTGTGTGAACGAGGTTGGTGTGGTTATCGTTTATGAGTACATAAGTAAATTGAGGAACGGTTATTTCATGTTCATGAGCTCACAAGTGGTCACTATGAAATGAAAATGGTGATATTGTGGTGTTTACGTATACGTATAAGTATTATAGTAATAGTATTTTCTTAGGATTTACGGTTTAGCATTTAGAGGTCTCGGGTGAGGTAATTATCCATATGAATATTTTTCGGGATGGTTTTAAGTCATTTAGGACTTAGTTAAAAAGTTTATTTAAAAATTTGAGATTTTTGTTAAAAGTGTATATTTTACGTCTTTTACGGTAAAACGCGTAAAACTGACTAGTTTTACGGTTTTGAGGTTTTGGAGGCTTTAGGAGCTGAAATAAATTAAGGAAAATTAAGGTAATGTTATTAATACATACATTAATAATAAATAGAAAAAAAAAACGAATTTAAAGGGGGTTTAGGTCGGTTTGAAAAAAAAGAAAAGATGGAAAAAAGGAAAAAAAGAGGAAAAAGGAAAGTTGGGGTTTATATTTGGACTAGGATTCTTGTTACATTATATAAGGATTTTAAAGAGAAAAAAAAACATAAAATCCTTGGAGAAAAATAATGGTCGACGGTTTATGGAGAACTTTTAGGGTTCTTCATCAAAATTTAGGGTTTTCATAAATCAAAGGTAAACTTTCGTAATCCCTTTTTAATTTAATTGTTTTTAATGTTTACATAATCATCTTATGATGGATTTAGGTTAGGGTTTTAATAAGAATCTGTATTTTAATGATATTATAATGATTAGATGGTTTAGGATTTGTAATTAATGGGGTTATGGGTAATTAATTAGGTTAAATTAATTAAACCCGTTTTTAAAACCTGGGCAGAATTTTGAGTCAATTGTTTTGATCATATCTCGAGTTCTAGGAACATTCAAGATGCGATCAAACTAGCCAGGGATAGGTAATTGAGTTGGCTTTCTAAATCAAGAAACGAGAACTAAATTGGAGGTCGGGAAGTGGGTCAAAAACAGGTTGCAACAGTCGGAGGTCAAAACAGTTTTGAATTCAGCCTGTTTTCTTTTTAAGTTTTGGGTTGTTTGGGGTACTTAGGGTTGCATTGGGATCTTCTCACGAACATGAGGCATGGTTTATATATTGTAGTAAGGATCTGCACTTGGGCTAAGATTGTGGTTTAGGGTAAGACCCTCTAATGGTAATAAACTTTTCATACGTTTAAAATCAGTGAATTCTGGATAGGTAGTAATATATACACATATATCTGGGCCTTAAGAGTAGCTTTAAGGTTAGGGCAGGTGGGAGGTTTTAGATAACATGTATAAAAGTGTGAATATTCCTTTTACAGAAACCATGTGTATGTTTAAGTGGACGTTTGACTTAAAGTTTTGAGACCTAAAACTGGGACTGTTTTGTGTAAAATTATGAACGGGATAGCTATTAAACTTAACCAAGTTAGGGACTTGTTAAGGAAGGGTAATGGGGTGATTAGAGCTTAAAAATGAGGTAATTATACGGGAATATACTAGATGTCCATCATAGGTTGATGAGCCATCTTAGTGATTGGTTCGTGCATTGATTTCGTGTTTTTGGTTTGTTAGCTTGTTGCTAGTGCGAGGACTTGTGAAGAAGCTATCAGGTGAGTTTCATAGTCCCATGTCTTTTTATGATTTGATTTCCAGATGGGATGGAAGAGACACTGTATGGTTTTGTAAAAAATGTTGTGAATGATTTTATGGTTTGTGATGGACTTGTGTGTACACTTATGTGATTAACTGCTATGTGATTCTTGATTGTGTTTATGATTTGGATCGGGGGACACGTACCGTCTCAGTTATTGTGGTTTGACAAGGTAGTGGCCTTGAGGTTTGACAAGGTAGTGGCCTTGTGGTTTGACAAGGTAGTGGCCTTGGGATAGGTACATAGTGTGATCATCTATGGTACCATGTTGTTTGGCAAGGTAGGAGCCTTGGATTTTGGTTTGGAATGATTGATCTTGAATGCTAGTTGTTAATACATAATTCTAGCACATTGTCCATATGTTATTGTGTTGATGGTTGTTATTCACAGCTTGTAATTGATTTAGCGTTGGAGTCTAAACCTATGACTCTCACCAACTTTATGTTGACGTGTTTTAGTGTCTCTTTCAGGTGATACTATGGTTAAGCATGAGAACATAAGTGGCTAGGATTGGAGAAGCTTAGGAATATATATAGAAGGAGAATCCCCGTTTCCTTCTTAGTTTTTATTTGTTCTTTGAATAAGTAATATAGTGGCACACATATATTTGTTTGGTTATGTTATTTGTTTGTCTTGGGTAAGCGGTAGGACTGTTACCTACTTACCTAGACTCCTGAGTCTGATGAGATATTGTCATGACTTTGTGTCTCCATTTTATGACATTTCTTATTTCATATAGTTATCTCTATAGACACGCCATGTTGTGATGATATCCATACGTCGCGCCCCATATTCCGCCATGGTGGGGTGTGACCTTACGTCTTAAAGTGGCATCGACTACGTCTAAACCGGAGAACTCTACGTTACGTGCTTACGTTTACATACACCATTTTTGTGACAGTCCGACATTTCAGGAAATAAATTTATTCTCGAATATTATTTTGGAATTTAAATTTGTGTTGGTCCATAAACCCACAAATTTACGAGAAGAGATTAGGGCTTACGTGAATAATTTAACGTCTTTTACGATTAAACCAGGAACCCTAGGTTTACGTATTTAGGCTTTTGTGCTCCGTTTTTTATGATACAATTTTTATTAGAATCGTTTTGTGCCGTAGATTCATAATTTATAAAAATGTTTTTCGTAAAACGACCCGAGGGCACGCAAATCAAGGAAACTAAAATCGAGGAGTACCCGTAAATTAATGAGGATGAGACAAGTTTACACTTGCCCACCCCCATACATGTGGCGGCAAGACTTAGCCACACCACCCTTTGGTGGCAAGCTAACACACATCTAAAGGACACTTGTCCTCCTATGTAACCAAAAAAACTTAAAACTCCAAAACTAGCTAACTAAACCATTTCCTCTTATTTCTAACATGAAAACCCACTCCAACTCTCTCTTTTGGCTCTCTTTTGGCCGTCCCTCATTCATCACCACAACACCACCATTGATCAAAAATCTTAACCACAAATCATATGTATAATTTGCATATGATGATAACCCATTGAAGGCATGATGATTTGAGGTGATGTTAACAACTAAACAGGAGTTTACATGGAGTTCAAGGGCTGATTTCCATGAAGGTGTTCATCCATTTGAAGAACTCAAAAGTTCATTTTCCAAGATTAAAGATTTGGTGACAAGAACCAAGCCTTATTCATCCAAAATCTCAACCTTTTCATCACTTTGGTGGTATAGAGATTGTTTCTTCCTATCATCTTGTTATTTTGTAAAAGTAATCATGTATTTTATTTATAAATGTATATGTATATGATGATGAAAGATGATCAAAATATTATGTAGGGATTTGGTTTTAACAGATTTGGTTAAAAAGACTAAAATCAACAAGTAAAAATGTTAAAATCTTGGTTAGATTCATAGGCTATATAAAACAGTTAGTAACAATATGATCACTTGGTAAAATGGCTTGGATTATTAAATATACAGTTAGATATATGATTTTTACATATGTGGTGAGTTGGCCACTGAATGTATTCATTAAAATGAGCAAGATATGATCCAAATAATATTGAGGTACAAATCTGTGTAGTCTGTTTTGGATGAATTATTAGGGATACTTAGAGGATGATTGAGCAGTAGCTAAACTGGAGTTATTTGTAGCACATATCATGTATTTTGTGCTACCCAAATGTGAGTTTCTATCTTCTTGTAGAACTCAAGATATGGCAAAAATAGTGGAAGTGACTTTGATAATCAGATTTGTAAATAAAAGTATATAATATAAAATGAGCACTCAAATAATATTATTATAAAATAAATATGTAAAACCCACTAACTAATAATAAGTAGTATAAAATGAGTTATATCTTATGATAAATAAACATGGCATATTTGTAAAAGTAAAGACTCAAAAGTTTTCTAAAGTTATAAAACTATATATAAAGTTTTACGTCTTTTCGGCTAAAACCGAAAGATTAACGTTTTCGCCAAATAAAATTTAGACGGTCGAACCCGTCTAATGTAACATTTTTATAACTCATATACTGATATGTAAGTACATTTGACAAGTAAAAACCGATAAACCCGAGCTTTATAACTTATGGACCTTAACGGGCCAAAGTAGCCTTATTAGGACCATTAGGCCCAACTAGTTTGGCTAAACACTAATGGACTTACTCATGGGCTTAACCCACTTGGGCCCAATATATGAGTATAGGCCTGGTATTAAAAGTATAAATGCGCTAATATAATGAACTGAACTCTTAATGGGCTTATTGGGCCTTAATATGTAATTGAGTTGAAACTAGTATAACTAGTCTAAATTGACTAATACATAACAACTATAATGTTGTATGAAGAGATAAAATCCCACTTGATCATCATCATATTTATGATATCATCTTATATACATAACCATTATTTTTATAAAGTCATTAAACAAGAGTCTAAGACCGAGTATTATTTGTCTAGGTTTCCGTGATTGAAGCACGTACCGTACATTCAAAACGCCGATAGCCCGCCTTTCCCAATCAACGTGAGTTCATAGCCTCGCACTCTTTTAAATGTTTTATGAAATGTTTTATAAACCCGCGAGGGAGATAACATGTTAGTTGTAATAATAATAGGACACCAGTTGTCCCGATTATTTGCTTATTGATATGGACCCGAATGATTATATGACCCGATGAATGATTATATGACCCGATGTATGAAATGAAATGGATTAATATTAGTTAGGTTATGTCACTAAAAGTCCCATTAGCATGAATTGTGAACTACAGGGATTTGGTAGACGCTTATGCATATAATAGTACTATTTGGGGAAGATCACCCCAGTTCGCGCCTTGACGGTTAATCCTCGTCGTGCCACATTGATTGGTAAGCGAATTTATGTATGAGCAGATTTACATAAGCGTGATTATTGTGACGACACGCTGTTCTAGATGGGCAAAGGAATTACTGGTTAGCTACCCGTTGTTTGTTATAGTAAGGTAGCAATGTCATGCGGCTTATAATAATACAATAACGAAAATACTGATATACACAATGAATTATAATATATTGCCTGACTAGCAATACAGGGTCTTATTACTGATATTATGTTCGTGTTTTTGGTTTTACATAACCATTTTCATATAACTGTTTTTATTTAACTCTATACAACGTTATAAAACATATTGTATGATGTTTTTGCGACAATGGTTCGTATAACGGTTTTGAAGGCAAAAGCCCATATTATGATTTACGACCAAAATTTGTATAAAATGTCTTTGGCCTAACTTATGGCCTACGACAAAGAACTGTACAAAATGATTTTCGGTAATGATTATATACCAGTGATATATTAATGGTTTTTATTAAACTCTATGAATTCACTCGGCGTTTTCGCTGACCTTTTTAACATGTTTTATCTCAGGTACTTGAAGGTAATTCTCGGGAAGACGACAAGAATTTATGGCCCGCATTCAAATAAAATTTCCATTCAAATGTTTTGTAAAATTGTATGAAATACTATGACCTGAGGACCTTTGTAAATTTGATATTCATGAATGAAAAATGCTTTATTTTTAAACGACGTGATTTTTAAGCGTTGTCTATAATTTGAGTAATGTGCTATCCCGTAACACCAACGACTCTTCCGCTGAACTAAAGTATGAATATTTGGGGATGTTACAGTTTTGTACCAGAGCTCTCGTTATAGAGAACGAAAGATTTTTAAAACCAAGGTTTTGAATAAAACATTTCAAAATCTTTTAACCATAAATATTTTTAAATAAATATTTTGAGTAAAATGTTTAAAAATCTTTTGACTATAACGGTGCCGAAGAATTCCCGAGTTACCGACAAGACCAGACTGAGAAGTGTTATTTTAATATATATATAACTTGGATTATATATATATATATATATATATATATATATATATATATATATATATATATATATATATATATATATGTTGTAATTTGATTGCATGATTGTTTGATGATTATTTTAATACTTATACGAGGTATTTATACGACATAGATTGTCACAAGAAACCCTAACCCCTCTACCAAATCAATCGAAGCTATTCCCATAGGAATTCTAGCTATTCCAGATCTAAACCAAGTTGTGAATATTTATGATCCCAACAAAATGGTTGATATTATAGAAATGTTGATATTAGTTGATTATGATCTTGAAGAAGAATTGACGAGATTAAATCTGATATCGATGTCATGACGATCTTTCCTTATAGAGTGGAGTTTGAAAAAACCTTACCACCTGGAAAGGTGTCATCTGATTCGGTGTCACCCAATTCTTAAATTTGAAATCGAAAAAGGTAAATGTCGCACTTGAGGCGGTCATTGGAACCATTACCCAAAAGAGTGAAGAACAAGTTTATCAACCTGTTTGAAATCATCAAACGCAAGCTGTTGTTGTGGATTAACATCAGCAACAAAAGAGTGAAGAACAACTTCTACCATGTTACTAGTCTTGGCTTTTGATTCAGGAGAAGAACTATGTTGAGATGACAAAGTATAGCTTGGTCTACTAGCATAATACATTGGACTAGATCCCATGGAACTCACAAAAGAGTTTGCAGGAGTAGAAAAGGAATCACCTGATTATCCTCTCACGTGCGACTCAAAGGTTTGGAGTTTATGAAACAAGTCATCAAAAGAAAGATATTCAAGGCCTCCTTTTACCTTTACAGAGATGACTACCTGATTCCATGAATGAGGCAGAGCTCTAAGAAACCTGGCATTGATGTCTTCATTTTCAGGCTTGGACCTGAGTTGATTCAAGTGGCTAAGAATCTTTTGAAACCTGTCATACCCTTGATGAAGACCTTCTTTTTCAGAAATCTTGAATTCTGTGAATTCATCTCTCAGCAATGATCTGCGCATCTTCTTGGATTCCTCATTCCCTCCAAATCTTGCCTTTATCCCATTCCAAATCTCCCTAGCATCATCCAAGTGATAAAAATCACCCATATGATCATCAGGAAGAGACTGAAGCAAAATAGTTTTTGCTTTGATTTCCTTCTAAACAGTAGTGATTTCTTAATTAGATTTAGGGTCTAGAATGATGATCTGACCGTTCTAGTCTCTACTAGTCTTCTTCTTGCTGTTGCCATTCTAGACAATATTCCACAAGTCTAGATCAGTATTGGTGATCCAGCACTCCATTTTCATGGCCCAGATATCATAATCTTCCTTTTTCAAGAGTGGGAATTTTCCATTAGTATTGGAAATAGTAGCAACGATTTGCTTTTTTGGCTGTGATGTGGTGGTGCTTAGTTCTCCTGTTTCAGTAGAACTAGAAGCAGACATGTTTAAACAAAGATGTTAGTAATACAAAAAAATGGTTCTTCTTGAGCAGAGACTCTCCCAGGCTCTGATACCACTTGTTGGGTCCACTAGATGTGGATCTTGCAGCCTGTTAAGGATGGTGAACGACTTCTGTAATCACAAGTCTATTCACAGAGAGACTCTTAAAGTAATACACAGTATAAGTGAGGAATACAAATACTATGAACAAGAAGAAACAGAATAACTAAATAACTTGATCCTTACTAAGGATTTATACTATTAATATGAATGGATAATGATGATGAAAGGTGTGTCTAACCCTTCTGCCTATGGGTCCCTTTTATACTAAAAGGAAACCCTAATACTACATTAAACCAAAACGTGTAACTTCTGATATGCATATCCTTTCCTAACATATCTCAGGCATATCCTAACAAACTACTAAGAATAATAATGTTTAACTTTATACTAGACCAGGAGCACGTATTGCTCCTACTACTACTAGGACCAGGAGGACCTATATACCTCCTAGCTTATCTATTACAAATATCTATTCCAGAGGTCCTAACAGGCCCCAACGTTAAAGCTACTGTTAAGGCCCCGATATATATATATATATATATATATATATATATATATATATATATATATATATATATATATATATATATATATATATATATATATATATATATATATATATATATATATATATATATATATATATATATATATATATATATATATATATATATATATATATATATATATATATATATATATATATATATATATATATATATATATAATTTTACCTATCCAGATTTAACTGATTTTAAACATATAAAGAGTTTGTTATGATCATAGGGTCTTCCCCTATCTCATTTATTTAGCCCTCCACCAGACCTCTTATTTAATATATAAACTTAGTCTCATGTTCATTTGAAGGTCCACCTAAGTACCCTAACCAACTTAAAACATTAATTATAAACCGGCTGATCCAAAAACTGTTTTGACCTCCGACTGGTATAACCTGTTTTTCACCCACTTCCCTACCTCTAATTTAGTTCTCGTTTCTTGATTTCAAAAGCTAACTCAAATACCTTTCCAGGGGTACTGGATTCGAATTCAGAAAGTTTGTAAAGCTCTAGATATGATCAAAACAAGTGACCTAAAATTCTGCCCAGTTTTTAATGACGAACATAATATAATTAGTCTAATTAATTACCCATAACTTGTATAATTATAAACCCTAATTAATCTAATCATGATTATATTATTAAAGTACAGATTTTAATTTAGACCTAACCATATATCCATCATGTATTGATTAAGAATGATTTAAAAACGATTTAATTGAAAAGAGAAACATTGGTCTTACCTTAGAATTAATAGAAGACAAGATTTTTGTGAAGAACCATAATTTTTCTCCTTGAACCGTCGGTTTTATGCTCCAGGAGAAAATTATGTGTGTTTTTGTTCTATAGAAATCCTTATATACTTTTTCCTAAGCAAATCCTAGGCCAACCCAAAGACTCCTTTCCTTTTCCTTTTCTCTCTCTCCCATGCGTCGTCCAAACCGAATCCCCTTTATATTTTTATATTTTTATATTTTTTATATTTTTTATATTTTTATTATTTATTAATGTAATATTAATATTACCGTAAGTTATCTTAATTTATTTCAGCTCCTAACTTCCAAAACCTCAAAATCGTAAAACTAGTCAAATTTACGCGTATACCGTAAAAGACGTAAAATATACAGTTTTATGAGAACTCTTGAAATAAGTTATTAACTAAATAACTAAGTCCAAAATGACTTAAAACCATCCCATAAATTATTTCCGAGACTAAATCCATAGTCCGTGACCTCTAAATGCTAAACCCTAAATCGTAAAAATACGATTTACTATAATACATATACGTATACGTAAAACACCAGTAACTCCATTTCATTTCATAGTCACCATATTGTGAGCTTATGATTCATGAAATAACCGTTCTTCGATTTAATTAAGAGCACCCCGTACTCATAAACAATTTCCACCCCAACCTCATTCACACAAAATAAACACATAAGCACATATTCACATAAATACCCTAAAAATAAGACTAAGTGACGAACCTCAAAAACCGGGATTGTCACATAATCCAAACCTGGGACTTGAGTGAAACCTTTAGCGAAGATTCGGGCCTTAAATTTATCAATGGTACCATTAGAATGGAATTTGGTACGGAATACCTACTTTTAATCAACCACATTAGAGTTAGTAGCACGAGGCAGGAGATCCCAAGTGGCATGGAATTTCAAAGCATTCATCTCATCACGCATGGCAACAAACCATTTTGGATCTCGAGCAGCCATTTTAAATCCCTTTGGATCGTTAGACGCAAAGAGAGCTTGGTGTAGGGCCGATGAGGATACATGAGTGAGATCAACAATGTGACGAGGTTTAAAGGTGCCGACCTTGGAGCGAGTTACCATTGGATGGGATGATGTTGAGGTGGGTGGAGGGGCAACGGGTGAAGTTGGTGTGGGCTGATCATTAGGTGATTGGGAGTTATGCACAGGATGTGGCGGAGATGCGTCATGACATAAATCACATGGAGAAACCGGAGCCGTGGGTGGACTCATGGGAGTGCGCGTTTGCTCAGGCAAAGAGATAGGCATAGGATAGTCATCACAATAATTTGATAGTAGGAGTATGGCTGATGAGGATGAAGGCATGTTACCTGCGAATGGAAATATTGTTTCATCAAATTGAGCATGACGAGTAGTATATATTCGCATTGTAGACAAATCAACACACCGATATCCTTTGTATTTTGTGTTATAAAAACACATGTAGCACTTCGTGGAGACAATTTTTGAGAGGAGTAATCTCGAAGGATGGGAAGACACAACTCCCAAATACAAGAAAATTCTCATAGTTGGGCTTCGAAGAAAACAAATGTCATATGGAGACTTGTTTTGAAGAAGCTTCGTTGGCAGGCGATTGATGATGTAGGTGGCTGAGCTAAATGCATGTGTCCATTGATTAGCTGGGACATGTGCATTGAACATCATGGCTAATCTAGTTTCAGTAATATGACGGTGCTTGCTTCTGCCCGACCATTTTGTTGTAGTGCGTGAGGACAAGAGAATGCTAACCCGATTGTTTGAGAATTCTGTTCCACCATCCAACTGAAAAAATTTAATGTTGCATGAGAATTGGGTGTTTGAACAAAAGAAAAAAATTTCTCAAGAACATTGTAAAAGTCTGACTTGGCCTTCAAAGGATAAAACTAAGTAAGGCGATAATAATCATCTATAAAGATAGCGTAGTAACGAAAGCCATCTATAGACACAACATGAGAGGCCCCCCATAAATCACAATGAATTAAATCAAACACATACACTGAACGTTTTAAATTTATCTCAAAGGCAAATGTTTGCTCTTCTTCAATTGGCAAGAAGAACGTACACGTGGGTTCGGTGAAACTGAAGTAACAGATAAACAACCAAGTTTATTCAAAACAAATATAATGTCATATGACACATGTCCTAATCGGGTATGCCATAATAAAATGAAGCTTTTAAACAGAAGGAAGAAACTTTAGCCAATAAAGCTTGTTGGCCTTACTCTAGAACATACAGGACATTTCTATGCCTGCCTTATGCGAGTGTCTCCGTTGTGTGACGGTTTTGAATAAAAAACATAGGGCCAGAAAATAAAACATCAAATTGATTGTCTTATGTTAGCCGACTAACAGATAAGAGATTTTTGGTTAGTTTAGGAATCACATGAACATCAAGTAAAGATATGTTAGGATAAATGTGAGCCCTGCCAATACGTGAGATAGGAGCACTTTCACCATTACCAAAAAATACATTTTCATTATCAGAGTATGAAGTATATGCATCAAGATGAGCATGAGAAGATGTCACATGTGCCGATGCACGGTGTCACAAACCAATCTGGAGAAGATCTATGACACTGAGATTGAAAAGCTTCGACAAGATTTGCATCAAGAGTAGAAGGTTGGCGAGCAAACTTACACAAATCGGGACATTGATTTTCAAAATGACCATCTGTCCAGCATAGCTGGCAATGAGGAGGACGTCTGTTACTACGACCTCTGCCTCAATTAGAACCACCGTGAGTATAGTTTCGTTCATGACCACGAGCAGACGCGGTGTTTGATCCACGATAAGAGGTAACATTAAAGGTAACTGTAGAAACTGTTGAGTCACTTATAGATTGGAGATACATCTCGTGACTCTCGGCCTGCGAAAGAAGATCACGAAACTTCTGCCTCGGTGTAACTAAACGTTGAGCCGTTGAGAATGTTTTAAAAGAAGAACCGAGACTACATAAAAACCAATGAGATTTGTCATTATCATCAAGAGGGTGACAAATAGCATTAAGTTGGTCATAAATGCTCTTAAATTTTTGAGCATACTCAGCAACAGTTGAAGACCCTTTCTTTAAATGCCTGAGAGAATATAGTAATGTATGTGTACGTTCAAGAGAATCATGACGGTATGTAGATTCAAGTGCATTCCATACAGCATGAGAGGTGCTGTAGCCAAGTGTCTCGGTCATTGCTTCCTCGGATAATGAGGACTGTATGAGAATTAAGGCGCGTTGATCAACAACAACCCATGAGATATAAGCGGGGTTTGGTGAGGTTGTTTGATCAATAACAATAGTGGATTTTGGTACGGGAATGAAGCCATCTACATAACCTGTAAGTTTTTGATAAGCTAAAAGGGGACCATTTGTTTGTGCCACAGGAGATAATTGGTAAAGAAGAGTATGATTGTGAGCATATGAAGGATGGTTGGAAGGGGAAACGGAGAGTCAGTGACTTCAACTTAGTCGCATACCATCGTGATGGAGAAGAAAAGATACGACGACCATGAACTAGGCTCAGGGGCGGAAGTATTCGGAAAGTGCGCGGGGGGGGGGGGGGGGGGGGGGGGGCTATGGCTAAAAAAAATTCAAATTTTAGTGTAAATTTTTTTAGGACCATTTTATTAAAGTGCAGCCCATTGAAAAATCGAATTGCCCCCCACTCGGAAACAAAACAATGTAAAAACCTTTAAATTGTCCTCTAAAAGAATTTTTTTTAAAAACCTTATATTTGTATCTTTATTTTGATATATATAACAAATTTTCTCCAATTTTTTTTTTTGCCTCCACTCCGATCACTTCCTGGTTGCGCCAATCACTAGGCTGATATCATATTAGGTTTTAGTAAACACCTTGAATCGGTGAGATGCATACATATAATTAGAGGTGGCAATTCTTGCCCATTTTGTTAATTATGGGTAATTTTTAACCCTTTTTTCAAAAGTAGGGGGCCACTTTTTGCCCATTCATTATTATTGATGGGCTCAATGGGCACATGTAAAACATTAGATGGGCTCAATGAGCATATGTAAAACACTAGATTGGACATTCGACGGACCTTTATATTTAATGTTTTTTTACTAAGCTTTAAACGAGTATTGATTTTTATTTTTTTTACGTTTTTATATGTTCTTTTTGCCCGTTTTACCATGCTTTCGTTTAGTCTACCCGTTTGGCCCGCGCCCGTTTAGCCCACCACCCTTTTAGTCCATCGCTCATTTAGCCCCCACCCATTCCCGCCCGACCCGTCCATTTTACCACCTCTACATATAATGATACAAAAAGCAACAAACTTGATATGCAAATCATATTCCGTAAGTTAATCCTATAATCAAAGATAATCAAGAATATACAAAATCTAGTAATATTATTTCCTATTAAAAGTAGATTAGCCGCCTTTGAATGAAGCCAATAAGCCGCCTTTTTAAACTTTGAATATAGTAGTTTCCACTTTGCAAAATTGCTTGCCATGCAAGTACATTGTACACCAAACAAATTCTCTTTTTGCCTTCCTATATATAACAACTGAGCCCCCATGCATTTCTATATACATTCTCAAACTCTCAAAGTAAACTAAACAATACGTACGTACGCCCATCATCTCAGCATGGCCTCATCGCTTGATTTCGATACAAGGTCGCTTCATGAGCTCCTTGACGGCAGTGAGAGAAATAGCGAGCTGGAGCATATGTGGAACATGATGATAAAAAGTGACTTGTTTTGTCCGAGAGAAAGGGGTGGCAAAGTGTTTATTTCGCCGGATTTCAACCAGCCCATGGAGCAACAACGAGAGATGACCATGAAAAGAATCGATTATTTACGAGAACAAGGAGCATTTGATGGCTGGCTTACTCGGAAAGGCCCCGAGGCTGAGTTATGGGGGTTCACTCGTGCCGATGCTGTTAGTTATTTTGATCACTCTCTAGCGATTAAACTTGCTGTTCATTTCCTTTTATGGTACGTCTCAATTCCTCATGTATTGTTCTGTCATGCGTTGTCAAAATCCAACTAAACATTCCATATACATTAAGGCTGGATGGAGTGGTGGTAAAGTTGTTAGGTGAGTGACAAACTCATGCGTGAGTTGGCATCCCAGCCATATAAATATAACTCACGCGCGAGTTGGTGGTCAAACGGTGAATTCCCCACTTAGATGAGTTACATATTTTTAATTTTTTAATTTATTTTATTAGTTTATGAGTGTGTTAGGTATTTAGTAAGGTATGATGTGACAGTGAATTTCTCACCGTAGTAAGATTGTAAGGTGAAAAATTGAGTGAGTGGAGAAAAAAAAATCGATATGACGTTAAGGTAACAATAATAAACTCACTCACCATTCCTTTTAGCCTAATAATCAAAAGCGACCCACAAAAATATATTAAGAAAAACACTTTACACAAGATTTTCAATTTGTTCCGTCAAATTATAAACCAAATAATCGATTTTAAAGCTTTGATCAACCAAAGTAATTGTGTGTTTCGTCAAGTCATGTGAAAACCGACCAAAATGATTCGATGGAGTACCATCAGTGTACATAATTGACCTTTAGTCTGACATCACATGACAATGTATTGCTCGGTGTTGAGCGAAATTACGATAACGCATACAACAAAAACCTAACGTCGGGGCAACGCGTGTTGAAGATAGGTTTTGTAAAAAAAATAAAAAATTTCAGACGCCTTCTTTGATATTAAATTGGACGAAACATGGGAAAAAAATGAGAAAAAGATAACTATATTATTTGGGCGGAACGAGACGGGATGTTATTACCCGCTCCCGTCTCAAACCCGACTAAAATCCTGGTTCAAGCCTCAAACCCATCTCGTGATCTGATAAGCATGTCTCGCCTCGCTCTAGTTAGTTCAAACTTTAGGTTTTTCTATCAGGTTCGGGTTCAGGTTTTTTTCTATTCCCATTTCTTTACAATGTTCGCGACATTAATCATTGAATATGCGAGGCTGCCCTAATTCATAGAACATGCCAAGGTTTTCAAGATCGGGATCTTACCTAGGATCGTTTTCGTATTTGTAAGATCGAGATCGTAAAGTAGGATCGGGATCGTAAGATCCTACTATAATGTACATTTCTTAATAGTCTTTGCAATGTTTTACAAATTCACAAGTTAATATACATCGTAAACATAAAATTATACGAATAATTCATAAAAATGTGGCCCTAAAATATGATTATGAAATGTATAAGAAGATTTACATGTTGTTTTTAGATTATACAAAATAAAACCTATAAATTTGTAATTTTTTTGTTTGGCGCTCGAGAAAAAGTAAGATCGGATCGTAGTAGATCCTAAAATTTTATGATCAAGATCGGGATCCTATAAGATCTTAAGCATGCAAAGATCCTACGTAAGATTTGGATCATTTTTTATTTACAGTATCGTAAAATCGTAAGATTTTAAGATAAAAATCGGGATCTTGACAATCTTAGAACATGCATTCAACAATAATATCTAAAACATTCAAAAGTCAATAATTCCTACTACTATTTTTTTGAACAAGAATTCCTACTATTATTGATATCTAGATTTTTCATCTTTGGCGTCTTGACTCTTGACCATATATGTTAAATTAATAATTTATAATTTTTTTCAGGGGTGGTGCAATCAGCTACATGGGAACAAAACGGCATCACGACAAATGGCTTAAGCCAACCGAAACTTACGAAGTCAAGGGCTGTTTCGCAATGAGCGAGTTGGGACATGGGAGTAATGTACGTCATATTAAGATGTTTAGCTTAATGCGTTTGTCGTAGAGCACACGGTACCTTGAGCTATAGCTATGGTGTACGCCATAGCTTGGACGATGGTGTTTATTTTGCGTTTGTGTGTGTCGATCACGTTTAAGTGATTAGAGTCGAGATGAATGTAGACCTTAAATTATCTAAATAATCACTCATTTCTTGATGCAGCGTACGTGGAGGAACAAACAGGAAGAACAATGGGGTTGAGGAAAAACCTCGACTTTTATTAATAACCAAAAACTGAGCAGCCAAAAACATTCACGAAGTCTTTAAACCCTAACTTATTGAATGAAAATAAATTACGAAACAAAGTCCTAATACTTTAAAAAAAATGACAAAACAGTCCAAAAGTGATCAAAACACAATTTCAACCCACAAAACGACCTCCTGACCAAACGCTTAACACTTCCGCTGAATCTTTCGATGTGCCAACTTTTGCTGTAAATCCTCCTCGAGTTGAACCGCATCATTCCCTCCGGGGTAGAGAAGATTCGTCCTCGAATCTGGAACCGCATCATCATCATCAAAATCACCCACAAAAGGAATAAGATGCTTCACATTAAAGACATCGGAAGTACGAACATGGCTAGGCAGCTGCAAACGATAAGCATTGGAATTAATCTTCTCCACAATCTCCACAGGACCAATCTTCTTTGCAGCTAGCTTGCTGTACTCATGGGCTGGAAAACGCTCCTTTGTCAGAATAGCCCAAACAAAATCACCGACTTCAAATTCAACAGCACGACGTTTGAGGTCAGCGTGCGCCTTATACTTAGCAGTATTTGCCACCAAATGCTCATGCGTCTGCTGATGGACCTGATGTAGCTGCGAAATAAAATCCTCGGCAGTAGCATGGGGACGCACTTTGTTGGGCAGTGCAAGTAAATCAAGAGGACCCCGCGGTGATAAGCCATAAATCACACGGAAAGGGCTGAACCCGGTAGTACGATTAACAGCATGGTTGTGGGCGAACTCAGCCTGCGGCAACTTTAAATCCCAAGCCTTCGGATGATCACCGACCAAACTTCGCAACAAATTTCCCAAAGAGCGATTAACAACCTCAGTCTGACCATCCGTCTGAGGGTGGTAAGCACTGCTGAAGTTGAGTTGAGTGTTAACCATACGCCACAAACTCCGCCAAAAATGGCTCACAAAGCGAGTATCCCGATCAGATACTATAGAAGCCGGAAGACCATGAAGGCGGTAAACATCACGAAAGTAAAGGTGAGCAACAGAAACAGCATCAGATGTACGCTTACATGGAATAAAATGAGCCATTTTGGAGAAACGATCGACCACCACATAAATAGAGTCACTACCGCGTTGAGTACGGGGAAGGCCAAGGACGAAGTCCATGCTAACATCAGACCATGGCTGTGTCGGGATAGGAAGAGACATGTATAAACCAGCATTGGTGGAGGAACCCTTAGCAAGCTGACAAACACGACACCGAGACACAAATCGACCAACCTCTTTACGCATTGACGGCCAAAAATATGAACCTGCAAGCAACTGAAAAGTACGATCACGACCCACATGACCCTCATTGTGAAGCTCCTGAATGATCTTCAACCGTAGACTACAATCTGGAATGCATAACTGAACTCCGCGAAACAGAAACCCGTCCTCCAACACAAAATCCGTAGGGTCGCCATGTTGGATTTTTGCAAGCACTTGAGAGAAAAATGGATCGTCTACATAATAATCCAGGAAAGAGTCAAAGCTTGGTACATGAATGCGCATCTCCGCCAGAAGGCCATGGCGACGACTCAAAGCATCCGCCACACGATTTGAAACACCTGCCTTATGCTTGATCACAAAAGTAAACTGTTGAAGAAAAGAAATCCAGGATGCATGGCGATGTGAGATCTTATCTTGGCTCCCAAGATGTTTGAGGGAATCATGGTCAGTGTATAGAACAAATTCCCGCTGGAAGAGATAATGACGCCAATGTTTGATGGCCTGGACAACCGCATAGAACTCAACGTCATAAGTACTGAAACGAAGTTTAGCACCTGAAAGCTTCTCGCTGAAATAAGCTACCGGGCGACCAGATTGGCTAAGGACAGCACCAATCCCAGTTTTCGATGCATCACAATGGAGCTCGAAAGGGAGAGAAAAATCCGGAAGCACAAGGATAGGTGCAGAAGTAAGTCGACGCTTAATCTCCTGAAATGCCGCTTCGGCTTCAGTAGTCCAAAGAAACTTGGTTCCTTTCATGCAATCTGTAATAGGGGCCATAACACCACTAAAGTGAGGAATAAAACGTCGATAGAAGGACGCCAAACCATGAAAGCTGCGAACTTCCGTGAGGGAGGAAGGTTGAGGCCATTGTTCAACAGCGATGACCTTGCTCGGATCAACCTTGAGACCATCGCGAGAAACCACATAACCAAGAAACTGGAGAGAGTCTGTGAGAAACGCACACTTGGCGGTAGCAGCATAAAATTTGTCTCGACGGAGAACCAATAACACTTCACGCAAATGTTCAAGATGCACTGTAGGATTCACACTGTAGATCAAGATGTCATCGAAATAAACTACGACAAACTTACCAATAAAAGGCCGAAGAGCTTGGTTCATCACACGCATGAAAGTGCTAGGAGCATTGGATAAACCAAACGGCATGACCAGCCATTCATATAAACCTTCACGAGTCTTAAAAGCGGTTTTCCATTCATCTCCCATACGAATACGAATCTGATGGTAGCCACTCTTGAGGTCCAGTTTGCTAAACACACAAGCACCACCCAATTGGTCTAGCAAATCATCCAACCGGGGAATAGGAAAACGGTAACGCACCGTAATCTTGTTAATAGCTCTACTATCAACACACATACGCCAAGAACCATCCTTTTTTGGAGTAAGGAGGGCAGGCACGGCACAAGGACTAAGACTCTCACGAATGTGACCCTTAGCTAGCAACTCCTCTACTTGTCTACGTAACTCCTCGTGTTCCTTCGGACTCATACGGTAATGGGGTCGGTTGGGTAAGGCAGCACCGGGGACCAAATCGATGTGATGTTGAATATCACGTAGAGGGGGCAAACCTGACGGAAGAGATTCAGGAAACACATCCCCAAACTCTTGTAATAAAGGTTGTACACCAGTAGGAATAACAAGAGTATCATGACAAATGGGAATGGAAAGTAAGAAAAATACCACACCATACTCTTCCATAGCAGCCTCAAAAGGAGCACGAGACAACAAAGTGGTCGAGGAAGGGGATTGAGCCGTGGTGGCAGAAACATCCTTGGGCTTATTTGGGACCAAAACAATTTTCTTTCCACGAAAGAGGAAAGAGTATGTATTAGCGCGACCATCATGTTGAACGGTATTATCATATTGCCAAGGACGGCCCAGTAAGAGATGACATGCATCCATAGGAACCACATCGCAATAAGCAGTATCCTGGTAAGTAGAACCAATCGAAAAATTCACAAGTACACGTTTCGAAACAACGACATCGGTACCTTGACTGAGCCAAGAAAGGCGATAAGGCTTAGGGTGCGGCTCAGTAGGAAGGTTGAGTTTGGAAACCGCAACCTCAGAAATCACATTCTCACAACTTCCAGCATCGATAATAAAAGTGCAAACCTTTCCACCAATGGTACAAGTCGAATGAAACAGATTGTGGCGCAACCATTCATTATCAGGAGCACGCGGGGTTAAAAAGGCCCTGCGCAACATCAAAAGAGGACCAATATCACCCGACACATACTCTTCTGTGACATCTTCCGGGTACTCATCATAAATAGGGGCAGAATCTGAAATCAGGGCAGCATCCGACTCTTGAGCCTCAGTAAAAAGGCCACGGTTAGCAGATTTTGGATTTCGACAATCGGATTGTCGGTGACCAAGTTCACCGCAATTATAACAACGCAAACCACCACTGGAACGACCTTGAGGGACATTGGGAGGACCATGAGCAGAGGCATAGGTCTGTGGAGCAACCTGGGAGCGAGGCGGTGGGGTAGAAGAACTTGCAGCGCCACCCAAAGGGGGCTGTTGGCGAAACCCACCAAATGTACGACGATTCAATTGTTTTTCTGCCTGAGAAGCACGTTGATGCGCCTCAGCAACTGTCAACGGATCAAACATATTAAGAATCTCCTGGAGCTCAAGACGAAGACCACCGATATAGCGAGAGACCAACTGATCAGTGGATTCATTGAGATCAAGGCGAGCAAGGTACTCAAAGAAATCTGTCGTGTACGCCTCAACAGATCGAGTTCCTTGGCGAAGGTTCTGAAAGCGTTGATACAACTCTCTCTCAAAGTTGTAGGGTAAGAACGCACCTCTAGCATGTTTCTTGAACTTTTCCCAGCTTGAGAGCTTAGACTTACCACTACGAACACGGACTTGTTTTAATTGTTGCCACCAAGCCTGTGCACGACCACGTAGACGAATTGCGACAAGTGGCACACGACGACTATCAGGGACATTCTTGAAATCCAGAATTTCGTCAACTTGGGAAAGCCAATCAATAAACTCCTCTGGTTTGAGAGAGCCATCGAAAGTAGGGATCTCGACCTTGAAACTCTGCTCCCAACGGTTAGCAGGACGTTCCGGAGATCGATTTCGGTGAGCACCAAACGGGTTTTCATCCGTAACAGTCACATCGTCCTCATGAGGATGTACGTTGACGAATTCATTCAGCCGTTCAGTCAGTAATTCAACCTGTCGCTGAAGGTCAGCGTTTTGCCTGCGTAGGGCATCAACAGGAACATCATCAACACCATCCTGGACCACACGGCGTTCTCGACGGGGCGGCATAACTCAGGATCGTCTGGAATCTGATATCACTCTGATGCAGCGTACGTGGAGGAACAAACAGGAAGAACAATGGGGTTGAGGAAAAACCTCGACTTTTATTAATAACCAAAAACTGAGCAGCCAAAAACATTCACGAAGTCTTTAAACCCTAACTTATTGAATGAAAATAAATTACGAAACAAAGTCCTAATACTTTAAAAAAAATGACAAAACAGTCCAAAAGTGATCAAAACACAATTTCAACCCACAAAACGACCTCCTGACCAAACGCTTAACACTTCCGCTGAATCTTTCGATGTGCCAACTTTTGCTGTAAATCCTCCTCGAGTTGAACCGCATCATTTCTTCATATAAAAAAGAAACTAATTTTCATCTCATTAAATAAAATATATTGCAAATGACAAATCATCGAACGACAAAAAATACATTGTCGTAACGAGTATCTTATTTACTTTTGATAGACGAGCGCTTTGATATATTTTGGACCTAGAAAAGAGTCTACTACTCGACTACCATCAATATGAACATACCATGTGCATATAATATGATGTCTTTTCTAGCCATTTAACTTTTGAGTTTTTTTTTTTGATAACTAGGTCCGAGGTATTGAAACAGTGACTAGATATGATGCTAGCACTCAGGAATTTATCATCAACACTCCTTGTGAATCTGCCCAAAAGTATTGGATTGGAGGTGCAGCTAAAGTAAGATATAAATCATATGTGTATCTAGTTTTATTAGCTCAATTAGCTAGCTAATCAATTTAGTCATATGGTCTCAGCATGCCACACACGCAGTCGTTTTCTCACAACTCGAAATCAATGGTGTGAATGAAGGAGTGCATGCATTCATAGCCCAACTCAGAGACCAAAATGGGAACATATGTCCAAATGTTCGTATTGCAGATTGCGGTCATAAGATTGGTTTAAATGGCGTTGACAATGGCCGTATCTGGTTTAATCATTTACGAATACCTAGAGAAAACATGTTAAATTCTGTTGCTGATGTTTCGCCAAACGGGGAATACTTGTGTTCAATAAAAGATCCAGTTCAGGTTGATTAAGTTATCTTTCTAGTTGAGTTTTGTTTGGAGTTCTAAATGAAACTTGTCGAAATTTTGGCTGATGCATTTGAACTTGGACTCTTGATTACAGAGATTTGCAGCCTCTATGGGCCCTCTGACATCTGGCCGTGTGATTATTGCATCGAATTCAGTTACTGTAACAAAGGTATTTAGACTTTGGAATTTGGAAAATTATCAATTATAGGTTTCGCTTAAATTTATTCTGATAGTGAGTTATTTATTGTTTAAGATTGGTTTAGCAACCGCAATAAGATACTCATTGTCAAGGAGAGCCTTTTCAATTAGACCAAATGAACCCGAAGTTCTTCTGCTTGATTATCCAAGTCATCAACGACGATTGTTGCCTCTTCTTGCAAAGACGTAAGTTCCATGATATAAACACTCATACGTTTCATGTCTATGTTTGTTTAATGTATGTTATAATTGTCTTATTTCTTGCTGTTTTGCTTGCAGATATGTGATGAATTTTGCTAGCAACTATTTAAAGATGTTATATGTGAAAAGGACACCTGAATCAATTAAAACCGTCCATGTCATTTCTAGCGCAATCAAGGCTGTTTCAACATGGCATTGCATGCGAACACTGCAGGTTTTAAGCTTTTAACCGTTTACTTGTGTCTGTCACCAAGTATTTACATTACAGTATTAGTTATCCGACATGTGCTGAATTTAAACTTATGGTTTGGGCCAGGAATGTCGCGAAGCTTGTGGTGGGCAAGGTTTAAAGACTGAAAATCATGTTGGTCATTTAAAAGGCGAGTATGATGTGCAATTGACTTTTGAAGGCGACAACAATGTCCTCATGCAACAAGTACATAATTCCTGTCTTTGTGAATTCGATAGTTACTAGTTAGTTGCTAAATATGAATTGACTGCATCTACAAATAGTTAATAACATCGATCATGATGAATTTTCCTCTGCATATGTGGTTACTCAGGTTAGTAAGGCGCTCCTATCAGAGTTTATGACAGCAAAGAAAAGGAACAAACCTATTGATTTTTTAGGATTGGAACACTTGAACAAACCCGCTCCTATCATCCCTTCTTACCTCACAAGCTCTACAATTAGAAACGCCGAATTCCAGGTACAAACTGTTTCAGTACAAATATTAGTATACTTTTAGAGACTTTTGATTATTAATACTCATATGTTTGATTTAAAAAAATAAAATTTCAGAAAGCAATATTCTGCTTGCGAGAAAGGGATCTGTTGCGACGTTTTGTTGCACGAGTCTCCCAACACAAAGCTCAGGGAGAAAGTAACTTAGAACATATATTCACTCTGGTGAGCTAATCACATGTCTTAATTCTTGATATCTAATTCTCTATTGCTCTTTACGTTTGGTTTATTAATGTATATCATCATTCTGTGGTCAGACTTATCAAATTGCAGAGGATTTGGGTAGAGCCTTTTCTGATCGTTTAAGTCTACAAACATATCTTGATGTTGAAGCGAGAATTCCTGAAGGTTCTCTAAAGGTAATAAGACTCTAGACGACAAACTAACACGCCTTATCCTAGTTAAGACTTGAACAAAATACTATGTTGTTAAATGCAGAACGTCTTAGGCCTAATGAGATCGATGTACACAACAACGGTGATGGAAGAAGATGCATCATTTCTTCGGTATGGCTACTTGTCAATAGAGAATGCCGCGGCTGTTAGAGAAGAAGTTCTAAAGCTATGCAGCGAATTAAGACCACATGCACTTAATTTGGTCACTTCTTTTGGAATTCCTGATGCTTTCTTGGGACCAATTGCTTTCGATTGGCTCCGGGCCAACACATGGTCTTCTCTTTAAAGAAATATCTCAGAGATGTAAAGGATATCTGAGATGTACTATCAGATATCTTGAGTAGTGTTGTCGGATTTGATCTGTTTCTGAATGTAAAACATGGGATTTGTTCATCGCTTTGTTGGTAATATAACTCTCCTTTTACCAAAGAAGAAGTATATCGAGTATTCGAAGTTCAATTAAACAAGTCTTTATGGTTAGTTGTATAGTAAATTACCAATAGAAAGACTTTCGACAAGGCTCAATCTAGACGCGGAGGAACCATTCTTGCCAAACTGTCTCAAAGTTTTAATAAACGGAGGGATAAACTAAAATTGTAAATATGACGAGATACTGTTTATCAGAGATAAATCAGTGAAGCTTAAAAGCATCAATGAAGAGACCGTAGGTAAACCCACCCCATCTTGAAATTATTAAGCAGGGCAATGGGGAATGTAACCTTTGGTCTGCTGTAAGAAGAACACGAACAACAGCTGCGCGCCTATAACATCATTCACACCTAAAGCTCCAAACGACGTACAGTGATATCGTGTATGCAACATAAAACCCACCCATCCGAATATATTGGTCCTGGGTGACTGGGTGTGCTCTTAAGTCTGAACAGGTTTGTTAAGTATGATGATCTTGAACTTGTTATTAACAGACTAAAGAAATCATACATCAATCCGATCGAATATATCTCTTTATTTAGCATGGTGTAATGCTTGTGGATACTAAAAACTGGCCTAAACAACATTATTAAACTCAGACAACATGCATGATTTTTATGTATGATGATCTTGAGTTTGTTATTAACAGACTGGCAAGTCCGCTGGTGGCTGCTGTAACGTCTCTAGTTCTCCAACTCCATTTTCAACTAAAAACACCGTAGCCATACCCCACCCAGTGTGAAATTCCAAATGACAATGCATAATCCAAGCACCTGAGAAAAAAAAACAAACAAAAGGAAAAGAGTTAATATTTCCAAAAAATTTAGTCTTTTGCTCAAGTTGATTTTGTATGTATACCTGGATTATCAGCAATGAATCTGATAACAACCCACCCGCTGACAGGTAAACTGGCAGTATTTCTTAGCGGTGGATCTACAAGATTGAATTTAGAGGTATCTGTGGCGGGATTAAAGTTTCCAAATCCTTCTGCAAGTATGTAGAAATCATATCCATGAAGATGGATCGGGTGGTTCTCAGCTTCTACGATACTCGTACCTTGTAACACAATTTGCACCTTTGATCCATATTTTAATTTATACACTTTAGTCCCACTAATAGGTGTCCACAACGATCGGCTAACTGTCCCAGTATAATCAAAAGCCACAGGAGGCTTTCCTGGAAAATCAGTGGTGAAGACACCGGGGACACTCTGATAGTATGCTTGCAGGACAGAGAAGTTTGATGGGGGCACGAAAGATACATTGTTCATGCTTGCAATGTATCGATTTTTGTTTGGAGCTTGACAGGTACTCGGGGGTGCGTTTGGTGGGCATGGGTTATATCCAATACTTACGGTAATAAAAAGATCCTCGTCGATATCGGTTGGAACAGAGACTTTGTTTGGGCTTCTAAAGCTGGTACTGAAAGCAGTGGCAGTTGCAGTATCCTCAACTGGTGGGAGAGTAGGCATAACGGGTTTCGAAGAGGAACCCGTAGCTGGACTTGGGGGAGTTTGGTATTCCAAAATAGCAGTTGTGGTAGTGTGATCATACAGGAAATCTAGTTTAACTACATAAGCTTGTGCAGCTATGTAGTATTGAGCCGGTGGTTGGTTAGCTTTGATGAGTACATCAGTTGTTTGACCCGGTCCAAGCATGAGGACATTCGTGGTAAAAGGTTTTACATAAGAAGCGTCGGCCCCGACGACTGTTAGTTCATGGTTTGCAATACTGAAGAAAAGTTGTTGCCATATAGCTGCGTTAATCACACGGATGAGGTTTATTTCTCCTGAATCTATTGGAACGATAACCGTATCTGCATAACAAAACAAACAATATATCAGTATTTACTAAAATATCATTTTCTTGTAAGAATGTGATTTTTACAAACCTTTGCTGGAGCAGTTGTATAAATCACCAGGTTGACCATTGATGGTATATGCATCAGAAACATTCGGAGCACCTCTTGTTCTCATGGCTTCTCTTATGACATCCAGTGGGTTAGAATTCCACCATTCCCCTATATTTTTACCATCATCTTATTACGTCACTGTCTTATTTATCTGAAATGTATTCTTATAGGGGATAGATTATTAGCATACCAAGAATAACGATTGAATCACGGTTTGGCTTAGCAAACGGATACGAAGTTCCTTCTTTAGGACGAATAACAATAGCACCATAAACAGTGGCTCGGACCCACAAGCTATGTGCATGCCACCATAATGTTCCTTCTTGTCCTGAAATTTCAAACCTGTATGTGTAACTCGCTCCTGGTTTAATCGGACACTGAGTGATGAATTCTGGCCCATCTGCCCATGCTGTTCTTTTTTGTCTAACACCATGCCTAAACAATTCAAAAGTATATGTTAAGTTAAACACCGCCCGCCCTAAAGTGATTACATATACTAGAACACTCATGGTGTTAACTATATATACCAGTGGATGGTGACGTTTTCTTTAGCTCTATTAACGACTTTTATCACTAAACTATCGCCATTGTTCACTTCCAGTGTCGGTCCTGGTAATTGTCCATTCACTGTCATAACATTCTGTGTTTTGCATAGCCTCGTTATTTTCGTGTCTTGAACCTAATGCCATTGCAAATAAAGTTAGTTAATAAACGTAAACTGATAAAATCCTCACATATATAACACAACTTTAGGAAATAAAAGAGTGTACTACAAAGTCGTGGTAGACAGTTTTTGCATTTGCCATAGAAACTAAACTAGATACCAGTAGTAACAAGCTGAAAGACGACGACAATGCACGTAAACCGCGCTCCATTGTGTGGTAGAGTTCTTTGATCTAATGGCAGTGTCTACCAGAAGAAGATAGATGAATTGTAGAATAAGGTGAGTGAAAAGTTACTTATATATTTTTGAGAAAGAAATAGAAAGTTATTATCTATAGCATGACACCAAATTGAAGTAATAGTGTTGTTAGGCTCATGTTTACTTATTATTATTTGTATAATGGGTTTGTAAATTAGGCTTATGTCTGCAACTATATTATGTAACTTATATATTGTTAGGCCATGTTTTGTTATTATTCTTTGTATTATGGGCTTTGTCCATTTAACTTAGGTCAGGAACTATCCTGTGTTGTACGTTATGTTTGTTCATTGAATGAGAAGCTTATTAGATGTAGCCTTTAGCAAAAGTCTTGTCAAATATATATACTAGTACGTAGTATATCTTTTTAAGGTCAAGCAACTTTATCCAAAACTAGTATGTGTATGTTGAGCTAACACCATGCTATAACATCACACATTTTGGTTTGATGATAACCTCACATATTTTTTTCTTCATAAATAACAAATAATTAATTTAAAAGTAAAATTCATTAATTAAAAAAATACTACATATACTTAAATTAAATAAAAAACACATCAATTTAAATAAAAAACATAAATTTATTTAAAATGTCTTGCCCGCGCCTCATCTTTCAATGCTTCGATCTTTGGTATGTTCACCGGAGTCACTCTGGTAGTGCCGAAACGAAGTATCTTGAAAGTTTCCATTATTTTTGCCAATTCAAGTACTTTAAGTCTTTTTCCCACCTCTCGGTCCAATGATTCTTTCTTTGTTTCACGATCTTCAAGTATTTTTTTATTGCAACAATTGGGTAAGTTGTTCTTTTTGTGAACCGGATGTGGTGGACGAACATGAGGAAGCCCGTTGAAATTTCAGCTTTCGTGGAGCCTCAGAAGGACGCGGGATTGCATCAATGAAAAATTCGGGCACGTCCCCCGTTGATCTTTCCTCAACATCTTCGAGCTTTTGTTGACTCGGAGTTTTTCATTTATACTTATCTTTCAAAAAAAGCCAAGTACTTTTGTGCGAACGTTCTTTATATCCTTTTAATAGAAAAAGAAAAAAATATTGAAACACGAAATGAGAGGTGAAAACACATCCCTCAGTACAAGATTTCGCGTTTTCACGTCGCGTTTTTATCAAAACGAGAGCTGGCAAGTATGGCATGAGGAGCGAAAACGCAGATCACGATGTGGTTGTGACGTTTTCCTGTGACGTTTCCGTCATAACAAAATCCCAAAACTCACCGTACCTAGAGCTCTTAATATGTAAAGAGATAGAGAGATGAAAGGATAAAGACATGGATTAATGTTTGCTGAATGGATTTAGATCCTTTCAAGTTGAAATAAATTGATAAGTTATGTTAGTCAATCACAATTTAGATAAACGCATAAAGTTTCTTTTTAGTGAATTCAGGAGGTCTATTTGTATTTATCTTTATTTTTATTGGTCAACTTGAGCCATCAAGTTAAGTTTAATTTAACTCCGCCTCATTTTTACTGTTTTATAATTGCTTTTTATTTTTAATTTTTTCACAAATTTGAAATTTATATTTTTTATATATTCACTTTCTACCAAAATTCTGTATCAATTTTTCTAATAATAAAAAATTTTATCAAATAAAAAAAGAGTAAACTGCAAATTTCGTCCTTGATTATCTCAAAATTGCCAAAAAAAAACCTTCAGAGTAAAGCTGGTGCAAATATGTCTTCAAACTTTTCATTTTCATGCGAAAAACCCCTAAAACGTTAAATCCTAACTTTTCCCCGTTAACCCCATTATCTCCCTCGCGTGCCACACGCTTGCCGGCATTTTCGTCATTTCAGGTCGTCCCTATCGTGTCAACCCATCCTCCACCTTTTTTTTCATGTGAAGCTCGTCCCAGAAACCTTTTTCCCACCAGACACTTCCACGTTCACCATTCCATTATGCAAATGTTGTCACTGAAATCGTTACACTTCCACTTTCAAATTTCCATTTGGCAATAGATGTCCTTGAAACCATTTTCCCGTAGTAAAAACGATGGTTGTCCAAATTCTTACACTTTATTTCAAGGAATTAGTTTGCACGACCTTTGAAAGACTATATCCAAATAATGTCACTTACTTTCAAGGACTTAAGTTACACAACCTTTGAAAGACGATATATTGGTATAGGAACCTCTCGTTCATCGACAATGCAATTTACTCTAACCCTAATTCTTTCATAAAACCTTTTAACTATTTACTCTATCTCCATTCAAATGGTTGTAAGAGCTCCAGTTTTGAATGAATTGAAGGAAGTATGTGGTGATTCAAAGCTCAACGCATGTATGGGCCTTTATATCAGCCAAATGGTTGTTGCCTAACAATCATATGTGGATGTGTTGCGCGGCCAGTGTGAGCAGATAAGGAATAGCCTCGGAAATATTGAAATGTTAATTGATGAGATGGAGACCAAGGTTGATGAAGAAGAAGATGGTTGGGTGGATTGTTTGAAATAAATCCGTTATAATGACACTTGAAAGTTGGTTGATTTGACCAAGATGATTGAGAAAGCTAGGGATGCTATTAAACAGAAGAAAGCTTATGTTGATATCATAGATGATAGTGATTAGGTGTGTTTTTAATGTTTTTGTTATTTACCCCTGTAATTCCACTATTTTCACCATGGTGTGTTTTTTTGTTTAGTAATGAAGTATCGGTTGAGATTATCTTATGTTACTAGTACTTGATCAATGTCACACGTAGTTGATAGTTCTACCCGTCACTTACATAGCTCCTTTCCCGTATATACCCTCTTTATTTTAAGGACCAAAAGTGCACGATCTTTCAAGAATGAAGCCGTGTTCATTATCAGAATCACGTCTATTTGACACATATTTGAAGCACAAAATTTCTCATTCGAAACAAACCTTGTCTTCCTACAATTCCACTCTTCATACTTATCTAATTCTAGCATAAAATGGAAAACATTCAAGCTGAATCTTTTTCCAAATCCACAGTGTTGGCTGCACGCCTAATTGGGTTAATGGAGAAGGACCTAGACAAGAGCTTCAATTAGAGGAGAAATTCATAATGTTGTCTTCAGAGATGGAGGCGACTGTCACAAACAGATCAATGTTCATTGAGGAGATAGAAAGTTATTTAAAAGTATAGGATAACGATGACTCTTACCAAACTTCTCGAGTCTTGAAGCATGCTAAAAAGAGGGATATGGAGAAAGCAACTCATCTCCAAATTATGAAGGATCAATCCCAACTTAGTTGACGTGAGATGGTCAACCTTGTGAAACAATTGAAGGACGGAATGGTACGTTAATGTTTAGGTTTAGGTGCAAGTGGTTTGTCTTGTGTTTTTTGGGTATGTTGATGTTTGTTTTTTCTCAGATTTAATGGAATGAGTTTTATAAGATTTTTTTAGTAGTTTGACATAGATTTTGTTAGGCTTCCAATGATGTTTGACTTTAGAATGTCAAACATCAAATGTGTTTATGATAGTTTGACATGGTTTTTGGTAGGCTTCCAATGATAGTTGACTTTAAAATGTCAAACATTAAACGTATGCTTGAGAATTTGACATGGATTTACAGGAGGCTCCTGCAAATTTTGAGTTTGACATGGACTTTTACGACAATTTAGACAAACTGCAAATCCATCAAATGTATGATTTCCTAATGTTGTAGCCATAAACCCATGCCAGTGAGCAATTGAAGATTGACTTAGATTTGCAGTCACCATTTTGACAAACTGCAAATCCATGTCGATTCTGTAAATCATATCCAAAGCCTAAGATTTAATTACTTCATACAATCCCACACTTTTCAGTATCCTATTGAACTTCTACATAGTTTTACAGTCATCATTTTGTCAAACTGTAAATCTATGTCATAACTAGAAAGTTAAAATCCATACCGTAATAGGTATTTGGTTCATAAATTGTCATTGTTAGGTTTCCTTTCCATAAGCTATTACATAACAAAAGTTGGATGAAAACCTAATATCACACTGACATAATCTTCTACTACTTAACCATAACAAAAGAGTAAGCATGAAACCATTCATTTAACGTTATATTTATCTTCCTTGTTAGTCATCACTGCCATGACTATTCTCCTCTTGAGGTGTTCCACGAGCTCTTGTGTAACAATATCATCACCATCATTTGTCTCTTTCTTCACCTCAACAACCTTTGCTACAACTTCTTCAGCAACCACCTCATATGGAATAACAATTTCTTTAGAAACAACTTTTGGAAACTAAACAGCTTCTTCATCCATTTGTTGCTTATAAAAAGAAAAATGTCTTCCACATCTTCAGATTGAGTTACTTGTTGAAGCTCATCCAATGCTTGATCAATGTCAGCAAACTGTTATCAGTAACATATTGGTGAACGTCCACCATATCAAAATCAACCACACAAAAAGAGACATAATCATAAGTGACAACGTTTGAAACTTGTTGTTCATCCTGGCATAAATCATCAAACCCAAACTCATTGTCAAGCTCTTCCAGCACTCATCCTTCTAGTCCTATCTTCAAACGTTTTTTTTGTAGACCATGGTGGTGGGAACTCAATGTCATGATCAGAGACACGAAAATCATTAGCAACTACAGTCCCATCCCTCCCAACATAGCTAGTTTGAAAAAATTTCACCGTTTTTCATGGTTGTCACTATCGGGATCTAACTCTTTCACACAGCCTTACCCTGACGTGTCTTCTGCTCCATCAGGTGTTGTTGTACCAACAAAACACCTACTTCAATATATACCTCCATTTCCCTGAACCTGGGAACATACTCTAAGCTTATGTTAACTTCTTCTTCAGACGTTAGTGGTGTCAGGTATCCTAAAATGCGGGAACAAAAGTATACCTTTTATGTACCCTAAATCCTTAAATATTTCTTTTGGTATGTACATACCATACTTGTCACAGTGAACTAAGTCAAACCAATTTATAGTACCAAAACGATATTTTCTTTCTAGTGGTGAGGTAAATTCACCATTGTAATGGATTTGCATAGTAAACAAGTATTCGATTATATGCAACACAAATAAAAAAGAAACATAAGCAATCATTAACTAGGCAATGTACATAAGAATATGGGAATATCCAAACTAAGCTTATCATATAGAAGACTTAAAGGAGACCGAAGCTTACTATAAAGGAGACCCGAATTAGGAATGGCGGTACTACGAGAGCGATCTTGCTAAAACTTACCCATTTTTATTAGTGTTCTTATTGTGAGATACAGATTGAGGGAATAAAAAGAGATGATATATATATATATATATATATATATATATATATATATATATATATATATATATATATATATATATATATATATATATATATATATATATATATATATATATATATATATATATATATATATATATATATATATATATATATATATATATATATATATATATATAACATAAATGATGGATAGTTTAAATTGCAAATTCAGACCTCAAAGCAAATTTTTACCGGGAAAGAAACAGTTTCTGGTGGGAAAAGGGTTTCAGGAACGAGTTTCGCAAACCGAAAGGTGGGGGATGGGCAGACGCGATAGGGACGACCAAAAATGACGAAAACTCCATCACGTGTGTGGCATTTGAGGAAGATAACGGGGGTTAATGGGGAAAAGTTAGGATTTAACGTGTGTGGCATTTGAGGAAGATAACGGGGGTTAATAGATAAGATTCAAAGTATTTAATTATTTCATTTATTTTTATAATTTAAATATCTCTTAAATCGTTAAGCGTTAAACGAAAAAAAATATACCATCGTGACGAGCGTTTAATAAGCTTTCTACTGATATGCATTATGATATACTTTTAAAGAAAAAATTTCGTCTTTTTTTGTTTTATAAAATTTACGTAAAATATCTTATATTATAATAGTGTTTCATCATATATAATATTAGTGTTAGGTTAAAAATTATTATTGAATCATATATGATATTGGTTTATATCATATATAATAAGTTATACTAGTGATACTATCATATATGATATTTAGTATCATATATGATAATTTTTGACAACGAAAAAAACGTAAAAAACGAGAATTTTTTCTTTTGTTGAAAGTATATCATATAACATATCTGTAGAAAGATAATTAAATGTCCGTCGTAATGGTATATTTTTCGCATAGTGTCTTTTATTCATCTTGTTGTTAAACACCTTGTTTATGTGTCTTTAACTATTCCGGTATGTTTATCATATGAACTAGATGCATTCCTAGTAAGCTTAATCGATCCATGAATTTACTTGTGTTAAGGGAAAAGATTAAACTTTTCATCTTATTTGAAATGCAAGTGGTGTGCACAAGGTCTTTGGATAGATTTATCCCAGTAGAGCCATTCACTATGCTAGGATGAGAGATATGGAATGTTTGGCGGATGTTATAATTGATGATTGGTGGACATGGCCAAGTGAATGGCCCACTGAATTCCCTGAACTTCAACAAATTCAAGTTTCTCACTTTTCCAATAAAAGAGATTCTGCAGTATAGGTTGATATGAATGGTAAAGCAATGAAGTACTCTACACAAACTGTTAGGTTATCATTAAGGGACAACTTGCCTAAAGTTGATGGTAGATTGTTTGGTTATCTAAATGCAATCTTAAAAGGCTATAATATTATTGATGGCAATTCAAGGTAAAATTTTGACCCATGATAAAATGGGGTGGGTCTAAGATCCTGATGTATAATGTGTTTTTTGCAAGATGGTTGCTGATTCTCATGATCACCTTTTTTTTGCTGCAATTGTTATAAGAATGTGTAGGAGAGGATCAAGTGCAAAGGCTAGAATTTAAGTGACTGTGATAGTTCGAGTGATGTGAAAAACTTCCTATCTTCTATGCCTCTCAAAAATTGCATTAGACATATAGTGAATAAGTATATTCTGGCTGCAACTGTTTATCATATACATGGCTTGAGAGGAATAGAAGAATTTTCCAAAATACTTAACAAACACATAAGGAGATTGCTGGTGTAATTATCGATACATTACAAATATCATGAAAGGCGTGGATGTTAAGAAGTCAAATGCAGTTGTGAGCATGGCCTCTCAATGGGGACTTAAATGGGAAGGGGTAGATTTGTGGACAAGTTGCGGGATTTTACCATTGATAATACCACTTAACCAAGTATGCTATGAAAGAAGTTATGTCATACATGAATGTTTGGGATAAAGTATTGGGTGATTTCAATGACCAACTTCCATCGACTAAAATCTTGAGACATGTTCCATGGTGTATCTGTTGGACTGCTACAAAATGAAGTTTAATGGGTGAATATTGGCTATGGTCTGGATAACTACGTAGCAACTGGTAAATGCACTTGTAAAGGGCCTAATATATTTTCTTAAGGAACCTTTATTCTTAGCTTAATCCTACTGTCTTGACGAATGGGTAGATCATCATAAAGTGTGTTGTGTAGATATGAAGTTAAAGGCCTTACCTTAAGACATAACGTAGGTTTCCTGCTCCTTGGTGGAATGCCAACCAGATGAAGCCTAGGTTGTTGATTCAACTGACTTCCTTTCTCGGTGTTTGGAAGAAGAGTTGGAAACATAACTAAGAAATTGTTGGGTCCACTAGATATGGATCTTGCAGCCTATTAAGGATGGTGATCGACTTCTGTAATCACAAGTGTATTCACATGGAGACTCTTAATGTAACACAAAGTATAAGTGCGAAATACAAATACTATAAACAAAAAGAAACAAAATAACTAAATAAATTGATCCTTACTAAGGATTTCTACTATTAATATGAATTGAATAATGGTGAAAGGTGTGTCTAACCCTTCTGCCAATGGGTTCCTTTTATACTACAAGGAAACCCTAATACTACATTAAGCCAAAATGTGTAACTCCTGATATGCATATCATTTCCTAACATATCTCATGCATATCCTAACAAACTACTAGAAATAATAATGTTCGACTTTATACTAGACTAGGAGCACGTATTGCTCCTACTACTACTAGGACCCGGAGGAACTACATACCTCCTAGTTTACCTATTACATAGGTCCTAACAATCCTCCCTTAAACTTGAATTTGACTGGTTGAGTTCAAGTTTCTTGATAGATCTTGTAAAACAGCATGAGGATTGAAACATCAAAACAAATAGCAGCAATATAACCATCAGAATTGAAAACACAAAGACTGCTGCAACTAGTAACTCCGAGAAGCTTCTTGAAAGCTTGGAACATATCTGCACCTGTTGGATCTTCACAACAACATGAGCAGATTTGATAAGCCTTTACCAAGTAGCTGCTCGCTCTTGGGCTAGCTAGTCTTAGTGGTGGAATAAGTATCACCCTGGGAGACTAGAACCTAGCCCAACTCTTAGAACGTAAATCAATGGTGAGTGGGGATACCCTAATGATTTTGGGAAAATCATCACAGCGTCAACGGATTTGATTTAGATATTTACCAAAATCCGTACCCTTACAGACTAGCCAACTCTTAGCAATAAAGCATCAGTGAGCTGAAAACCCTATAGCTTTTAATAAGCTATTACAGCTATCAACGGATTTTATATGAGTCTTTACCAAGAGCCGTACCCCCTTGGACTAGCCACTTTTCAGTCTAGGACCAAGGCAAGTGAAAACCATCCAATTTTGGGTAAACTGGCAACCATCAACGGATTTGAGAATCACACCAGAGTCGTACCCTCATGGTGAATCAACTCTTTCTTGTCTGCAAGACATGGTGAGTTGAGCACCATTTGTTGTGTGGACTAGGTCCAACACCAGTAGTATACCATATGACAACCCAAGTGTGAAACAGTTTCATGATGGAAAAGTATAAGCAAATATTATATTATTTACAAGTTTTGAAATTCCATTAGAAGTATAAGCAGATATTATATAAAAGTATAAGCACTAGATTCAAGTTCCAACACATGCACAACACATCCAACATACAACTTCCACATCTTTACCACCCAACGAGGTTGTTCCTTCCATACACCAGCACTAGGAGAATCAGGGGGAATCCAACATTAACTTCAAATCTCCCCAAAGAGTCAACCCAGGCCAGTTAGGAACCTCACTAGGGGACTTAGGAATTTCAGCATCAACCAACCCATACAACAACATAAGATCACGACGTTCCACCCATGACAAAATTCTTTGCAGCCTAGAGACATACCGAGTGTATCCATCACTAGTCGTGATCACATGAGTATATGTACTAATAGAAATGGGGGATGGCTGAACCTCCTAAGCTACAATCCAACCTCGGCCAAGAGGTAACTCATCCTCGCTATCAGAAGCGACATATATTAGGTGAGCAGGATCCCTCTTCTCAAATGGAACAGTCTTACCACGACGAGCCTTCTTCTTGCGAATAGAACGGCGAGGGGTGGGGACAGCAGTAGAGGGTGATAGGTGTGAAAACACCCATCCTTTTACCAGTTAACTATAATAATAACCAAGCCAAAACGTGTATTTAATGTCGTAAAAGTCATAATTATGTGTGGTTTGTGTGTTTGTTGTGATTTAGGACCAAAATGTGAAAAGGGAAGAAAACACGGGCTTTAACGGACTTTTATCGAAGAAAAAGACAAAAGACGAAGTCGAAAGATCAAAAGTGCAAAAAGAACGGAAGTCCAAGGCCTATTCTAAAGATTTATCGAAGAAAAAGTATAAAGACGGAAGTTTTATGAAGTCGAAGAACCAAATCTAATAAAAGGAGAAAATTAGAAGACGAGTTCAATCATATCGACAAATCCCGAGACAACGTCAATAAAGACGAAGAATTTAAATCGAGTCGAGACGAGAAGAAAGAAAGAAGAAAACCACATTCCTTCCATTTCCTCCTATAAATACCTCCTAATATGTCATTAGGAGGTAGTAGTTAATTTTTAGATTGATTTTTTTTGAATGGCGACTTTATTAGAAAAAACTAGCAAGGAGCTAGAAATTACAAAGAAAGTAAATACGGATGTTGAAGCCAATCATCCCAATTCACAGAACATTTACTCCTAGCTATACACCAAATATAAGAACGAAGAATAATATCATCAAAAAACATGTCTTTACGGGGCTTCGTATCGTTGAAGATAAATTGATTCCGAAATATCCATAAGCACCACCACATAGTGTAGAAAATTCCTTCTAAAATCTGTTTAAGGTGGAGGCTAAGGCGAATAGACTTGAACCAATCGAGCCAAGCAGCGTACGACGTTATAGACAAAGATCCTAGGTTCCACCATTGACAAATCCGAGACAAAACTGTTGAGGCCATGGAGCACGAGAAAAATAAGTGGTCTACGTCTTCTGTTCCATCTTCACATAAGGGGCAAAAAACTGTACTGGTCGGGATTTTCCTAGAAGCCAATTTATGACGCGTAGGTAAACCACCATAACTAACCTTCCAGGGGAAAACATTCACTTTGATAGGAACACTCTTAACCCAACGAGTAGGGGAATCTCTTCTAGGCAGGAAGTTGTCATCGATAAGATTCCTCACTGCCTTAACCCGAAAGACTCCATCTCTATCCAAAGTACACACCATACGATCATCGACATTAGACAGAATGATCGTCTCAAGCAAAGACTGAAGCTGCTCCAGCTGATGGAATTCAATCCCTCCTCTAACTAGACGTCGGAAGGAGCTACAAATATTCCTTTGTAATTTCCAAGCGACCGTACTGTCTTTAACGGTTTCAAGAGCAAAAAGACATGGAAAAAGAGAACATAAAGGAGCGTCCCCTAACCATAGATCGTCCCAAAATCTAATAATCTGCCCATTTCCAACCTTAAATATGAAGAAAGATAAAAGGTCTATTCCTTTTTCTTTTAGAGCACTCATTTCTTTAAGGATTGAAAAACATAACGAGGAATAACCTGTACGTCTAACTTGCATGCGAGAACCATAAATAGCGTTAATTACCTGACACCATAGTGATCTATCTTGTGAGAGATAACGCCACACCCATTTTGCAAGCAAAGCACGATTTAAAGCGAAAAAACTGGAAACCCCTAACCCTCCATGCTGTTTTGAAGCTAGAACTGAGTGCCATTTAACCCAGTACGCCTTTGTATTGTCTTCTTTAACCCCATTGAAGAATTTTGAACGCAACCTTTCCATGAAATTCAGCACTGATTTGGGAGTTTTGAATAAGGACATATTATAAATAGGAGTGGCACCTAACACAGATTTAAGCAATGTGAAACGGCCTCCAATAGATAACGTTTTGAGTTTCCATTTAGATAATCTCATACGAAGCTTATTAACCGTATCATCCCAAGATTTGATCAAAGATTTATTCTCACCCACCATGATCCCCAGATATTTAAAAGGAGTCTTCATCACTGTGTAACCGATAACAATGGCAGCATCAAGAGTAATATGATCAGGAACACCATATCCGAGTAGATGACTTTTTTGAATGTTAATAGATAAACCAGAGATCAAAGCAAAACACTTTGGGATTTTAGTGATACCTTGAAGATTATTATCATTCCATTCTCCTATGAACATCGGGTCGTCCGCATAAAAGATGTGAGATATCGTGAGAGACGATCCAATAGCAAAACCAGTGAATAGCCCTGCCTCCATTGCTCGAGAAAAGGACAAATGAAGCGTTTCCATTACTAGAATAAACAAAAAAGGGGCCAACGGATCGCCCTGTTTCAAGCCGCAATAAAAATGAAATTCCGAAGTAGGACTGTCGTTAACCAAAATAGAAGCTTACCAAAATCCAAGCTACCACGAATCCAAGATCTCCACTTAACCCCAAACCCGAATGAAGTGAGAACTTCTTCCAAATAATCCCAACGAATAGAATCATAAGCTTTGGCAAAGTCTACCTTGAAAATCATCGCTTGCTTATGTCGAGCCTTACATCTGTCTAGAATCTCATTGATAACAAATGGACCATCGAGAATCTGTCTATTGGAAAGAAACGCCGACTGTACCTCAGAAACAGGATCTGATATAACATATGATAACCTATTAGCCAAAATTTTAGTAATGACTTTATAAAGGCTCCCAATAAGACTAATAGGTCTGAATTCATTAACCACTTTCAGATTAGGAATTTTGGGTATGAGGGCAATAAAAGACGCGTTACATCCATTGGTGAAAGTTTCCTTCTTGAAAAACCACTGTACAGCTAAACAAAAATCTGGCCCAATAGTACTCCAAAAATTCCGAAAGAACTAAAAAGTAAAGCCGTCTGGCCCAGGAGATTTGTTCTCACCATAACTCCACACTGCCTTTCGGATTTCTTCATTAGAAACATCCCGTTCCAAATCTGCAACTTGATCAACACTAAGGCGATTAGGAAAAGTGAAATTAATTTTACCTTTTCTCCTTCCCGGATCTTTGAATCTATCAACGAAATGACGACAAAATTCCTCTTTAACTTTAACAGGATCGTCTATCCATTCTCCATCGACCATAATGCCTTTGACAGACAATTTAGCACGCTTACTATTAATTAAGCCATGAAAGAATTTAGAATTTCGTCTCCCTCCACTGCCCATTTAAGCTTTGCCTTTTGCATGAAATCTTTGCTATTAGCCAAATTAATGTCCTATAATTTCTTATTAGCCTCCATACGAGATAAAAGAATATCGTCAGAAACGCCTCCTTGTTCAAGAATAATGTCTATGTCATGAAGATCATTCTTGATGGACCGAACACAATCAAATTGAGACCGTTTGAAATCAGCAACCCACCCACGTATGCCATATTTCAGAAGTTGGAGTTTCTTTTTAAACCTCACCATGTCATTACTGTATACAAGACTGAACGAGTGCCAAAGCTCTTCAACTTTCTTATCAAAACCTATGAAGTTAAGCCACGAGTGATAAAATCTAAACGGGTTAGCTCCATAATCTACCGGACGATCGCGAAGTAGAATCGGCCTGTGATCTGATAGATGCCTATCTAGACATAAAGATGAAATGTGAGGAAAAATAGATGAGAAACCATTCGAATTAAAAAACTTGCCAGTTTGCTCATTTTTGTAGCAGATGGACGAGCTCAAGTAAAGGAATAGCCTTCTAATTGAACATCAATGAGACCAGCGTTCGAAATAAACGAATTGAAGGCGATCGACCCTTGAGCATAAAAATTGGAACCCCACCTTTCGGATGTATCACATACTTCATTAAAATATCCCATTACAATACACTTACTGTTCCACTGGTCAATGAGATCAGCAAGGTAACTCCACAACAAACGCTTAGAGACAATGGATTGAGGCACATAAACAGAAATGACAAGTAACGGAACATTATTAGGGAGCCAAGTTCCATACCAAGCCACGAAATTATCAGAAATGATGTGATTAATCTTGTGAAAAATGTTTACATCCCATACACATAAAATACCGCCTGAGTTCCCCAGAGCTTCACTAAGAAGATGGTAAAAAGAATAGTTACCCCATATGTTCTTGATCGCCAATTCAGAAATAACCTCCATTTTAGTTTCTTGAATAGACAAAAAACTATTTTTGTGTTTTGAAACTAGTTCCCGAACCTATGATTTTTTAGCCTTGGATCCTAGGCCTTGAACGTTTAGAGATAGGCAATTCATTTAAGAACCTGATGTTCTCCTTTGCTACTAATGATATCTTCTATATCATTATTACATCCTCCATTTTAAAACCCATAGCCTTCCCTACTTTTATCATCGTTTCAAGCGTCTCTAAAATAGAACCACCATTATTCTGTTTGTTGCTATTTCCACCACCTTCAATAGATAGATTAATGTTACAATGCTCTGTAGTCTAAAAAACTCGTGAGTTACAACCTTCTGATATACTTGGGGAATTACAAGGTGACTTATCAATGGGCGAATCTTGAAGTTTAGATTCAACTGGGGTGCATCCTGGCGGATGAGGGATACTAGCCTCCGACACGGGACTATCAGCAACAGTCGTTTTCTTTTCAAGTAAATCATAAATTTCGAAAGGATCGGGTGACTTCTTATCCTGAGAGGTTTTAACAACTTCATTGGGTTCCTCTTGTTCCATATCATTATCACCGAATACCGTATCAGTGACTGCCTCATCCCCACTTACAAAACCTTCATTCTGTATATTAGTCGCGTCATTATCATTGTCCTCTCCTTTAAACGAATTCATATCATCATCTACTACAGGAATAGTCTTAAACGTTGGTACCCAAACAAATAATTCTTTAGCACGCACCATGATAACCTTCCCTTTCACAGTAACCTTGAAATATTCTAGAATATTAGACGCATAGGAAGTTTTGATGCAAATGCGTTTTCTAGCAAATAGATCGTTGTCCCCGTCTTCTACATCCATAACCTCGTCTCACTTATTACCAATCTTGATGAAGGTGTTACGTGACCACGCATTAATATGAATCCCCTCTATGTCGACCCATACAATGCGTTCTTTGGGGACAAAATCCTCTTGAGCATTACATAACTTGCTGAACCATGAAGCCACTCCCACATGGTTCATAAATTTGGTTTTGGACTCAAGCGATCCGAACTTAAATAAATCCCAAAAGCATCCTAAGAACGTTACTTGTACATCCGAAAATCCTTCATTAGCTACCATGAATTTAATGTTGTTGATTACCGAGAATTTGTGGACCTCTCCCATAACACAGTTCCCAAGATCGTTGGACACGAGACATGAATCATCTAAGACAAGAACAGGGGAGGAAGAATACGCAGGAGGTATACCTGAAGCCCCTTTTAAAATCGAAGCAAAAGACGCAATGACTTGGTTGACAGCCTTAGCCTTAGGTGTAGGACGTTGCACATTATTTGATGCCCGCTCAAAGCGAGCAACATTAGCAAGAATATGATGACGTCCGATCCAGAGTGTACAAAGATTACCCACCAATCTGTCCACATTATCCACTTTGATGAAGCGAATGAACGCATATCTTTTCCCTAATTTAGATATGCGATTAGGAATAAACACATCCACAACAATCCCATACGCTTGATAGAGGTTCCATAAATCCTTGGCCGAAGTAGTAATGGGGAAATTGGTTACGTAGAAAGTTTTGGAGATCTGACGAGTATGATCCTCGTTAGATTGAGAACCATGTTGAAAGTTGGGAGCCATGAATAAAACAACAGCAAAATCTTTTAAAAACAAAATAAGAACCAGAAACCTAAACCAAACCCTAAAATAAAGTAAAAACAAACAATGAACCAAGTTACCCTAAAATAAAGATGAATCTAATCCGACCCTCAATTGAATCTATTACGAATGGAAGAATGAATATCACACCACCTTATATACAATCAAAGATTGATCTAAGATCTGTAACTACGTCGAACCCTAACCAACCGAATAGAACCAAGAGAAATCAAGGAAGAGATCCAACGTTCTTGAAGGATAACATGCCCATCAGATGAGAAAACAATTAATAGGGTTGAGCAATGGCGACGAGAAATCAGCACAAAAAACAAACAGTAACCCCTATGGCTTCGGATTGCCAACGCATCAAGAAGCTCGTTCCTACCGCAACCACTTGGATCGGATCAAGGACGACAGGTTCTTGCTACGTACGAATTAGAGAAGGGTAGTAGATCACTGATTGGTGATGAAGGAAAAAAGAGAAGCCGCCATTGTTAGGTTTTAGGAGTAGATTACATTTACTTTCTCTCTCTAGATTTAATTTCATGTCTTTCAAGCTTTTATAATTTTAATCTTGTATTTGAATCTTAATCATCTTAATTTCAAGCTTTTCATTAATCATTCTCATTCTACCTTTCTTATTTTTAATCTATTGTCTTGATTTAGATAATCATGTAGTTTGCTTAATCTTTATGCTTATTGATTTGTTGATTTGTTGATGTGATTGTGCTTATTGGTTTTGATGTGTTTTGAGTCTTATAGCTTATTGTTCTTGGTGCTTATTGTTTGATTTTACTTATTTGAGATTAAGTGTTTTTATAAGATTATTTTATTATAAGTTGATTTTTAATTTTTAGATTAATTAGTGTTTTTCAAGTTTTTGATTTGTGGTTTAATTAGTTTTTCTTAAAAGTTGTTTAGATTAAGTTTTGGTTGATTGCTTATTTGATTTTTGCTTAATCGTAGCTTATTCCCTGATTTTTAGTTATAGTCTGTTACTATTATCTGATTTAAAACCATCTTCGGAAAAGGGTTTTGTTTATCCAAAGATTACCCATTTTTCCGAAATAAGATTTATCCGAAATTTCCTCTCCTTTTTAGTTTTTCCGAAAATTTATCTTTTTATCCGAAAATTCTTTGTTTTTCCGAACATAGAGTTATCCGAAAATATTAGTTTAGCTCAGTCTATCCGAAAACATGCCATTTATCAGAAATTTAGTTTTATTCAAAAAATAATTGTTTATCCGAAGTTAGTTAGTTTTCCGAATATCTCATTTTATCCGAAATTTGTTGTTTTATCCGAAATACCATTTATTCCGAAGATAGTTTGTTTTTCCGAAATATTTCATTATTCTGAAAATGTAGATTTTTTCCGAAGATTATATTTTATTCTGAAAATGCATGGTATTCCGAAGAAGTAGGGTTTTTCCGAAATTATATCATTTATCCGAAAATTCTTTGTTTTTCTGAAATAGTTAAGTTTACTGTTTTAGATTATTTTTATTTCCAGTTTTATTTTTAATTAAAGTTTTAAGTTTATGTCATTTAATTTCCAATGTCTTAGATTTTTAGTTTAATATTTTTAATTTTCAATGTTTTGTTTTATTTTATTTAAATACTCAACGACATTTACATTTTCTTCTTTTAGTTTAAAATAGATAATCATTTTCTTTTTCTTTCACCAAGAACAATTGAGTCGCACAATTAACCGGAATCAATTCGATTAGACCGATTCAAAAAACAATTTTTAAACGAGTAAAATCCAGTTATTAAAATGGCGCCGCTGCCGGCTCTTTTCGTGAAGATTAACGGTTTATTGTGAGAGACACGTTGGATTTTGGGATCCGTTCACCTTTGAACGTTATTTTTCTTGTCAAATTTTCAAAATTTTAAAAAGTTTAAAACATCCATAAAAATTAAAAACTTTAAAAAATCCAAAAACATTTAAAAATCATAAAAAGCAATTCTTTTTCAAAGGTTTTGCACCAAAAATATTTTCTTTTCACGTTCACCATTATTTTTCTATTTCTTTACTTTTCTTTTATCGTGTAGGTGTGTGCGTACCCGTTCACGCAAAAGGAAGTCCATTCAAGTTGCTGTCATCGAGCCTCCTCCTGTTGTTAACACAATGGATAACCGTCCTATGATCGAGCTCTTGCAGTCACATGTTGAAGGCAATGAAGATGCGATTGTGGTTCCGGCTATTTATGCAAATAACTGCGAGCTCAAGACTGGTTTCATACAAATGGTTTCCGCAACACCTTTCTTAGGTCGCACTCATGATGATCCACACGATCACATTAAAAGGTTCGTACACTTATCCAATACAGTTAAATACAATGGGGTTTCACAAGAGGCAATTCGTTTGCTCCTCTTTCCTTTCTCCCTCGAGGGACAGACCCGGACTTGGCTTGATAAGGAACCACCCAAGAGTATTGTCACATGGACGGACCTTGAGACCAAGTTTATGAATTACTTTTTCCCACCCTCACGTACTACCGCTTTGCGGAATGACATTATCAACTTTGAACAAAATTACGGTGAGACATTTAGTGAATCTTGGGATCGTTTTAAGGAACTTTTAAGAAAGTGTCCACAACACGGTTTTAAAAAGGTACATCAAATTAATACTTTTTATAATGGATTAACTTTGAGTGACCAAGATTCACTAAATAGTGCCGCGGGGGTAATATTCTTGTCAAAACTATGAATGAGGCTTGGGCAATTATTGAGAACAAAGCCAAAGTCCAAACCAAGAGTGTTAGGGCTACTATGGCTAGTGCCAGTGAGAGTGAGTTGACCAATCATATTAAGGAACTTACTTCAGATGTAAAACAACTTGTTTTAAGAGATCACCCTCCTAATCAACATGCCCATGCTCTCAATATTACTTATGAAACTTGTGGTGGGCCACACTCTTATGCTAATTGTGACAAAGCTTATGATCAATCTCACGGGGAAGTGTATGCTTACAACAACACCGAGAGAGTTCATTTCAAGCCTAATGTCGATGTTAATCACTTGTCTTATAACTCGACCAATTATTTGGCTCCACCCGGTTTTCAACAAAGACCTCACCCACCCACCCATAACAACCAAGGGCCACCAAGAGAAAATGTTCAAAAAACGCAAATGTGAGGGGCTACAATGCTAATCAAGGAGCTTATCAAACGCAAAACCAAGGCTTTCAAAACCAAGGTTTCAATCCTCAAGGTTTTCAACCATATAACCAATACCCAAACCAAGGTTTTCAACAACAAGGGTTTAATTTACCTCATCCGCACATGGACTTGATTCTACAAAAATTAACCGATCATGAGAAAACCATAAAGGAAATGCAAGAGTTCACGGATAGGAAATTCGTTCAAATGTTTCAAACCCTTCGTCCCCAAGGTGCTCTTCCTTCTACAACGGAAATAAACCCCAGAGCTAATGTGAGTGCTATTACTACACGCAGTGGAGCAACTCTAGTAGGACCTTCTACCCCTCCCCAAGTTACTCCATCTACAACTCCTCCACCTCCATTTATCCCTCCTAATTCCACGCCTACTACTAGTTCTCCATTACCGTCTCCACCTCTCACGGAAGAAGTACCCAATAACAACCATTCACCAACCCCACCTTCCACCTTTAAACCTTCACCCTCGCAACCATCAACATCTCAACCTTTACCTTCTACACCTACACCATCTAAACCTAACATCCCCTATCCTTCTCGGTTAGATAAGTGCAAATTGCTCACTAAAGAGGATGCTCAAGTTACTTCTTTTTTGAAGACGATCTCCCAAATGAATTTCAACATTAGCCTCGTTGAAGCACTTGTCCAAATGCCGAAATTTGTCAAAGCATTCAAGGAATTTCTTAATAAGAAGGAGAAGATGGTCGAGTTTGTTAATACTCGATTGAATGAGAATTGTTCTGCAGTCCTTCTTAAAGAACTTCCGAAAAACTTGGAGATCCCGGTCGTTTTATGCTACCTTGCATTTTTAACAAAGTTAAAGAATTTACTGCCTTAGCCGATCTCGAGGCAAGTATAAATCTGATGCCTTTGAGTGTTTGGAAAAAGCTATCATTACCCGACCTTACACCAACAAAGATGACTCTTGAGCTAGCAAATCGAACTCTCGCTTACCCCGTTGGTATTGCCGAAGATGTTTTCGTTAAAGTTGGTACTTTCACTTTTCCGGTCGATTTTGTTGTTGTTGATATGAAATGGAACCTCGTATTCCGTTAATACTTGGACGACCATTCTTACGAACCGGAAAAAATTTAGTCGATGTTGCCGAAGGTGAACTATTGAGGGTCGGGAATGATGCACAATTTTTTAAAATGGGGAAAATTATAAGTAAATATAATGGAAAAGAATCAGTGAAAATGATTGATGTGCTGCAAGACGAGCTTAACAACTACTTTGGAAAGTATAAAGCTTGATGATTTTGTTGTATATGACAATCCTGTTTTCGAGACTTGCTATGATAATCCACTTTTTCAAGACCATGTGGATGATTCTGATGATTCTCTCTCCAAATTGGACCCCCCACCAATTTATGATTCTCCACTGATCTATGATGATTATGATGATGATTCTAGTTCCGATGTGGATGATTATGATGATTTTTCTTAAGAGTATAAAGACATGTCAACATATGACGACTTTGATGACGTTGATACTCTTTCGAGTGATTCTTCAAATGATTACCTTGCTCCTATTTTTGATGAAGATCCTCCGCCAACAATGCTTGATCCTACTTTGGATGATTATTCATTTGAGGAAGATTTTGCGACTTTTCTCAATACATACTTCCCCAATGAGCATGATTCTCCTCCTTTGGACTTTGATTATGGTCTTTATCCTCCTTCGGATATTAAGAAACCCGTTTCAAAGGAGAAGAAATCGGACGACACCGATATCCGTAGTACCTATGTTTTGACACCTCTCTATCCACCTTCTTCGGATGAGATTGTGAGTTTTATGGGCGAATCTTCAAGGTCTACTAAGTCTAAGTCTTATTTTCCCCTAAAGGAAAAGGTGCTCGATCCGGGTTTCAAAATTTTTAAGCCATCTCAGTATCTATCTGATGAAATAAAAGGAAAGATTTTTGGAACTTATGGAGCTATGCTTTCACTTCATCATACTTTCTACCACCGTGCTCAACAATTGCTTAAGGGAACCTCGCCTACTCTTCTTTGGCTTGTCTTGTTCACCTTAAGCTTGTGCTACCTGATGGATGAAAACCATGTATTTGACCCCGGTGGATTTTCTTCAAGGTTCTTACCATTCTAATCAAGGTCGAGTCAGGCTCACGACTCGGTGAACAAAAACAAGCGCTTCTCGGGAGGCAACCCGAGTATCTATCCTTTTTATCTGTTTTTTATAATAAGTGTAGGGGGAGACCCTAGTATATGTTTGTTGTTTTCTTTCTTATCATGTGCAGGAATTCGAGCTATCAAAGATCCATTCTTGGCGAATTTTGACACTCCGTGATTCCGTGTTCCCATCTTCCCGGTTCTACCCTAAACTCTTTTGATTCTCTATTTTATATTCTTCAATATTAAAATAGGAATCACTTTAATTGTCTCTTCCTTAGAAAGATTTAAACAACGTGCACACTGTCCTAAGTGTAGGGGAGTTTACTCCCACATGCTTAAACATTGAGGACAATGTTTATAATAAGTGTAGGGGGACTTCTATCGAAGTTAAGTGGGCTTTTCCATGAATTTGTCCTCATTTTAACCGGAAAATTGATTTTTCGACATTTTTCAAAATTTTTGATATTGTCCTTTGTTATCTTTATTTTCTTTCATTGTTAGAATAAAATGGTTTTAATAAGTTTAGATATCTGTTATATATTAGGCCCGTCTTGAATATTTTAACTCAACCCGAGTTTACTTATTTGAGTTTGCTCTAGCTAGTATCCTTAACGTGTTTAAGTCAAGTTTTGCTAGGCTTTTATATAGGGAACTTTAAAACGCGAAAGTCTTAACTCTTACGGGTTAAGAACAAGAACTTTTTGCAAGTTCCTATAGTTGATCCTAGAAAGTCGTTTATCAAGGGAACTTTAAAATGCGAATTCTAAACTTGAAAAAGTCTAAGAAGATGCAAGATCCTATAGTTGACTTGAAAACCCAAAACTTTGATATAATAGGCTAAGCATTCACGGGTCCCATTCCTTGAGATTTTAAATTGTGGGGAACGAGAGATGATAGAGTCAATTATAAGTTTGGTATTCTTTCATGAATTTATGTGAGTTAATTATGAGCTTTTTCTCCCATCGCTTGTTAATAAATATATTTGAAATAAGTAAGGTTGTACGATTTGAAAAGTTACTTAGCTTCTAGCACAATATCGTTTAAAAGTTGCTCGGTATTGATTAGAGTTCATAGCCAAGGCATAACTTATTGGAGCAGGATGCGAAGATTGGCGAGTCCGAAAAGGTCCTAACAAGGCATGAGGGCTACATTTTGTTGCTAAAGATCCAAAGTGATGTGAAGAATCATTTATCAAAAATCAATATGAAGGATCAAGACACACGACGAAAAACAAATACTCCCATAAAGATCATGGAGAAGTCTATCCGAAAAGACCCTAGCAAGGTATGAGGATAAATAGATTCAAGTCCTAAAAGGAGGCGGATCGTTGTATATCAAAATCCAAAATAAAGATTGGAGAAAAAATAAAGAAGTCGTGGTCCAAGTATGAAGAATCTCTCAAAAACTTCAAGTGAAGAAATTCGTATTGTGAATAGAAGACCATTATTTCAAGATCATCTCTCAAGATTAGAAGTATGAAGTCAATGCCAAATATCTATCTGAGAAAGGTCTCAAATCGTGAAGCGAGTTATGCCAAGATATGAATTTTATGAGGTTTCGAGAAGCAGTTTTAAAAGATTTTGTCCTTTAGATAACTATTGATTAAATCGTCCTACTTTTTTTCGGCCTAAATAAATTATCGAAATAAGTCAACAATGCATCCTCGTGATCATTCAAGACAACAATAAAATATAAGAGGTACACCTAGGAATAAGGGATACTAAGTGAATAATTGAGCCACATGAGTTTGTGTTAGTTTGCTAACTTATAATAACAATGATCTCGTTTTTAAGCTTGGTATGGGGAACGTGAAACTTGAGAGTGATAAACGTTCATGACATCCAAAGCCCTAATGTAAGTCTTTGATTTCTTTACTTGTTTCGTTTTTTTAAATATTTTGTAATTTTCTATCTTTTTAAGTTTCTTAATGTCTTGTGTTTAATAAAGGCTAAGGTGGATTAATTATGATGGAAAATGTAAATCTTGCTTTGTAATTAATGCATTGCATGAGGGCATTGCAATGGTCAAGTGTAGGGGATTTGATAGGTGTGAAAACACCCATCCTTTTACAACTTAACTATAATAATAACCAAGCCAAAACGTGTATTTAATATCGTAAAAGTCGGAATTATGCGTGGTTTGTGTTTTTGTTGTTATTTAGGACCAAAATGTGAAAAGGGAAGAAAACACGGGCTTTCACGTACTTTATCGAAGAAAAAGACAAAAGACGAAGTCAAAAGATCAAAAGTGCAAAAAGAACGGAAGTCCAAGGCCTATTCTGAAGATTTATCGAAGAAAAAGTCTAAAGACGGAAGTTTTATGAAGTCGAAGAACTAAATCTAATAAAAGAAGAAAACTAGAAGACGAGTTCAATTCATATCGACAAATCCCGTGACAACGTCAAGAAAGATGAAGAATTTAAATCGAGTCGAGACGAGAAGAAAGAAAGAAGAAAACAACACTCCTTCCATTTCCTCCTATAAATATCTCCTAATATGTCATTAGGAGGTAGTAGTTAATTATTAGATAGATTTAATTTCATGTTTTAGGAGTAGATTACATTTACTTTCTCTATCTAGATTTAATTTCATGTCTTTCAAGCTTTTATAATTTTAATCTTGTACTTGAATCTCAATCATCTTAATTTCAAGCTTTTCATTAATCATTCTCATTCTACCTTTCTTATTTTTAATCTATTGTCTTGATTTATATAATCATGTAGTTTGCTTAATCTTTATGCTTATTGATTTGTTGATGTGATTGTACTTATTGGTTTTGATGTGTTTTGAGTCTTATACGTTTTTGTTCTTGGTGCTTATTGTTTGATTTTACTTATTTTAGATTAAGTGTTTTTATTAGTTTATTTTATTATAAGTTGATTTTTAATTTTTAGATTTATTAGTGTTTTTCAAGTTTTTGATTTGTGGTTTAATTAGTTTTTCTTAAAAGTTGTTTAGATTAAGTTTTGGTTGATTGCTTATTTGATTTTTGCTTAATCGTAACTTATTCCCTGATTTTTAGTTATAGTTTGTTACTGTTATCTGATTTAAAACCATCTTCGGAAAAAGGGTTTTGTTTATCCGAAGATTACCCATTTTTCCGAAATAAGATTTATCCGAAATTTCCTCTCCTTTTTAGTTTTTCCGAAAATTTATCTTTTTATCCGAAAATTCTTTGTTTTTCCGAACTTAGAGTTATCCGAAAACATTAGTTTAGCTCAATTTATCCGAAAACATGCCATTTATCCGAAATTTAGTTTTTATTCCGAAAATAATTGTTTATCCGAAATTAGTTAGTTTTCCGAATATCTCATTTTATCCGAAATTTGTTGTTTTATCCGAAATACCATTTATTCCGAAGATAGTCTGTTTTCCGAAATATTTCATTATTCCGAAAATGTAGGTTTTTTCCGAAGATTATATTTTATTCCGAAAATGCATGGTATTCCGAAGAAGTAGGGTTTTTCCGAAATTATATCATTTATCCGAAAATTCTTTGTTTTTCTGAAATAGTTAAGCTTACTGTCTTAGATTATTTTTATTTCCAGTTTTATTTTTAATTAAAGTTTTAAATTTATGTCCTTTAATTTTCAAAGTCTTAAATTTTTAGTTTAATATTTTCAATTTTCAATGTTTTGTTTTAGTTTATTTAAATACTCAACGACATTTACATTTTCTTCTTTTAGTTTAAAATAGATATTCATTTTCTTTTCCTTTCACCAAGAACAATTGAGTCGCACAATTAACCAGAATCAATTCGATTAGACTGATTCAAAGAACAATTTTTAAACGAGTAAAATCCAGTTATTAAGGGTTCCTCCTTTGCCTTGACTGTGGGAGGAGCAGCAGCCGTAGGAACATAGTCATCAACAATCATAGGTTCAGTAGTGGCTGCAGCTGCATGTGTAGTGGAAAGTGGTTCAGTAACAGGTGTAGATGTAGGATCAACAACAGGAGTAGCAGGTGTGGCAGTAACAACATGAGTGGTAGTAGCTTCATGAGTGGTAGGAACATCAACAGTAGAAGGAGTGGGATTAATCTTTGAAGAAGAGGTAGTGGGAACAGCAGTAGAAGTTGCACCAGTAAATGGAACATTAGAAGTACCTTCGTCTTGAACAATCGAGGATGGAGTGGGAGCAACAGTAGGCTTCGAGGTGTGGAAAACACGAGGAGGTGGGCGATAGATAGCATGATCAGACATAGGGAAATCCTTTTGCTTGATCATCTTGGTGTATAGCTCCTTAAGCTCATCATCAGATAGCCTCATCACCTTCTTCCATGTCCAACCAGTCTGATAATAGGCACCAGACTGATTCTTCACATACTGCTGCAGCAACTTCTTTTGCTCAGCATAAGAGAGAGGGTGATTGCGTCGTTTCTCGCGAAGTTGAGCAGCTGGATCTTCCCTTTGCCTTTGCATCGACGACATCGCCCTTTGAACACAATTTCCCTGATTCACATCCGCACCCAAGACATCGGTAAATTGAGAGTAGTCAGAAGTGAGGACTGTAATCACATTCATCCAATCGACATTATCCCAAAACATGGCATTGTGCATTATCTGCTCACGTCGTTGTTGTTTCAAGGCTTCATCCTCAGCCGCAGCCGTTGAGGCAGCCGCAACTTGTTGGTCAAACTCCTCTTGCAACTTCTGAGCAGCCTCCTCGCCCAATCTATCTTCCTTCATTTGTCTACGTGTTCTCTTTTTGGGAGGGGAGGGTGCATCAGTCATAGGGGCTTTACCCTTTGGATCATGAGAGGGACCAGGAGTGGGGGATGAAGGACCAGCAGTATCATCCTTTGGCATGGGGCCATCAGCAGCAGGTGGAATGTGTGAAGGACTAGGAGGAGCAGGAAGGTCATCACTTGGTTTAGCAGCAAAAGCAGCCCTTTCCAAAACAGTCAACCCATCTTCCTCCTCATCTGCATCAGAATCCGATAGCACCACTTTCTTCCTATGGCGCTTTAGCTGCTTCTCCAATGACTTGACCCTGTTCGCCAATGGGAGCACAAAATCCCTTGTGAGCTTGCGATGCTGGTTGAGCTCATCCTCCAAAGAGACAATCTTCCCATAATACCTTAGATTCGAAGCTTCAATGTACTCCAAGATGTCAAGGAACTCCTCTCTTCTAGGACCTTCTCCAAGATAAGCAATCTTGTTGTGATCGGGTTTGTACTGTAGAGATGCCATTGATGATGTTTGAATAGTGGAAGATGATTGCTTGAAGATTGTTAATGGTAGGAGCGTTGTGTGTGTTTTGTGGTTATGATAATTGAGTCAAATGAGATATTTGACCATAAATAATGTGAAGGGTGACTGTTCATTGACCCCTAATTATGGGGTTTCCCTTTCCAAATTAAGTCATTAATGCTGAGTAACCACTTGCCCTCTAAACCATAATTAGCAAATCCCGGTTACCAAAGATAAACAAAATATGTGCACCAGAAGTAACTCGCGTTGACTGAAAGTCAAAACGCGTTTAGGTCAACACTAGCAGCAGCGAGTGGTCAACAAAAGTCAACTTAATGAACAGTGACCCAACTTGATACTAGAAGCCAACCACAAGTGACGAATAAGGGTTTGAACCCACTAGGAGAAGAAGATTGCCACTAGGAGTAACCAAAGTCTTCCACTAGAAGTTGCACACACCGCGGATACCCATGAAAAATGTCGTTAGTAGCTACCAGATGTAAGAATGTACAAGTAAATATGTATAATAAGCCTCCCATCAATCCTAGACCTCAAGGATTGACCATTCCAATGTGAACAAGTAAGTGGTTGAACCTTGGACCATCAAACGCTTTAGTCAACATATCAGCAACGTTATCATCCGTATGTACCTTAAGAACCTGTATCAGCTTCTTCTCATTGGCGTCACGTATAAAATGGTTTTGAATCTCTATATGCTTGGTTTGTTGATGAAACACATGATTCTTCACAATGCAGATAGTTCTTTGATTGTCGATGAAAATTTTGGTGTTCATAAAGTTGAACCCATAATCCAGCATTTGATTTTGTATCCACTAGACTTGTCCACAACAACTAGCAACAGCTACGTATTCAGCTTCTGTTGAAGAGGTAGCTACTATTATCTGTTTCTTACATTGCCATGAAATAAGTCTTCGACCCAAAAATTGACAACCACCAGTAGTAGACTTCCTATTATTATTAGCACCAACATAATCACTATCACTATAGGCTTCAAGAACAAAAGGTGATTCCCTTGGATACCACAAGCCTAGCTTGGGTTGTGCCTTGATATACTTGAAGATTTTCTTGACTGCATTCAAGTTAGACACGATCGAAGCCACCTGATGTCTAGAACAAGCACTAACAGCAAACATAATGTCCGGGCGTGAGGCAGTCAAATACATGAGTGAGCCAATCATTGACCTGTACATGTGAACATTGACCGGGGGATCTGGCTCGTTCTTGAGTTTGACTTTAGTGACTTCATAAGGTGTTGCTGCTGGTCTAAGAGATTCCACAAAACGTCTGAATTATTTCATGAACATACTTATCTTGACTAGTGAAGATACCATCCAACTGCTGCTTGACTTGAAGACCAAGGAAAAATGTGAGTTCTCCCATGGCACTCATCTAAAATTCGCCTTTCATTAGCTGTTCAAACTCATCACACCATTCCTTCCTAGTAGAACCGAAGATAATATCATCCACATATACTTGAACTAGGATGATGTCTTTGGCATTCCTTTTAAGGAACAATGTTTTGTCAATAGTTACTCTTCTATAGCCATGCTTCAACAAGAAAGTGGATAGACGCTGATACCAAGCTCTAGGAGCCTGATGAAGTCCATAAAGAGCTTTGACCACCTTGTAAACTTTTTTAGGATGAAGTGGATCCACAAAGCCCTTAGGTTGAGTGACATAAACTTCCCCGTCAATCTTGCCTTAGAGAAAAGCACCCTTTACATCCATCTGAAACACCGTAAAGCCAACATAAGAAGAAAAAGCCAAAAATATACGAATGGCCTCAATTCTTGCTATAGGTGCAAAAACTTCAATATAGTCAAATCCTTCTAGTTGAGTGTGACCTTGTGCGACTAGTCGAGCCTTATTCCTCACCACAATACTCCTTGCATCTTTCTTGTTTTTGAGAATCCATTTGGTACCAATTGTTGTCTTTCCATCTGGTAAGTCAACTAAGATCCAAACATTCTGAAACAAGAACTGCTGCATCTCCTCCTGCATAGCTTCAACCCAACTTTGATCCTTAAGAGCATGTGAGACAGACCTAGGTTCCACCTTTGAGAGAAAACAAGCAAACAAATAGTGAAGAAAATCTGTGTGATTGTTACGCTTTTGGTCTTCAATGTAGCTCACAAGAGCATGATGACCAAACGTTGCTTTCTTATGCATGCGACGAGTCTTGATAGTAGAACCAGGATCTCCTATGATTTGAGTAGTAGGATGGTCTTTATTGATCTGCTGAACAGGAGTAGGAGCTACTTCTACTTCTGGTGCCAAGTTATTAAGATCCATAACTATGTCATCGTCATATGAAGCAGAGTAAAAAATGCCATCTATTGGTTGCTTATGAATATCATCCAGCTTAGTAGAAGTCTTCTTTTGATAGTTTCCCAAGTCAGAAGGACCAGAGAACCTAGTTGTGGAAGTAGGATCACTAACCGGACTACCAATAGGTGTTAAACTTGCACTAGGATTAACACTAGGATCACTAGGAGGAACAAGTACAACAGGAGTACTCAAAGGAAACTCAAAGCCTCCTTGAGTAGCTGTTGTAGTAGCATCTTGTTGTTGCTTAAGCAGTGTATCAAGAGCTCCTTGTGAGTCCACAATGTCTGATGAAGGAGCATCAATAGGAGTATCATTGGTGTTGGGAGCGACTGTGGTGGAATAAGATGATATGAAAAAAATGTCATCATCCTCATCTGAGTCCGAAGAGCTAGAAGTAACACCTGCACTAGAAGACGCAAACACTTGTGGACCTGCATTTTGGTAAGTTTTGAAATGAAAATATCCCAATGTGTCACTAAGATAATCAAGATCAAAATACCATTCATGACCTTTTCCTTGGATGTTTGTCTTCTCCTCAAAGAACCTGAGATTAATAGTTTTAATGACACGCTTGGCATGGAGATTGTAAACCCGATAAGCTCTTGAGTGAGCTGAATATTTCACAATGTAGCCTTCATCTGCCTTGCCATCAAATTTCCCCAAATCGTCACTAGTATTCAGAATGGTGACAGGACAACCAAATAGCTTCAAATGAGTAATGCTTGGGACTTTGTCTGTGAGTAGCTCATAGGGAGTCTTCTTATGAGGATTGGTAATGGAAACCCTATTCAAATCATAACTTGCAGTGTTGATAGCTTCTGTCCAAAACATAGTTGGAAGCTTGGAATCTGCAAGCATGGTTCTTGCAGCTTCTATAAGAGTCATGTTCTTCCTTTCTGTAACACTATTCTGTTGAGGAGTCCTGGCAGTGCTATAATCTCTTTTGATACCTTTGGAATTGCAAAGTGCTACGAGGTCTGCATTTTTGAATTCAGTTCCATTGTCACATCGGATACCTTTCACCTTATTGGACAACTGATTCTCAATAAGTGTAATGAAGTCTTTGAGAATGGAGTATGTCTCAATTTTGGCAGCCAGAAAGAAAACCCACGTGAACCTGCTATATCCATCAATTACCACAAGACAGTAGTGTTTATGGTCAATGCTCCTAATGTAGGTACGACCAAACAAATCCATATTTAGTAGCTGCAATGGTTCAGTTATGAGGCTGAGAGCAGTAATTGCTTTGAAGGATGCTTTGTGTTGTTTTCATTTGCTACACACAAGGCAATTGATGTCATTCCTGAAAGTTTTGGGAGGTAAACCAGAGACCAAGTTCATATTCGCCAGTTTGTGAATGGTCTTGAAGTTTACATGTCACATCCTTCTATGCCATTTTGTGGCTTCATCTTCTGATGCTTTGGCAACCAAACAAGCTAGTTGACCAGTAGGATTACCTTCATTCAGCTTGATGCTATAGAGGTTATGTCTTCTTGGGATTTTGAGCAGAACATGGGAGTCATCCGGTAGCTTAAAGTCTTTGGACAACACCAGTGCTTCAGTATCCGTAAAGAGGACAAACTGCTTCTTGTCACAAATATGAGAGACAGAGATCAAGTTGAAGTGTTGAAGTGCTTCCACATAGTAAACATGCTCAAAATTAAGGTTAGGAGTCTGAATGGTTCCTTTGCCAGAGATCCTTCCTTCACCACCTCCAAAGTACACCTTTCTGCCTTGAAATGGTACAAAGTTAGTCAACAGTCCTTTATTGCCTGTCATGCTCCTAGAGCATCCACTATATACTATTCCAAGAGATGGATCTTGGTATGGAGTAATCTACAACAACATAAAAGTCATGGTAAAAGTTAGTGTCTTAAGGAGACCTAGACCTTTTCAGGCTTGAGTCAACCTTGTGGATCTTTAGAAGATAGACAAGAAGATTGATGAGATCCACTGTTGTTCTTGTGTTGCCTGTTCATCATATGGGTGTTATTTTGTGACCAAGAACAACCTGCTGAGGGCTCAACAGTAGTACCCAAGTGTCCCAACCCAAAATGCATTTGGTCTGAATTAGTAGCATAAGTCTGATTAAGGTTCTGAAAATAGTTGCTGGTTGGTCTATTATAGGGATAGGCATAAGCATCACTTCTCCAAGAAGTAGATGTAGAAGGAGAGGTCCTTCTAGTAGAAGGATAAGATTGGGCACATGGATTTAATCGTCTAGAAGCAAAACCCATGCCAAAAGGAGCAACTCCTGGTGGACCAGGAGTAGCATAAGCTTGATAACCAAAAGGCTTTTGATCATAAAAATCACAATCCTTAATCAAATGAAATTTACTACCACAAACAAATCATGTTTTAAAAGACCTTTTATTCAAATGACACTGTTTTAAACTGCTACTCTTATTACAAACAATTCTAGGAGAATTAACATTCCTAGAACTCAACAAACTAGAACTAGAAACAATGGAAGTAGAAGCATAAGCAATTCTCTCATCACTCATCCTAGCACTAGTAGTAGCAGGGTCATTTGTCTTGGGACTCGAAGGTCTTGACTCTTCACTTGAACCACAGGATGCATAGTCACTGGCCTTGTCACTGAAAGTACAAGAGACAAAGTCATTAGTATTAGTAGAGCTTTTAGGAGACTCATGTATCTGTGATCCATCCAAGTCAATATGCCTGGATATGGGCATAAATGTTCCCGTAAGGGGTGGAGGAACAGCATGCATTGCTGCAGCTGGTTTAAACCTATTGTAACTAGGTTTTCCCTCCCCCTCCTTGTCAGGATCAAAGAAACTTGAAAAAGATAAATCAAAAACATATTCTGAATCAATATATTTATCTAAACCTTACCCTCTCTTAGTTCTACCAGACATGCTACTGTCTAGTAACTTTGAAAGATTCTTGGGTGCTTTTTGCTATTTTTCAAATCTTAAAAGTGTAGCATCCAATTTTTCCTTCATTTCTTGCTTAGCCTTAATACTCTCATTGTTAACTTTTTCAGTGTATTTAAGCATGTTAGTGGTGTTTTCTAAATCAATGCTTAGCACTCTAATCTTATCCTCATACTCACGTTGAGTATTTTGAAGCCATTTCTTTTGTTGTTATAAAGTTTTTAGAGAACTCTTATAAGCTTGAACTTTTAAAAAATATTTATCATTTTGTTCATCTAGTTCATTGTATTGAGTCAAGAGCTCTGAATATTTATCATGACAACCAAGAGGGCAATTTTGTACCTGAGGAGAGATTCCCATAAGAGCAAATTCTTGTTCTTCCTCTGCATCAGATAAGTGCCCAGAAATCATAGCAAATACATCAGTAGAAGATTCAACTGATTCCAAGGTAGGATTCTGATGATCATTCCAGTTAACCATGGAGTCAACTAACACCAAAGCTTTCTTTTCATCCTTAAGCTCTTGAACCTTGAAAGCCGAATACCTGTTCTTCTCCTGGTCATTTTTGTTAGGGAATTCCCTAGCAAAATGTCCTTGTTGTTGACAATTATAGCATCTGACCTTGCTTCTATCAAACCTGGATGGCTCTCTTGGGTTGTAGCTGAATTTTCTACCGGCTTTCTTTTCAAACTTATGAACCCGAAGAGTGAGCATAGCCATATGCCACTTTAGATCCATTTCATCTAAGTCAAGTTTATCAACCTGTTTGAAATCATCAAAAGCATGCTGCTGTTGTGGATCAACATCAGCAACAAAGGAGTGAAGAACAATTTCTACCATGCTACTAGTCTTGGCTTTTGATTCAGGAGTAGAAGTATGTTGAGATGACAAAGTATAGCTTGGGCTACTGGCATAATACATTGGACTAGATCCCATGGAACTCATAAAAGCAGAGTTAGCAGGAGTGGGGTAGGAATCACTTGAGTATCCTCTCACATGAGACTCAAAGGTTTTGAGTTTATAAAACAAGTCATCAAAAGAAAGATATTCAAGGCCTCCTTTTTCCTTTAGAGAGATGACTACTTGATTCCATGAATGAGGCAGGGCTCTAAGAAACCTGGCATTAATGTCTTCATCTTCAGGTTTGGACCAGAGTTGATTCAATTGGATAAGAATCTTTTGAAACCTGTTATAGCCTTGATGAAGACCTTCTGTTTCATAAATATTGAATTCTATGAATTCATCTCTCAGCGTTGATCTGCGCATCTTCTTGGATTCCTCATTGCCTCCAAATCTTGCCTTTATCCCATTCTAAATCTCCCTAGCATCATCCAAGTGATAAAAATCACCCATATGATCATCAGGAAGAGACTGAAGCAAAATAGTTTTTACTTTGATTTCCTTCTAAACAGCAGTGATTTCTTCATTAGATTTAGGATCTAGAATGATGATCTGACCATTCTTGTCTCTACCAGTCTTCTTCTTGCTGTTGCCATTCTGGACAATTTTCCACAAGTCTAGATCAGTATTGGTGATCCAGCACTCCATCTTCATGGCCCAGCTATCATACTCTTCCTTTTTCAAGAGTGGGAATTTTCCATTAGTATTGGAAACAGTAGCCACTATTTGCTGTGTTTGTTGCGTTTTGGAGGTGCTTGCTTCTCCTGTTTCAGTAGAACTAGAAGTAGACATGATTAGACAATGATGTTAGTAAAAAAAATTTGATTCTTCTTATGCAGAGACTCTCCCAGGCTCTGATACCACTTGTTGGGTCCACTAGATATGGATCTTGCAGCCTGTTAAGGATGGTGAACGACTTCTGTAATCACAAGTCTATTCACAAAGAGACTCTTAATGTAACACAAAGTATAAGTGCGGAATACAAATACTATTAACAAGAAGAAACAAATAACTAAATAACTTGATCCTTACTAAGGATTTATACTATTAATATGAATTAAATAATGGTGAAAGGTGTGTCTAACCCTTCTGCCAATGGGTTCCTTTTATACTACAAGAAAATCCTAATACTACATTAAACCAAAACGTGTAACTCCTGATATGCATATCCTTTCCTAACATATCTCACGCATATCCTAGCAAACTACTAGAAATAATAATGTTTGACTTTATATTAGACCAGGAGCTTGCTCCTACAACTACTAGGTCCAGGAGGAACTGCATACCTCCTAGTTTATCTATTACAAATATCTATTACAAATATCTATTACATAAGTCCTAACAGAAATGTAGTTAGATGGGATGTATCCTTGGGTGACTCAGTGTCATAGGTGATGCCACTTTTGTGGATTGTAGATTGTGGCAGTTAAAACTTAAAAGAACAAGAGTTTTACTTAATTTCCTTGTTATGCCCTCTATAAGAGCATCTATGGTGGGAAATGTAGCAAGGGGAATCTTTTTCCATGGTTGTCTAGTTTTTCTCATTAGTTACATTGATTCAATGAGGAAACTAAAGGGTCATACCTACCATTTAGTCACTCTGACTACTCGGGTAAAAAGTTGTTGTATCAGAGATACAGTAACGTTTGGTTGTTGTATTTGACATGTTTGTTGTCTGATATGCGTTTAGTTTTTGAATAAAGATTGAGGAATGTCTAATGTCTTCAATATTTGATGTACTATCTCTGAAAGTTTGGTGATATAAGAAAATAGAGAAAAATTATTTTGGATACCATACTTTTCCTTAGATATGAGGGGACTCATCCCTACCATTCATCTCATTTTCATCTAATAGATAATATTAAATATATTTTATTTTTCACTATTTTTTATAATTTAAATATCTTTTAAACCGTTAAGTATTAAACGAAAATAATTATACCATCGCGACAAGCGTTTAATTATCTTTCTACCAATATGCAATATGATATACTTTCGAAGAAAAAAAAGTTTTCGTTTTTTTTCTTCTTGTTAAAATTTACGTGAAATATCATATATGATAATACTGTTTTATCATATATGATAACAGTGTTAAATCATATATGATATGAGTTTCTATCATATATGATAGGTTATATCAGATATGATACTGGTCATACATCATATATGATATTAGTATCATATATGATAATTTTCGAAAACGTGAAAAAAAAGAAAAAAAAAAATTTGTCGAAAATGTATCATATAACATATATATAGAAAGATAATTAAATGCTCTTTTTAACGATATGTTTTTTGTTCGCATAACGATTAACGGTTTAAGAGATATTAATGTTTGAAAAAAAAAATGAAAATATATTTTTTGTTTAATGTTATTCATTGGATTAAAATAAGATTGAAAGTATGGTATTCAAATGAATTAAATCAAAAATATATTATCGTTTTCAACAACAACAAAAATGTATATGGAGATGCCCATAATGTAATGTCGATCTCATGTCAATTAATATTAATCTAAGTTTGGAAATTCATAAACTACGAATTAAACACAATTAATGACTAAATTCGTTACCTTTTATTATACATTCAAGAAAATCCAAATCATTTAAATACCGGATTCAAAAACTTAAAAAAAAAAAACTGGCCGAATACGCAATGACACGTCAGATATTCATCTTAATAACCTGGTATATAAACAACCTCGCCAATGATATCTATGTGGTTTTAAATGTTTTTTGAGTGTGTGTAAAATATGGCCGACTCAAAACACATTTTATCAAAACAAAGATCATGGTCACCCGACATAAAACGTGATCTCGAGTGGCAGAAACTTAAGACGAAACAACGACATCGTTTCAACGACAACATTAACGGCCTTTGTCGTAGCAAGAGTAACGTGACTGATGATGATGTTAAGGAGTTGAAAGCTTGTTTTGATTTAGGGTTTGGTTTTGATAAGTTGGACGAGTTGGACCCGAAGCTTACACGTGCTTTTCCTGCGCTCGAGATGTATGCTGCGGTTAAACGAGGGTATAATAATTGTGGTAGAATGTTGTCAAGGTCTTCGTCGTCGATAAGTACTGATTCGTGTTCGAGTTCTACTTCAAGCACTGCTACGTGTATCGTTGATCCAAGTAAACACCATATTTCTGTCTTCTACATATTTTTGTTGATAATTGTAACATAGTTTATGAGGTTTATCCTAATACGTAACGTATATTAATTGCCAATATCGCTAATATAATTGCCAATTTTGCTTATTTCATGATTAGATATGTTTATATAGCAACAAATACTTTAGTTTTTGTGTTTTCAAACACTTCAAACTGTTTATATGTATAAAAACAAACATATAAACACATATATCTGTGTTTTGAATGTATTCAGGTGATGATCCGCAAAAGGTAAAGGCGAAACTGAAGCAATGGGCTCAACTTGTTCGTTGCTCGATTCTGGAAACATCCTCCGATGACAAAAAAGTTGCACAATAGAAAGGCGTAATCAAGCGACAGCGGTATAATTCAGTAATATTTCAGTCGTAAGAATAACGTAATGTACATATTTACTCGTCTCGAAAGACTTCCATTAGCGAAAAAAGCAATGAACGTACTATATCTATCGATCTCGATAGATTAAATTGCTCCCAAAACGTCTAATGATTGAATAATTAACTATCTAACTGAAATCGTGTAACTATATTCAAACTTATTGTCTTACGAATGTCTTTTAATATTTGTTACTACTTCAGGTTCTCTTAATATTCATTTTATCGTCAAACAATGTTGTTTTGTACGAATAATTTTCTGCACCTTTTGTCATCTATCTGTTCGATGAGAAGGCTAATAACGTACCAGTAACCCGAACCGGCTGATAATCGGCCGGTTTTCCATATCGTAACGAATGGTATTTCGGATATGTTTGTGTAGGATATTTTTTCCATCACGAGGTATGTCCGTATGTAGCAACTGTTTATGAAAAAGACTTAAAAAGGTGAAAACAGATTTCTTTTACACAAGAATTACAAGGTGAGTTCAACTTTCACGTGAAAATAACTTGCCAAAATTTGTTTTATTTTCGTCTTCAACCATGAACTAAATATTATAGAAGGACCACCCTAGCTAGCTTTTGCTTTCAGTATATAGTTGCCAAAATGTATCACGCGTATTGCTGTGTTAACTAACCTTTTACATCAAAAAATATCTTTTCTACAAATTGATATATAAGTGCTTAAAAGCGATAAAAGAGTATTCACTTCGGTGTTGTTTCTTTGTTAAGAGGCTATGAATATAACTCGCACATCTGAATCTGAATATGAATCTGATTCATTATGTAACATGATGAATGACCTGTTATGGAAACTTTCAAGGAAGAAAACAAATGCATAAATACCAAAATATATACTAGTAGTGATCATATCAACTGCAAGAATCAGAGGGTGAGACATAAATAATCTAATGTCATTTTATATAAACATTCGATTGAATAGTTTTTCTGGTGGCTCGTTGTAGGGTCTCACACTCGCAGCACAATCACTATTAAAGAGTGCTACATTTTCACTTTTGTGTCCGGCAGTTGGAATTTGCGTACTCTCGGCTTGTACTATATCCTGCAATTTAAGAGAAATTTATATCATTTCATTTTAGAGAAACAGATTTTGTTCGTTTTCAGTTGATCAGCAAAATTTTAGTAAGCTATTTCAGTAATAGTATGTTTTGTTCATGTGAAGTGATTTAGGTTTTAGGCAATAAAAATACACTTTAAGCCACTTTCGACCCGTTTGACCCGTTCTGTTATCACACAAATTTATTTAGTTTACCTGTTTGAATGATAAATAAAAGAGGATCCTAATCGACTACAGGGGGTTGGTAGACAGTTTAGAACGTGTCCGGGTTTTGAAAAGGACATTATATTTTTGAATTGGTTGAAAGGGGCTGGTCTCGTTGAGTTGAAATGAAAAGAAGCACCTGATCACTTGGAAGCAAGTCAAGGTTTGATTTTCGATCTAGCCGCTGATTTATAACTTCTGCAGCATAATTCACAGTCTCCTGGAGCTCACTATCAGGTTCAATAACGCCACCGTTTTTACTCATTTTCATCTTTACAAGGTCTAACACTTTCCTCAAAACTATGGTGGACTCATATTCCAAAAGAAAATTAAGTACAAAACTAAATCTTTGCAGCTGTGATGACATCTTAGCACATTCCGTGTCATCTACAAATGGCTGTTTAAGTAACCACGCGATATCGACGAGCAATTCAGAGAACTTCTTAACGGCAGCCTCACAAGATTTAGTTGTTGATGTAGACTCTGAATCTCGTGCATACATACGTGAATAATATTTCATCTGCATTGTTATAATTTCCGAACATACTTCGTCGTCTGCAACTAGAATTGGAATGAAGTTGGATATACCAGATTCGTTTTCAACCTTCAAGAAAAGAATAACTGGACACTAGTAAAATAAGAGGTGACGAAACGGGCAAGTTTGGTAAAAAATAATTACTGTGAACCAAACCTCAATAAAACCAGGACCAAAAACATCTAATTCAGTATATGGAACACATATACTCAGGAACTGATGATCGGAATTTGTTATAGAAGCCTCACTTTGGGTGTGTAATGGTGAAAGATGCACTTCGTTCTTCATATACTTGCCAGCAAAGGATACTAAAAACCTGTGAAATTCATCTATTAAGCAAATTAAGTATTTGTTTGATGTACTATGCAAAATAAATGTACCTTAATCTCGGTTGAATCAAATTACTTCCGCATGCCAAAAAATTTATGGGTTTGCCTGCTTCAAAGCATGTAGGCTGAACATAATGAAGCTTCGGGGTTTTCTCACCAGCTTCAATTTTTATCACGGACCTTCCACCTGCCAGGTCAGAACATTTTAGTGCATAAACACAATATTTGAGGTAAATATCAATCTCCCTCGAGCACGGATAAAATCAGTTCTAAAACACAAATTCAAACAACCGATACTTTTTGTTCCATTTTCTTAGTTGCATTTTAGGTATAAGACTGTAGGGATAGATATTATGACGTAGTTGGCGTTCACTGAGATTAGAAGCGTTTTCTCAACGTACAAACCAATAATGAAATAAGACTTGCAGAAAAAGAGTAAGACATTAAAGGCAACGAACCTTTCATGACACTGAAGATCATGTTGTTTAGGTTAATATAGAACGTGTCTCGTCTCAAAAGCATGTTTTTAGGTAAAGCAAGGAGGTCATATATACATACAACTGGATCTTCATTCAACTGTTCAAAATTTTACCTTCAAGTTATATAAAGCAGATGAAGTTTATACAATAGATAAAACGCATAATCAACAAAAAGGTCATCACCTTCACCCACATAAACCTCGGCATTGCAATGAAAATGGTAAGAATTGTGCATCCAGAACGCATATATCCTTCCAACTCCACAGGCATGCTGGCCAACCATTGAAATATCTGCAAAAGCACATGATCGCGTCACTAATAAGGTAAAAACAATTATTCATATTCCCCTTTATCTTGAAGGTGGAAAATCCGACCCTGTTTACTTCCAAAGAGCCAATTCGGCTTACACTTTTAATTTTTCTCTAACGGTTCAAGCAAAAAGAATTCGCTTAACATGAAACATGTGATGTATTTCATTAGCATATTATTATTTGCAAAACTCAGTATCACACAAATAATATAATCTAGTAATTTTATCTAATAAGGAAAAGTTTTAAATGTTAGACAAAAGATGTTCCGAGTAAACATTCCATCAGAATAACCCATTTTGACCCGGTCCTATTTTTCCACCTTAACTTTAAAATGTTACAAGTAGTACTCCTTAGTTAATGATCTTACTTGATTTCGGAGTCTTCGTGGGAACTCAGCCGGATTCCAATCATAAAGCTTAAATGAGATCCGACCAGTTGGGTACTGCAGTAAAATGTATATAAATACAAATGGTATATGCCGCAAGTGTAAAGATTCATAAGACAAATAAGAAGTACTCCAATATTTATGAAATGCGAACCATAGAGGAGAAAACTGTATTAGCATCACCATTTTCTCTCGCTTCATCTGTATGAGTTTCACCAGCTATAGATGTAATGCTATCTCTGTAAACATTTAGTGCATGAGTAGAACCTTGAACGGAATCATGCCCTTCAAATGATTCCTCTCTTGCTGCCTCACTAGTAGTGGATTTGACACCTTTTCCAGCATTATCATTACAATCTGGTGACTGAGATACAGATCCCTTGGGGTCTGAGGAATTTCTTCTACGCCTGTTATTATGGCGCTCTAATTTTCTTCGGCAACTACGTTTATCTTCATCAAAATCTGACAGAACATGAAACCTACAACATTGTAAGTTTGTCAGCATATATGCTAATTAATACATTAATATATAAGAAAATTGGCATAAGAACTAGAAAACTCCATTTTCATATTCAGAATCCAAGCATATGTGAACATGTTAGATATAAAACTCTCGTACCCAAGCTCACATAATACTTTCCTAAGAATCACATCATTATATATGCATTGCCTCAAACTGCCCTTCTTTTTGGTGATATAATTTTTCAACTTAGACCAGAAACAACAACTAGAGATGCAGCTATTTGGTATCACATTCACATCTTGTTTATGCATCACTCTCGTTGTACCACTCAGATAAAAACCCAATCTGGATCGGCAAACACATAACCGAGTTTCTATATCGAGTGATATTGATATCCGCAATAGAGCATGTGAAAAACCTAAGACTATGTGTAATAGAAGGTTATGTGGCGCTAACTTGACTGTGGTGATGTTGGTCACCACTACATTCTGTCTAAAGTATAATGTTGCAAGACAGGAAGCTGGATTCAGGTGATTTTATACCTTAACGATTTATCGCTGATCTTTTGATAAAATGATTCGCTCTCAGTACATAAACCTGATCACAATTTATTCTGACCGGATAAGCCGGAGTCCGGTTTATGTCATTTATTGCGTCGAACTAGGAAGTATTATGTTATGTACTTAGGAAAGTACTTAGGCTAATACTATGGGGGTGTTTGAATCAGCTTATACAGCAGGCTTATGGCGTATTTGGTTTTGGGCTTATGTTTCTCACTTTTTATGGCTTATTTTAAAACTTTTCGGCTTATATAAGTTCAGTATGACATAATAAACTTATATAAGACAAAAAATAGTAAAATAAGCCACAAAAAGTGAGCTTATTAAGCATAAGCCCAAAACCAAATAAGCCATAAGCCGACTATATAAGCAGAAACAAACACCCCATGCGTATTTTTATTTATGTCATTTATTGCATCGAATTAGGAAAGTATTATGTTATGTTTTAGTATTTATCTTGTGATTGACTTTTGACACAAGTTAGGGTTTATTCGGTATTATATACCGAATCATTATAATGAATTAATCAGTCAATCAAGTTAAACAATATATAATGTATGTTCTATTCTTTCGTTCTTAAGGAGTAAGCACCCGCTAAAACTGGTGTCTTATCCCGATACTCGAGGGTCGTATCAATTGGTGCTCTCAATGAGAGGGATTCAGATCTAAGGTTCCAATAAAAAAAGTACTGTTTATCTCGAAGATACTATTCATCGATGACATTGTTCATCTCACGGATACTATTCATCGACGACATTGTTCATCACAAGCACTGTTCATTCATACTTTTCATTCGACAGTGTTTATTGGGTACTATCATCAAAAAAATAATATTTATTTTTCCCAATTATTATTTGTCGCATCGTGCACAATGATCGGGACGTACTGTCTAAGCTCTTACATAAGAGTACGGTTGTCGAATATGAAAGTGAATTTGTGATACTTGCAAGTCGAAATTTCTGAATCTTATGGACATGTTACTATATCACTAGACTTAAATTTGCTTTACAATGTTGACTCTGGTCAAACTGCACAACTTTAGACGAAAATTTTTCATCTACCCACGCAGCGGCAGCGGAAGCACGCTTCATGAACCTACAACTCTCAAACTGTTGAGGTCGAATCCTACAACTTTCGGATGAGCCTTCTTTCTTTCAAACTTTTTATGTGATTATTATGGATATAGATCAAGTGTAATTGACTAATTAATAGAGATAGAGAAAGAATAAATCAAACCATTAATAAGGAGAAAGCAATCGTTAATATTATTCGTGGTCAAGAAGATATGGAAAACCCTATTGTGAATGATAATGGTGACATCGAGACGAAAGGGTTTAGTATGGCAGAAAATATAGAGGATTTTAATGTGTTGGACGCTACATTCATTGATGAGTTGGCGACTAAATTGAATGCTAACCAGGTTGTTAATGATGGTGATGTTTAAGGGCTCATGAATAATGAGGTATTCATAAATATTTTTAACCGAATGCATATGAATGTATGTCGGACTCCAATTTGGTATATTTTTTAAGGAGTTGAGAATATACGGGCATGGCATCGTAGGTGGAAGAATTGTGTTGTGTTATATCCAAGGTAGCGGAAAAAGGAAGAGGAAAAAAGAGTTGGTTATGTTAAAAGAAATTTTCCTAATATTATCCTAGAATAAACTTCAGGGACTAATAGTGTATATGTCTAATTCTTATGTTTCAGTTATATTAAAGTTTGGGACAAGTTTGGTAAATTTGGAAGTAGAGGGGCTCGTTGGTCAATTTGCTAAAGATGGAGTAGTATAAAGATGGAGTCAACAACTGATCTTCATAACTTTTCACCTATAAGATTTATGATCTATATTGTTTTCTTGTTATTATGTTGAGATTGAGATCTCTTGATTCATTGTTGTTTCTAGGTTTGATTTATAAGACTATTATCAATCTAAATAATATATTTACCACATATTAGCTGAGGGTGAATAATTAGGGATTGATCAATAAAATTGGTTTTTTTATCCTTAATTGAGATTCAAGATTAGAAGTTGTTTTAATTCAAATATTTTCATAGTATCAGAGGGAAGGTTTTTAATCTTTCTCTAAATCGAGCGTTTTTAAAAAAATCTAATCAAATTATGTACAATTAACATTGGGTTAATTGTTTCTTTTCTCTAATTGATCTAAAATTGTGATTTCTTGAAAAACGCCTAATTTTTGAAAAAAATAGGGTTTGGTAAATTTGGGGGGTTTTGATCTGTAGCTTCTGGTGTGCATTTAACGCTGGTTAATTGTGGTTTGAGGCGATTCTTGGTCGGAATTGATAGATTTGGTGGTTAATTGGCTCAAATTGGAAAATTAGGATTTGGTTATTGATAAGATTTTGGGTTTGGTTTCCTTTGATTATATCAAAGGATTATTGTGATTCTTCCGCTAATTCTTGCTGGTTGATAGCACTGTAACACCTCTCTTCTCCTTTCTTGTTATTTCTGGTTTTAAGTTCTCTTATTTTTTTTCGTTCTTGATTAAGCTTTTGCCCTTGACCTGCCATCATTGAATGGTTTGGAATCCTGGGAACTAAAGGGGCTTGATCTTGATTTTCTTTTATTCTTCTATGTTAGTTTTGTTCTCTTCTTGGAATCATGTCTATGCATGGTTTTACTGATGATGAATTTGTACCAAATCATGAGGATGATGAAAATGTGACTTTAGTCAGTAAATTAGACTTAAGTCATCTATTGCACTTGCATCCTAATGATTTTGCTTCTCTTACTGTTGTGTCTATAAAACTTAAAGGAACTGATAATTACCAAGTTTGGTCATGTGTTATGCAACTTGCTTTAGAGGGTAAGAATAAAATTGGTTTTATAGATGGCACATGTAGGAGATCTAATACTAATGAAGTATTCGGTAGACAGTGGGATAGGGTCAATGTTATTGTTTTGGGTTGGATGTTTTACTGAGGAGTTGTATGTTAGGCAAATTTTCTCTGAAAGGGCCTCTCATATGTAGGAGGAACTTAATAAGACTTATGATATGGTTATGTTACTTTGAATTTGCATCACAAGATCAATTCTTTGTCTCAGAATGGGTTGTCTATTGCTGTTCTATAACAAATTAAATGCATAATGAAAATAGTTTGATGCTTTGGCTAAACTGCCTAAATGTACTTGTCATGCTGCTAAGGATTTTAAAAAACATAATCACTTGATGAAACTTATGCAATTCTTGATGGGTCTTGATGGGTCTTGATGAGTCTTATATGCAAATCAGGAGTTTTATTTTGTCTAGGGATCCTTTACCTGATGTTAGAAATGCTTATTCTATTATTTCTAGTGAGGAAACACATAGAGTTTGTGAATACATATATCGTATTAAAACGATGTTTATATTTTAATCACTCTTAAGGTTTTGTTAATGACAAAACATCAAACATATTGTTATGTTTGTGTTACAATCAACATTTAATCTTTTTGATCTATGATCTTATGTTTCTAAAATTTTATAAAAAAAGTTTTCTACACTTTAATCTTTTTACTGTAAACTTAAAATGAGTAAAAACATATATCTCTCTCCATATATCTGATACAAAAAGTCAAACTTGGCTTGATACATTGTTTGAGTGTGATCTTGGACAATGAGGCAACAAAAGTCAGCTCTCACGGCCCCTCGACAAAAGGACGGACCCCTTGGTGAAAGGGTCCGACGGGGTCCGAGAGTGATTGATGCCTTGCCTATAAATACCATGCTAACTCCAAGCTTCAAACTCACCCTTCTTCTTATCTATCTCTCTAAACTCTCTAATTATCTCTAACCTCCTAACCTCTATTCTTCTCTTACTTCTTATCTCTTGTGATTTAGATCTTTGTTAACTTGAAGATCACTTACAAGAATTCTATCTCCAAGCTTGATCCTTCAAAGTTTTACATTGTGTGATTGTGTTAAGTGTTAACTATACAATCACAATTGTTGTACCCATTCATCTACTACTAGTGTAATAGTGTAATAGTGTAATAGTGTGGTTAGTGTTGTAGACCACAAAGTATATGTGTGAAGGGAGTTGTTGTACCCGTGTAAAAGAACACGATATCATAGCTTAGTGTTCTCTAAAGATTGTAAGCTAAAGTGTAAAGGTTTATCCACCGGTGTAAAGGAGATTCTTAACTAGTGAAGTAGAACTTTCGAGTGGATACTCAAGGAGTGGAAGTAAGGGCAAGATAAATGAGATCTTGCTAGGCCGAACCACTATAAATCCTTGTGCATTTTGGTTTGATTTATTCTTTCTCTATCTCTATTAATTAGTCAATTACACTTGATTTATATCCATAATAATCACATAAAAAGTTTGAAAGAAATTAAAATAAATCGGTAAAAACTATTCAACCTCTCCTTCTAGTTTTTCACAAAGTTGTTACTTTTGGTAACAAGTCTAGTGTTTCTTCTAGGTCTCAATACTCTGCATTTAATGTTACCATTCATAATAAAGGGAATTTCCAGAGGCCACATGCTTCTAGTAATGGACCTATACCTACTAATGGCTCTAGACCTCATAAAACTTGGAATAAAATGGTTACTGAGGGACATACTCTAGTATGTGAGATTGTGGTTTTAATGGTCCTACCATTGATAGATGTTTCAAGTTGATTGGTTATCTTGCTGATTTCAGAAAAAAAGAAAATAATACCAGTTTTAAGGGGAATAACAGTATGAAAAAAAAGTCTAATAATTTTGTTGGTTCTAGTAGTTCCACTGGATTTTCTGATGAGCAACTGTCTACTCTTATTGCTGTTATTAAAGATAATTCTGGTAATGGAAAAGTGTTCATGCCAATATGGCATGTACTTATATGAACACAAGTACTATTTTTCATAAAACTTTGAGAAGTTTTTTTGTTCTAATAGTAAGATTCACTCTAAACTTGTCACTAATGGGGTTATTACTGATTCTAGGGAAAACCAACTCATGACATTACAGACAAAAATCTTGTAAATGTTATTGATATTTCACATTTAAAAAGTAAAGTGTCTCATCCTGATGGGACTGAGGCATTCACCACTAAAATTAGAAATATGCCACTAACTAATTACTTGAATTTATTTGATGTGTTGGTTGTTTTATAATATTGTATCAATTTGATGTGTGTTCATGAAGTGACGAGGGATAGTAAATTGATTGTTCCTTTTGATGAACTTAAGTGTTATATTCTTGATCATGATTTGAAAGCATGGAAAATATTAGGGACTAGTAGACAGTCTGGTGGTTTGTATTACTTTGGTGGAAATCAAGGTATAGGATTTGAGAATCCTTGTGTTAATACTGTTTGTTATTTGTCCAAATATACTTGGCATTGCAGACTTGGTCATCCTTTAGACCAATTTCTTGATGTTTTGAAATATCGTTTAACTCTTGATAACACTAAAACTAGTATTGTTTGTGATATTTGTCAACATGCTAAGAAGATTAGAGAACCGTTTCCTCTTAGTGACCATGTATCTACTAGTCTAGGTGAACTTGTTCACTTAGATTTGTGGGGAACTCACAGGGTTACTAGTAGAGATAGTTACATATATTTTCTTACTATTGTGGATCACTATACTAGATCTGTTTGGGTTTATTTGTTGAAAAATAAGACAGAGACTTATGAAAACTTAATGATTTTTTATAATGTACATCAAACTTAATTTTCTAAGAAAGTTAAGGTTTTTCGTAGTGATAATGGGACTGAATTTGTAAATCATAAGTTCGTAAGTTTTTGTGAACAATGGTATAATTCATCAGACCTCGTGTAGTTACACTCCTCAACAAAATGGAATTGTTCAAAGAAAGCATATACATCTTCTTAATGTGGCTAGGTCTCTTCTTTTTCAGGGATGGTTACATTTGTCTTTTTGATCTGAGTGTATTCTTACTGCTACCTATTTGATTAACAGGTTACCCTCTTCTTGCTAAATGGACAGTCTCCTTTTTGATCTTATATATGGTAAATCTCATTCTCTCAAACATCTCAGAGCTTTTTGGTGTCTTACTTATTTTACTGTGTTGAATAGTCATGATAAGTTTGGGTCTAGATCTGAGAAACGTGTGCGAATTGGTTATACTATATTTAAGAAGGGTTACAAGTTGTTTAGCCTTGATAAACAACAAGTCATTTTTCTAAGGATTTTAAGTTTTATGAGGATATTTTTTCCTTTTAAGACTAATGTCTCTTCTAAAACTAATTCTATTCAAGAGTTGGCTTCTTCAAACTTCGTTGATCCTTCTAATTGGTGTGATACTCTTCCTGATGTGCCCAATGATGAGGAGAAACAAAACCCCAACCCTACTAGGTCAGGTAGCTCCTCTTCTCACTCTCGTAGCACTCTTGATCCTCTTAATGAGAATGAGGGATGGCATTTTCAAGATCATGGGGTTGTAGCTAGTGAGAATGAGATGGTTTCTAACCATGGGGACATTAACAATACGGATAGTTCTAAGGGACTTAGAACTTTGGTTCATTCTCAGGAAGATGGTGAACCTGCTCTTAGGAAGTCTTCTAGACAGTCTGAGTTTCCTAAGAATTTTAATGATTTTGTGGTTTAGTTAAAGGTTAAATATGGTCTGAAAAGATACGTTAACTACTCTCATTTGATTAGAGATTATTTTTGTTTTACTTTTGTGCTTAATAAAACTTGTGAACCTAGAAATTTTTGGGAAGCATCTCAACATCAGCGTTTGGTTGATGATATGAATGCTGAGATGGATGCTTTATATAGAAATAACATTTGGGAACTTGTTGATCTTCCTGATGGGAGGAAATTTATTAGTTCTAAATGGGTTTACAAGATTAAGTTTAAGTCTAATGGAGATATTGAAAGGTTTAAAGCCAGACTGGTGGCTCAAGGGTTTAATCAGAGGGAGGGAATATTGATGATACATTTTCTCTTGTTGTTAAGATGGTTACAGTTAGATGCTTGATTAACCTTGTTGTCCAGTCTGGTTGGTCTTTATATCAGCTTGACATTAGTAATGTGTTTCTGTATGGAGACTTGAATGAAATTGTTTATATGAAGTTACCACTTGGGTACTTTCCTAATGATGAAAAAAGAGTTTTCAAATTGAATAAGTCATTATATCGTTTAAAACAAGAACTGAGGCAGTGGAAAGCTAAACTTACTTTTGGTCTTGTAGAAAATGGGTTTAAGCAAAGTAAAAGTGATTATAGTTTTTTTACTAAGTCTGGTGATAATTGCTTTATTGATTTACTTGTATATGTTGATGTTATTATTATAACTGGAAATAGTAAATCCGCTATTGATGAGTTTAATGAGTTTCTTATGTCTAAATTCATGATTAAAGACTTAGGAAAGTTGAAATATTTTCTTGGAATAGAGTTTTAGAAACTCCTACAAGTGTTTGTTTAAACTAGAGGAAATATTGTCTTGATCTCATTGATGAGTTTGGTTTGTTAGCTAGTAAACCTTATCATATTCCTATGCAGCCAAATATAATTTTGGCTTCTGAGCCTTTTGATGATGATCATATACTTGATAATATTATTGATTATCAAAATTTGATTGGTAAACTAATATACTTGACTACTACTAGACCATATATTGCTTACACTATTTCATATCTTAGTCAGTTTATGCACAATCCTCTTAAAAGTCATCCGAAAACTGCTTTAAAGGTATTTAGATACCTTAAGGGTTCTCCAGGTAAAGGTATTGATGTATTCAAGCAGTTTGTTTCTAGTATTAGCTTAAAGGTTTATACTGATGCAGATTGAGCTAGATGCACAGTATCTGTAACTGGGTATTGTGTTCTTATGAATGGTCATTGGTTTATTAGAAAAGTGAGTAACAAAACACAATTTCTAAAAGTTCATCTGAAGCAGAGTATAGAGCTCTTGCTTCTGTTACTTCTGAGGTAGTTTGGATTTTAAAATTTTTAAAAGACTTGGATTGTAAGAGTCTTTTACCGGTACAAGTGTTTTGTGATAATAATTCAGCAAATAAGATTGCTGCCAATCCTATCTTCTATGAAAGAACAAAACATTTAGAGATAGACTTACATTTGTAAGGGAAAAGGTTATTGCTGGGATTATTAAGACTGTAAAGATAGGCACTATAGATCATAATGCAGATGTTCTAACAAAAATATTGGACATTAAACAACACAATTTATTGTTTAATAGACTGGGGCTTATTGACTTGTTCCAGGATAAAATTAAGGGCGGGTATTAAAAGAACTTTTCTTAATATTTATCCTGGAATAAACTTCAAGAATAATAGTGTATATGTATGATTCTTATATTTCAGTTATATTAAAGTTTGGGACAAGCTTAGAAGTAGAGGGGCTCGGTCAAATTGCTAAAGATGGAGTAGTATAAAGCTGGAGTCAACAGCTAATCTTCATAACTTTTCACCTACAAGATTTACAATCTATATTGCTTTCTTGTTATTCTGTTGAGATTAATATCTCTTGAGTCATTGTTGTTTCTGAGTTTGATTTGTAAGACTATTATCAATCTAGATAACAGATTTGCCACACATTAGCTCAGGGTGGATAATTAGGGTTTGATCAATAAAATTGTTTTTTATCTTTCTTGAATTGAGATTCAAGATTAGAAGTTGTTTTAGTTGAAATCTTTTCAAATTGTGGTAGTAGAAGGCAGGGTAACTACGAGAGTGGAAGACGGGATTGCAATATGATTAGGATCCTGCAATCAAGTGTGCTTTTCAAGACATCGCCTTGAGGGCAAGGTGGATTCAAAAGAGTGGAAAATATGCCTCGGTCTGTGATGAAGGTCGGGCTAAATAGGCCAATACTATCTATCTTCATTTATATCATTTATTGTGTCAAATTAAGAAAGTATTGTGTTATATTTTGGTATTTATCTTGTGATTAATCGACTTGTGACACAAGTTAGGTTTATTGGATATATATATTTAATCATTTTAACTAATCTGACAATTAAGTTAAATTAAATAAATGTTTTTTTTCTCGTTCTTAAAGAGCAAGCATCGATTAAAAATTGTGTCGTATTTCGTATCACATGTAGGGGTGGCAATCGAGTCGTGTTCGTGTTGACCTGTTCGGATTCGCGGGTTGGCGTGTTATTATAACATTTACCCAAACAAGACCCATTTAATAAGCGTGTCACGAAACTCAACCCTAACCCGGACCTGCATAACACGTGTAAGGTGTAACCTGTTTGTGACCCGTTTAACTTGTTTAAGTAAATAGTTCAAGCAGTTAAAAAAATTGGTTGCTCGTCGATTAAACTACATTATGTGAAAAAATGATATAAGGATGTAAAAAATAATAATAAACATAACATATAAAATAATTATGAAACATTTTCAATGATGTCAACCTATTTTTACCCGACCCTGTTTATCCTTAACCCAAACCTGTTTAACTTCATGTGAGATTCATGTCATTAATCGTGTCATGTCGATAATTGCCACCCCTAATCACATGACCTCGATGTTGGGGTTTACTTCGTTCCAACAGGGTGAAGATAATCAATAGCCTAACTACGTACCAATGAATGGTTACCGGATATCTCTTGAAGTCGTGTAATCACTTTCCAAAGAAGATTATTCGACCCTATGCCTGGGTTAACACGAATACCTCCTTGGGATAAAACCAAGAGTTAGTTCTTGTTTTAGGCACAAATCAAGAACTCTGTGCGTGTAAGTGTTTCCTGTTTTCGTATATTTCATCATGCAAAATATGATCACTATTTATAGTGATCCTATTCCTTAAGGAATGTAACTCCTAGTCAAAGGTATTAAGAGCATTAAACGGCCTATTAATCTCATAATTACCTTCATAAAGCATAGTGGTTACATGACCATAAACCTGGTCATCAAGTCAATATTCAACCCTCATTAACTGGTCAAAGAGGTTACAAAGACTTTGTGCGTCACCAGGAGCAACGTCCTAACCAGGAGCAGCTTCCTAACCAGGAGCAGCTTCCTAACCAGGAGCAACTTCCTGACCAGGAGCAACTTCCTGACCAGGAGCAGCTTCCTACTGATATCTCAACCACTAGGGACTTAATGTGTGTACACTCCGTACCTTCAAACCCATTTACAAGTATTACCCGTTCCCACAATTGCACTAAATTTCCAACAATCCTCCCCAATTTAGTATAATTCCTTTTTGCATGAAAATCAACTTTAGCAAAATCAGTGCATAAATGAAAATGTCCTGAGGATTGAATTTCCATCTTAGTACATCACTCCAAATATTCGAGAATCAGGGTGTTCTAAGAATTGAATCCTTCAACTACTTTGAACACCTGAAGATAACATACACCCAAGTTTTCAAACACTTAAAACGCTCCTGACACCATACAAGCCATGTGTCCATATCCAATTCATAAATGTTGTAAGAGCCAAAGTCCATGCTCCTTGAGGCGGCGAAACCTCAACATTTACATAGGTGGTTCCTCTTTAGTTCATGCTCCTGCTTAAGCACTTTTTCAAAGAAATTAACCATTAAGAAGTTTATAACTTCATCCTCCTTTCAGCAGGTACAAGCACATCCGTGGGATGATATACATGTGCTTCAGTCCCCTGAATGTTCAGCTTTCCACATTGAACTCAGCTCCCAAGTTTCCTCAGGAGGGAGTTGGGTGTCCTAGCATTCAGTGACTAGAGTGGACTTTTAAACCCATCCCTTTACCAGACTTTATAACCAAGTCTCTAGCCAATCCCTTCGTCAAGTGATCAGCTAAGTTTTGTTGAGACCTCACAAACTCTATTGAAATCACCCCATTCGTGATCAACTCACGAATCATGCTATGTCTAACACCTAGGTGTCTAGACTTGCCATTGTACATCTGGCTATATGCCTTAGCCAATGTAGTTGCACTATCACAACGGATAGAAATGGGTGCCATAGGTTTGACCCACAATGGAATCTCAAGAAGCAAGTTTCTCAACCATTCAGCCTCTTTACCAGCAGCTGCTAGAGCCACAAATTCAGATTCCATTGTTGAACCAGTAATGCAAGTTTGCTTCTTGGATGCCCAAGAAATTGCACCACCACCAAGAAGGAATACCCAGCCACTTGTGGATGAATTATCCTCAGTATTGCTGATCCAACTTGCATCAGTGTAACCTTCCAACACTGAAGGATATCCAGTATAAGACAAACAATAATCCATTGTTCCTTTCAAATACTTCAGTACCCTCTGAATTGCTTGCTAATGCTGAGTACCAGGATTACTAGTATACCTACTCAGTTTACCCACAGCAAATGCAATGTCAGGCCTAGTACTAGTCATGGCATACATCAAGCAACCAATAACCCTAGAATACTCAAGCTGGGAGACAGCCTGACCATTGTTAGGCATTAGTTTCTCACTTGTATCCATAGGTGTACTTACTGGAGTACAATCAAAGTGATTGAATTTCTTCAGCACCTTCTCAATGTAATGAGACTGAGAAATTATAATACCATCACTTTCATGTTTAATCCTTATGCCAAGGATAACATCAGCCTCCCCCATGTCTTTCATGGAGAACTTTGATGACAAAAAATCCTTTGTCTGATCAACCTTAGCTTGGTCAGTACTAAAGATTAACATGTCATCAACATATAGGAAAATGATGACTCCTTTACCAGATTCATCAAATTTGCTATATACACATTTGTCAGCTTGGTTAAGTGAATAACCATTAGACAAAACCACTTCATCAAATTTATGGTGCCATTGCTTAGGTGCCTGCTTCAGTCCATATAAGGACTTAATCAATTTACACACCTTACCTTCATGACCAGGCATGATGAAGCCCTGAGGTTGGTTCATATAAACCTCCTCATCCAAGTCACCATTCAAGAATGCTGTCTTCACATCCATCTGATGAATAATCAGATTGTGAATACTTGCTAGAGCAATTAGCATTCTTATGGTACTGATACGTGCTACTGGAGCATAAGTATCAAAATAGTCTATCCCTGAATTTTGTTTAAAGCCCTGAATGACTAACCTTGCCTTGAACTTTTCAACAGTTCCATCTACCTTCATTTTCCTTTTGAAAATCCACTTGTTACCAAGTGGATTACAACCTGGAGGTAGATCAACCAACACCCAAGTGTTGTTGCCCATGATGGAATCCATCTCATCATTGATTGCTTCTTTCCAGAAAGCAACATCCTGGGACTTCATTGCTTCATCAAACGTTTTGGAATCATCCTCAACATTAAAGCAATAGTAGTACTGGTCAGAGACCTCATCCCTTGTTCCTTCAACTAGGTATAGTTGAAATTCAGGCCCAAAATTCTTTGGAGTCCTATGCCTTGTGCTTCTTCTAAGCTCAGACTCAGGTTGCTGAACCACAACCTCATCAGTGACCCTTTCAGGTTCCACTGAAACACCAGTGTCCTCAGCTCCTATAGGAGTCCTAAGGCTTGGTCTAGGGACTGATGAGAACCTAGTCTCATCAAAGTTAGCATCCCTTGATTCAATGATTGAGTTTATTGAAAATGAATCATTAGATTCAATAACATAGAACCTATAAGCCTTGGAATGCTCAGCATATCTAACAAAGATGCATTCAATGCCTCTTTCACCCAAGGTTTTCACCTTTGGATCAGGGAGTCTTACAACAGCCCTACAACCCCAAACTTTGAGGTAGTTCAAGTTTGGTTTCCTTTTAGTCCAGAGTTCATAAGGGGTAATCCTGTTCCTTTTATTAGGAACCCTATTTAATAAATAGCAAGCTGTTAACATAGCTTCTCCCCAAAACCCTTGACTCAGTCCTGAGTAGGACAACATGGAGTTAACCATCTCTTTTAGTACTCTATTTTTCCTTTCTGATATACCATTTTGTTGTGGAGTATAGGGGGCAACTGTTTCATGGATTATTCCAACAGATTGAAAAAACTGAGTATTCATGTACTCACCTCTCCTATCAGTCCTAAATCTTTTGATTTAGACTCCTTGTTGTAATTCAACTTCAGTTTTAAATACTTTAAATTTATCTAATGCTTCATCCTTAGTATGCAACAAATAGACATAACAAAACCTTGAAGCATCATCAATAAATGTTACCAAGTATTTCTTATTCCCTAATGAGGGAGTAGCATGCAAATCACATAGGTCACTATGGATTAGCTCCAAAACTGTAGTTACACGTTTTACATCCTGAAATGGTTTCTTAGTAATTTTATTCAGCATACACGTCTGACACTTATCAGTGTCCATGTCAAAAGCTGGAATTAACCCATCCTTAGACATATCTTGCATCCTCTTATAGTGGACATGGCCTAGTCTAGCATGCCATAGTGATGAATCATTCAGTTTAGTGGTAGTCATCAGGACAGAATCAACATTTATACTAGAATCAATATTAAGCCTGAACATTTGATTACTCAAATAGCCAAAACCAATAAACACACCATGTTTAGATAAAACAAATTTATTAGATTCAATCACTTGTTTATAACCACAATTATTCAAAACACTACTAGAAACCAAGTTCTTCCTAATATTAGGAACATGCAAAACATTAAACAAAGAAACAATCTTTCCAGAACTAAATTTAAGATCTACACAACCACGTCCATGCACTAGGGCTGTTGACTCATTTCCCATGTGAAGAATAGATCCATCATTCATTGACTCATAAGTCTTGAACCAGCATCTATCTTTACACACATGTACTGTTGCTCCAGAGTCAACCCACCACGCAACATCATCATCCTGCACAAAGTAAGCTTCAGATACATATGTAACATAATAAATCTGGAGAGATTGATTAAACATATTCTGACCTTTTGTGCCTGATCCATTAGCTTGGTTGCCAATGCTAACACCTTTGCAATCCCTTTTGAAGTGTCCAGGTTTCCCACACTTCCAACAAGCCACTGATGACTTCTTGTTAGGATTAGGTTTGGTGTTATCATGATGCTTACGTTTGCCCTTGTTGTCATTGTACCTGGTGGAGTTGTTATGCTCCACCATATTGACAACAGAAGAACCAGCAACATTGTTGCTCTTTGGCTTATCACTTTCATGCACCCTGAGGGATTCCTCAATGCGCAAATGACTGCCCAACTCAACAAGAGTTAACTCCTCCTTCTTATGTTTCAAGGTGTGCTTGAAATCTTTCCAAGAAAGAGGTAGTTTGTCAATGACACACGAGACCTTAATAGTCTCATCCATGTTCATTTTATGTTGTGTAAATCTGCCAAGTATTCCAAGAAGTTCATTGTATTGTTCCATGACTGGTCTTGAATCAGTCATTTTGTAATTTGTGAAATCACTCACAAGGAACTTCTTACTTGATGCATCCTCAGCCATATATTTGGCTTCCAAGGAATCCCATAGTTATTTAGCAGATTCAACATTTTGGTAAATATCAAATAAAGAATCAGACATACCATTGAGAATTATGCCGCGGCACACATAATCATCATTCTCCCATTTGCTCCTTTTCCTCAGTTCCTCCAAAGTAGCATCATCACCACCATCAGGAATGGGAGTGGTCAGCACGTACACCACGTTCATGGTAGAAAGAAGAAAGTGCATCTTTTTCTGCCATCTCCTAAAATCAACCCCTTCAAACTTGTCCAGTTTGGAGAAGTTAGCCACCATATGCTTCATTGCCGCCGCCATTGATTATCACAAAATAATCTTCTTTGATTGTTGGGGTTTACTTCGTTCCAACAGGGTGAAGATAATTAATAGCCTAACTACGTACCAATGAATGGTTACCGGATATCTCTTGAAGTCGTGTAATCACTTTCCAAAGAAGATTATTCGACCCTATGCCTGGGTTAACACGAATACCTCCTTGGGATAAAACAAAGAGTTAGTTCTTGTTTTAGGCACAAATCAAGAACTCTGTGCGTGTAAGTGTTTCCTGTTTTCGTATATTTCATCATGCAAAATATGATCACTATTTATAGTGATCCTATTCCTTAAGGAATGTAACTCCTAGTCAAAGGTATTAAGAGCATTAAACGGCCTATTAATCTCATAATTACCTTCATAAAGCATAGTGGTTACATGACCATAAACCTGGTCATCAAGTCAATATTCAACCCTCATTAACTGGTCAAAGAGGTTACAAAGACTTTGTGCATCACCAGGAGCAACGTCCTAACCAGGAGCAACTTCCTAACCAGGAGCAGCTTCCTGACCAGGAGCAACTTCCTGACCAGGAGCAGCTTCCTACTGATATCTCAACCACTATATTGAGTCCAGAGAGGTAAGGGACTTAATGGGTGTACACTCCGTACCTCCAAACCCATTTACAAGTATTACCCGTTCCCACAATTGTACTAAATTTCCAACACTCGATCTATACTGCAAGAGTTCAATGCACTACAAATCTACAATGTAAACTTTAAGTTACAATTTCGTGTGGTTGGTTAAGTCTTGAAAACAAAACATGGTATCACATAATTCCTAAAGTAAGTTTACACAAATCGCTTACAGCTTATGCGTATACTGCTAGCTTGAAATCCTCGACAACCAAGCTAGTGGTTGTGATTGTGTCAGATCGATATTCGTAATGTTAAGATTCTGAAACTGCTAAAGAGATCGAAAAATAGTAATAAGCTAGCTAGAATGAAGTGAACTTACTTTCCACACTGCTGACAATATCTCTTGTGAATACCATCAATCACGACAATACAAGCATTAGCACACGTAAGACAAACCCGATGTCGTTTATGATATCCTTTAAGCTCACTAATATCCGCCTTACAATCTGGAACCTGACAGTACTTGTTCGTTATCGCACTGCTAGTATTCTTCTTCGCCTTCTGTTCCTTATTTTCCTCCTGCACCTGATCAGCTGGCAGCTCTGCACTTAGCTCAGGACCAGCAAGATCATGCGAACTCGAAGAAGCGTGCAAGTGATCGTCGATATTGAAACCAAGTAACTGATTCCAGTCCCATATCGACGTCGATGGATCGTCCATGGTCAACGTTGGTGGTGGGGGCGATTGCGGGCCCATGCTGTCTATATACAAACGTAGTAGTCGATCACCTGACCCTAGTCAAACGAATAGAAGAAGTAGTACAAGTAAAAATACAAGTACACATAAGAAGTAGTGGTACGTATTTTGTTGTAGTACTACTATTTCTATTTGATTCTAAAATCTTGCATGTGCTGGTTGTTTAAACAAAACTAAAAAATTAAACCGAATCCATCTTTTAAGATTACTTTGATTGAGGTGAATTTCTTAAATGAACCATTTAAGATATCAAAATACACAAATGGACGGAGCACAAACAATTTACCAAAATGAACTTTTGTTCAATCAATGTTAGAGCATGAGAAATCATGTTGTCGTTGGGTGGTGGCGTTGACAAAAAGTATTGTCACATCAGCAAAGTGAGTTTTGGCACCAGAATTGTTATGGTACCAGTTTTTAGGTGGAATGTTGTGTCATGACAATTCTGGTGTCATAGGTTTTTTTTTGTTTTGAACTTAAACATATGTTTTATATAAAATAACATTCATAAATAATTTTTTTTTTGAAACCATGATTTCCGACTCATTGACCGACTAATCCACGAGGTTTGAAACATTCATAAAATTAAAACATTACATAAACTTAAAACATTAAAACAATACATAAAATTAAAACATTACATAAAATTAAAACAGTACATAAAAAACATAAACTAATCTTCTTCATCTTCATCTTCATCATTTTCATCCCCGTTCCATTCATTCTCCACTAGGTCCTCTTGGAGATCGTTGTGCACTTTCCCATCTTGAAGTTCTTTCGCCTTCCTAATATGTAAGTCACATCTTTCCATCAAGTTTCTAACAATAACTGGTGTTGGATCCACGAACATATGTTTTTTTAACTTTAAATCCATCGTCTTCCAATATCATGTTACGTAAAACAATACACCAGTACATGATTTTCTTGAGGGTGTTGATTTCCAATGGACGCGCTGGTTGTCGAAAGATACCCAAACGACCTTGCAGGACTTCGACTGCCCGTTCAATATCTTTTCTTGCAGCTTCTTTGTTGCACAGGTCTTGCTTCATGTTTTCCAGGATCGAATGATCAAACAATCATCATGAACAGTCATCGTATCATAATAATAATAATAAGAACAAAGAAGATGGGGTATGAACCCTAATAAATCTGCTATATTGAATAAATGGGTTGCCTTATAATTTACAGAATCTATCTATATATACTAGTTTAATCAGTGTGATTGAAGGGTTGTGATGGTTTGAGAACCAACAATCGTATCCCTTTGATGTATAACCGTTTCTCACTGCTGTCCTATCAAGGGTTTGGGTTTGTTGGCCTGCGGCCCAAACCAGAATGTATATACAGGCTTATGTTATGGGCTTGTTCTTTATTTCTTCATGTTCTTCTTCTTGTATGACTTGCAGCCTTTCACAATTAGAATAACAAAGTTGTTATTCAATCTTCATGTTACAAAGTTTAATGAGATTAATCTCCAACATTTCTCTTTAATTTAATTAATCTATGTATACTCCAATCTTCTTGTTCCTTGACCTCTTCAGAAGAATTGATCCGTGTTGATGCCTTGCTTGAAACTTCATGGTTCGGGTCTTTCTTGAATCGTCATGGTTCCTTGCTGTTTCGGCTACTGCCCAATAATCTTGTTGTCTAGGCTACGACCTAGTTATGTTTGGGCTACTACCCAATAATCTTGCTATGAACCATAGGTTTCGATCTTACTTGCTGTGAATCATGAACGGTTCCATTTATCTTGCTATGGACCACGAATTTTTCTTGCCTCCTTATCTTCCTTCTGATCTAATGATCTTTACATGACTATTGTTGTTTCTTGCTTTTCTTCATAGTGATCATAGCCTTGTCCCTATCTTGCTTCTTGCTTTTCTCAACCGTCTGGTTGTAGGGTTCATCATGAACCAGGGTTTCAAGGTTTCCTTGCATCATGATCTCCTATTGTTCTTCTTTCTTTTAAAAATATGCAGCCATGTCCCATCCTTATTTCTTTCTTTTGTGCTCTTTTCCTTCTTTTCTGAATCTTGAATCTCTTGAATGATGTCTCAAACATGAATCGTTTGTTGCTTGATCCCTCGCTCTGATACCACTGTTGCACAGGTCTTGATTCATGTATTCCAGGATCGAATGATCAAACAATCATCATGAACAGTCATCGTATCATAATAATAATAATAATAACAAGAACAAAGAGATGTGATATGAACCCTACTAAATCTGCTATATTGAATAAATGGGTTGCCTTACAATTTACAGAATTCTATCTATATATACTAGTTTAATCGGTGTGATTGAAGGGTTGTGATGGTTTGAGAACCAACAGTTGTATCCCTTCAATGTATAACCATTTCTCACTGCTGTCCTATCAAGGGTTTGGGTTTGTTGGCCTGCGGCCCAAACCAGAATGTATATACAAGCTTATGTTATGCGCTTTTTCTTTATTTCTTCCCGTTCTTCTTCCTGTGTGACTTGCAGCCTTTCACAATAAGAATAACAAAGTTTGTTGTTCAATCTTCATGTTACAAAGGTTAATGAGATTAATCTCCAACATTCTTGAACTCGCTTAAACTTCAACGTCTTTTCGTCTCGTGCCACAGAAAAAGTTTTGACAAACGTTGACCACGCCAGATAAATACCATCGGCCAAATAGTAACCTTTACCATACATATGTCCGTTTACTACAAACGGACTCGGTGGTGCCAAATCAGCAATTTCAACATCAAATAGTGGGGATCCATATAACACAATTTAAATCATTATTCGCTCCAGGAACCCTAAAAAATGCATGCCAAATCCACAATTTTTGTTCGGCAACAACTTCTAAAATAACAGTTGGGTATTTATGCCCAGTCTGTTTAAACTGCCCTTGTCAAGCCTTAGGACAGTTTTTCCACTCCCAATGCATACAATCGATGCTCTCGAGCATTCTCGGGAGTTCATGTTTTTGTTTGTGCCACTAATAAGTATCTTGAATATCTCTTGTAGTTGGTTTCCTTAAATAGTGTCTATGATACAAACCCCAAACGCAATTGCAAAAATTATCTAAGCATTCCCGTGAAGTACGTTCTGCGATTTGTAAATACTCATCAAATGCATAAAGTGTAGTACCGTACGCCAATTGGCGTATGACGGATGTGCATTTTAAAATAGGACCAATACTATAACGACCGGTCGCATCAAAGGTTTTTTGAAAATAAATAAAGTACTCAGGTAGGGGACGAACATCGTAATTTAAGATATCATGTACAATTTTTTTTAAAAGTGAAGAGCTCATACGATACCTTCGACGAAACTTTACTTCCGGATATTTAGGTCCGAACTCGTCGTCGCCGAAGTAGTCATCGATTATCCTTTCTTCAAGTTCTGGTTGAAGAAATATGTAGGCCCTCTTCCCTTGTAGACCACGACTTGAACTCTCGGCTTCTTGTTCACACAAACCCAAGAAATGTTGATATGACTCATAATCGCGCATAAATTTATCATAATTGGGTTGAAAAAATGCATCAAAATGATCGTATTCGCTGAAATCATTGACATTATTAGGATCAATTTGAGAACTGTTGATGTGGAATATGATTTGAAAGTGTGTGAGAAGTATAAAATATTTAGGGGGTATTTATAGGGTTTTTAAAGGTGTAAAAATAAAGTTTGTAAGTTTTTTTTTGAAAGATATACCCTCCAACGGTAATATTACCGTTTTATTCAAATTTTTAAAACAAATATTAAAACGCGTGGGCTGGTGGGTATGGCGCCAGAGCCTTGACGAGAGGACACGGAGTCCTATGCCAAGGTGTTTTCTCGCGCGGACGGTTGGCGCCAATCCAAAACGCCACGACTCCTCTCGCTCTTAGATGTGAGATATGAGGCAAAATCTAAGGTTATCTATGCAGGCGCGCTTATGAATTTTGATAAAGTGCTCTTGAGTAATTATGTGAAATGTTGTGTAGCACCCAAGATGATAACTGCTATCCACTTTTAGTGTGCCACAAATAAAACAAAATAAATTACAAATCTGAAGTTGAGGAGCACTCTAAAATAACAAGTGCTTCCGATTTATTTTGTGCTCCTCAATTAAGACAAACAAAATTCGATACGCCTACTATTGAAAGACAAAAGGGAGCACTCTAAACAAGCAAGTGCCCCTAAATTCTTTTGTGCTCCTCATAAAAGCCAAAAATCCAACGTTATTTTTCATATAAAATGTAGTTAAGTATTGAGGAGCACTTTTAAGATTTCTTATTATAATAATTGGTTTATGTTTGATTTTTGTCTGATGATTTTTGTTAGATGCGTTTTTAAATATAATGATTATTTTGCACTACGTCGTAAAAATCAATGGTTCATGACACCCATTAGAACACCATCGGTCAACCCTTGTCGTGTGTGCAATGTAACTAGTATAAATCCTCTCTGAATATTTGGTGCAACACTGCTGTATGTTGTTCGAGTTGAGTTTTATTCATGATTCGGGCATAGTGTTTATATGTAAACAAAGTTTTGACGTCCTAAATATTTGCTCATATTCGTTAAATTTGTGTAAGGACATGAAAAAACTAATGAATATATGCATAGTATTATCTATTATGTTGGGTGTCCAAACCCAAATATCCCACATCGGTAGAAACATAATCTCAAAGTTAACATATAAGCTTGGTGGGCTACTCATTCTATCACCAATTGGTTTTAGAATGAAACTTCACTTGAGCTTATATGTTAGACTTGGTGAGATGTTGGGCTAAATATTCCAACAAGTGATATCAGAGCCAGGTTGGGCCCAGTGGTGATGTGGATGGTCTGCTGATGGTAAAGATCGACGGTATAAAAAATGTGGGATCGTGGCTATACTTGAAGGGGGAGGCCCACGGTGATTTGGGTTTGAGGGAGGTATTACTATGTGTGCAAACCAAATATCCAACATTGTTAGAAACATAATCTTAAAGTCAACATATAAGCTTGGTGGGCTACTCCTTCAATCACCAATTGGTTTTAGAATGAAACCTCACCTAAACTTATATGTAAGACTTGGCGAGATGCTTGGCTAAATATTCCAACATACTCAATCTAACAATAAAAGAAAATGTGTTTTTAAAGTTCTTCTAACCAATGTTAATCGGACGAAAGAAGCTAATGTCGTTCTTAATTAACATAAAAATATATTAAATACATATTTAATCAAGTGAAAATAATGTTTATATATTCAATTCACTTTGGCTCGATTTGAGTCGAAAAATATCTTAGATGATATAGTTCGATATCTATCTCGAGCATGATATGAATGTACGAGAAATACGTTTTTGACAAGTATTAACAATGAAAACAAAATTATATTTATCTTAGATGTGAGGAGTTTTTATAAAGATAAGTAGTTGGGTAAATTTCATATAAGTATATATATGTCCACAATATATAATTTTTGTGCAAATAGAGTCCTAAAAATAATAAGAGAAAAAAAAAATAAATCATTATGAAATAAGTTCCATCACGCCTAATCCTAAACAAAGATAATTAAATGATTTTATTATTTTATAGGCTTAGTAAATATATCCGCTAAATTATCTAACGATGACACTTTTTCTATTATTATATTCCTTTTTAAAACATTATCACAAAGAGAGAATGTTGACCGGTATTTTACTTAAATCTATGGCACCTTTATTATCACACATAATAGGAATATTAACTAAGAGAATGTCGTGGTCTACTAGAGCTTGTTTCATCCATGGTGCTTGTTGAAACGCCTTTTCCCCAAGGACACACCTTTTCAGCACTTAGTGGAAACTTACGTGAATAAGCTTATTAATTTACCATCATTCGAATCTATAAGCTTTTAATTAGACTATTTTGAATATATTATCTGAATTTATTGTTCTTAGTTATAAGCTATTTTATTAGGTGATTTATGTGAAGAATTAGATTATTTTGAATAAGCTAATTTATGTGATAAGTTGATTCAAGTGAATAAGCTTATGAATTAGAGGATATAAGAGATATGTGAATAAGTGTATCAATTAGAGGAGAGTTATGTGAATAAGTGTATGAATTAGATGAGAGTTATGTGAATAAGCTTATAAGTTAGAAGAGAGTTATAAATAAGCTAACTAATTAGCTTGTTTGGTGAATTATCAGGTTTTATAAGTATGAGAGTTATGAATAAGCTTACATTAGTATGAATAAGTTATATTATTAGGCATTATAATCAAGTTGCTGATGTAAGCTGAATATTATATATGATACTTCATTTTCATACATGATAGTTATATGATATGTAATATATGATAGGTATATCATATATGATATATGAGGTATCATATATGATGTATTTAACAAACTACAAGAAAAAAAATCAGATTTTATGACTAATAACACAAAATCTCTTTAAGCTCTTCAAACTTGCCTTCAATCATATATGATTCAATTGCTGATAACATGGTGTCTAATATGTTCTTTCTTTTCTTTTATAAATGCAAATTTTAAGAACACAACAATGAAGGGATGTTGCAATTGTGTGGTTGGAGGAAAATCAAGAGGATGTGCACGTGTATGTGTGGATGTGCGGTTGACAACGTGTAGGGTGGAAAAAGAAGTTGGTTGTTTTTATTGGAAAAGTTTTCATTTCTTAATAATTGTATCATATATTTTCATGTTTAATTCTTGAATATACTATATGCACTTAGTGTATTATATATATTTTAAATTTCCATTATCAATCATTAATATGAGAGTATTAATGAACTAAGACAAATATGAGGGTTTGTTGTATTTTGGAAATACATAGAGATGATTCTTACAAACTCATAGGTTATTCAATGTGGTTGAATAATTGAACTACCCCTAATCATGTAGAATTCTTTATGGATCGGCGTCATTAAGAATTTACACATAAGGTAAGTATTGTTATCCTTAGACTTGAGATGCAAGTGGATCTTTGCATGGATGGATACCATTTCTTGATTTGAGAAAATGCTGTGTCATTAATGTGGGCAGTTATAAAACTTATGTCAGAAGTGTTTATTACATGTGTAAAAGGTACTTGTAGTCAAGATGGGATTTTGTTCCTCCATGAATGGCGAATGATACATATTGAGCCCTGATGTTCGTTTGCAAATCTTTAATTTATATTAAAAGGTTTAGACAAAACAAGGGACTAGAAGACAAACACGGGCAAGTATACCCTTTCGTTAGTAATATAGCTTTATAGTGGTAAGCCAAGATCGTTCGCTGAGACTTAGTTTCGTTTTGGTAATCAAGATAATAATTGAAGAAATAAATAGTTGAAGTAATATCTGTTAGAAGTATTTAAAGTGATGGTCATATAATATACCGTTGTGAAGCTCGTGGAAAATGCTATTCAACAGTGTCGAGAGTTCTATGTCATTATTATGCATGAAACGGGAATTAGTCCCGAACACACAAATGAGGAAGGCCTCCTATTCATGTAAGCCTTAGTATAAAAGGCATAACCATCCTCATTTGTGTGTGTGTCTCCCATTGTATCTTTTCTCTTCTTCTTGTTTTAGAGAGAGAAACTCTCCTTAGTTTCTCTCACTAGAATCATCTACCTTGTATTTTTCTAATTCTACTTCATCTAATCTAATCTTCCATTCTTAGTTTTAATCTTGTTCTACATCATCTTTATTTATTGATATAGTCGTGTGGATCAATCCTTACAAGTGGTATCAGAGCCAAGGGATTCGTGGATAGCTCGTTGGTGTTCTTCAAGTCGTATACCTTCCTTAATCGTGTAGTAGTGATTTGGGCATCTTGGTTTTGGCTTAAAAACAAGTCTTTTGGATCAAAAGTTGAGAAATTTCTTGTTTTTTCATCTTTCCGAAATTCTTGCAAGTTTCACCATCGGAAAGTACAAAGGGAGTGTGGCCAGATCGCAATAACCTCTAGGTTCTACTTTGCGATCTAAAGATCTCGATACCTTATTCCGATCTGGACATTCCGATCGTTCTTTGCGATCTGGGATTCCGACGGTTTTTAAGGAACTTTGAGACGTTACTCTGCCAAATTGATTTTAGCCACATTCCGATCTGAAGATTCCGATCTGAACATTCCGATCTAAGCATTCTGACAGGTCATCATTGCGATCTAGGATTCCGATAGTAGGACATTCCGATAGAAGCACATTCCGATCTAGGATTCCGATCTACACATTCCGATCTAGGATTTCGATCTACACATTCCGATCTAGGATTCCGATCTGCACATTCCGATAGAGGGACATTCCGATGGATCATTCCGATCAACATTCCGATGGAAATTCTGTTTGAATAATTTTTAGACTTAGCCACTATCTAGACTAGTCTCGGAACAGAGTTTTTTGGCGGGAAAACCATAGTAAAATTTAATTTTTCCTAGACCATTTTTAGGACATTTAAGCTTCAATTTCAAATTTTGGCTATGCGGAAAAATTTTCGACCAAAAATTCAAATTTTCGGACAAGAATTCAAATTTTTAGGCCAAATTTCAAATTTTTTAGGTTTTATTTTTCATTAAAAATTTCATTTTTTCAAACTTTTTCCCTACTAGTTATTGGCTATTTCTAACTCGATTTCAAAACTTAGAGATTCAGATTTTTTTCGGCTTACCGTTTTGTCGGACTGAGGAATTTTTTGTCGGGCTGGAAAATTTTGGCAAAGTTTGATTTTGTTGACACTACAACTCACGCTTTCTACGAATTGAGATCCTGTTTTTCACACGACTTCTACTATGACGTATCAACAAGATTGTGATGCTGCGGGTATTGAGCATCGTGATAGCAATGCAAGAAAGATGAGGGATGCTGCCTATCTCCAGACTTTGCTTCTTATAGCACAAAAGGAAGAAGCAGGCATTCCACTTTCAGCTGAAGAGTTTGATCTCATGGCTTCTGCTGCAGAATATGATGCGGACGAAGAGGTTCCTGCCAATTCAATCTTGATGGCTAATTCGCAGCAAGGATCAACATCGGGAATTCAGGCTGACAAAGCTCCTGTGTATGATTCAGACGGTTCCTCTGAGGTACACCCATGTCTCAATGATAATGCGTTATATAATATGTATAATCAGGAGGAAGAGTATACTGAGTCACTTGTGCTCTCCAATGAGACACACGGGGATCAAACGAATAATAGTAATATTATTTCTAATGCGCCCAGTGTGGACCTTAGTGGAGATCAAGTCGCCCAATCTACAAGCCCTCCTGACGAGACGCAAGCGTATTATAAATCATTATTTGATAAGCTTGCCAAGGATGTTGCTCATGCGAATGTGGTTAATAATAAGTTTAGAGAAACTAATGCCAAATTGACCACTGAGCTTGCGGGTTATAAGGAAAGGGAGAATACTTTTAAGATTCATCATGCTAAAATTAAGGAACTAGAACAAGCTCATGCTACATCGGTTTATCAAGAAAAATGCACCACTAAGAAACTAAATGCCTTACATTTAAGTAGTGCCAAGAAGATAAGCGATTTGAATGATGAAATCACCTCTCTTAATAAAAAGCTTTTGAATGAACAAACTATCGTTTCTGATTTAAAAGGAGAAATAAAAAAGCTGAAACATGATTTCAAAATTCGAGTAGATGGGCTTCTTGAGGATTTTTGCAATGCTCAGGATAGGATTAGGGACTTAGACAACCTTTTGGTAAAACGTGGACAATCTATGCAGACGATAAATATGCTCGCACCTAAAGTGAATGAGATAAATTACACCCGTTACAAAATGGCTTTAGGTTGTCCTCTTCCTCCCAATCCAGAATATCTTAAGCAGGTTCAGGCCACAAATCAAACTCTATATAATGGTAGTGTGCTCCTGTCTGATGAGCATGATCCTCCTAGTGTGCATGATTCTGAGGAAACTACTGAACTTGCTGAAGAAACTCGTTTAAGAATGAAAAAGCTTGATAAAGAAGTGACACCTATTTACTATCCAAAAGTTAATCCTCCAACGGTTTTTGTTCGATCTAAAACTAGTACCGAATTGCTTTTGCTACCTAGTGCGGAATTGACAGAGGATCCTCCTAAACCGAGTGTTGCACGACGATTTCTTAACGAGCTCAAAGATAATTTTGTCATTCTCAAACGGGTTGTTAACGCCAAAATGACTGGAGGAAACTTTACATCACCCGTTCATGTCGAGTTACAAAAAGTGCTTCATACTGAAATCAATCCGATTATTAATCAAGTTGATGCGAGGATAGGCAATCTTGAGAACGCTTTTCTAAAAGAACTAGCCAAACTTGTTGAAGACTTTAAATCTTTGGCGAAGGAGGCTGATGAATCTCTTGATAGAATTAAAGTTTTGGAAAGCGACCTCGCATGTCTCTTGAAATCAAGTGACAGTGGTGATTGTGTTGATAGTAACCCCGTTGCGGTAAACATCTCTGTGTCAGACAATGCAACCCTCCAAAATGAGCTTGATCGTACGAAAGAGAAAATGGAGTTTTATGTCATCAAAAAGGACAACGAATTCACTGATCTTTGGAATAAATATGTCAAAAAATGTGATGAATGTAAGGATGATAAACTCTCGTATGATAAAGCTTACAATGAACTACAACAAACAATCAAACAACTGCAAGCTCAGTTAGGTGGTGACTGTCGCGACAGTGAGCCTTCAACAAATGTTAATCAAAAAGAGTTCACGATTCTTCAACACCGATATGATTTTCTTTAGAAACATTGTCATTCTCTTGAACTTGCTTTGCAAAACAAAGTTGGAAAAGTTCCTGATGACAGTAATTTACAAGTAAAACTCTCTGAATCATTTCGTGAATTAAATGAAAAGAGTAAGGATATTTCAGATCTAAAAGCTCAGCTGCAAGACAAAGACATCGCGATTGCTGAGTTGCAGAAACTTGTTGGAAAGATGGGTGGAAAAACAGTGGAACCTAAGGTTGTAAAATCAACTGTTAGACAACCCAATGCGTACAAAGTACCGAAGCCATCTATCTTAGGAAAACCGCCTTCTAATGTTTCTAGGTTACCTCCTAATACCGATGTGCAATCAAGTGTTCCAAAACCAGCCATATCACCCTATGTTCCTCCATTTCGAAAACCCACTCTTGCTAAACACAACTCTGTGAATGCACCTTGCACTACTCCTAAGAGTACTCCTAAGCCTGTGATTCTTACTCCCACAAAGGAATCTAAAGGGTCAAATGATGTTGTTCAAACCAACAATCTAGGGAAGGGTATACCAAAAGGGAACACTCAGAAAGTAAACCCTGTGTATTCACCACCTAGTAAACAACCAACTGCTAGAGTTCAACACATTCCCACCGGTAGTCAACCAAAACCTAGGATCCCTTACCAGCAACCTAGGAATTGGCAACCACCAATGAGTAGTCGTGTATCGAACAAAGTGTCTGAACGGTCAGCAAATCCTAGGTACACAAGGCCTTTCGAGAATCTCAAACTCAATGTATGCCCCACGTGCAAAAAGGGCATCCACCATGGAGACCATGCTCATTGCATTCTGCAATACCTCTATGAGATAAACTCTCGTGCCTTCTCACAGAGAAAGAATGCAGAATCCCACAAGACCACTAGGAGATACAAACCGATAGCTAAGCAAAGCAATGACATGGTATCTGAATGACGGATCAACACAGGAATTAGTGTCTCTCCAAAGAAGTCCTCTGCTGTAAAAGAAAACACTACTCCTCGCTCTAGTCTTCAGTGGAAACCAACGGGTAGGATCTTCAAGGAAGTTGGTCTTAAGTGGATTCCCATCAAGATAACTGATGAAACCTGCTCCAGCACTAATGCGAGTGTTCTGAATGTAGAAAATGAATTTGTTACTCCTAACACTAGTATTTGTGCACACTCTTCTTCTGTCATTGAAGGTTCTTCAGCGGATTCTGAATCCATTTCCTCAAAGGGTTCCAATTCTGTACATTCGACATCACCTTCTTCTGCTGTACAAAGGTCTATTTTGGATTATTTTCGAAAACATTGAAAATCAAAATACAAAAATATAAAAATTATAAAAACAAAATAAAAAATGTGAAAATTTTTCAAAAATACCAAAAAATATTCTTCTTCGACATGTCTCTCAGCATCGATAATATGGACGCACTTAGAAATGTTGTTCAAAAACGACACGGGTACGTACATAAAGTTCGAATGAGAGTTTAAATGTTTTTCAAAACATGTCATTTCCTCTTTCTTCAAATGATTTGCAGTTACCTCAGATTGTGACTCGTGCCTCAAAGAAAGGAAAGTTGATCACGGATGATAACTTATCCTTAACAACGAGAGAATAAAACTTTCTCGGTCATGAGCTTCCGATAAAATCATTCCTGTTTTAAGCTCATGTAAACGACTTACAGTTAAATGTCAGACTGTAACTCGAACTTCAAATAAAGGAGAGTGTATTTTTAAAGATAACTTATCCTAATAACGGGTAGAGCAATCTATCTCGGGTTGAGCTTGTCACAAAACATTTAACGTTTTGAGCTCAACATAATGGCTTATAGTCATATGTCAGACTATAACTCGGTCCCTAAATAAAGGAAAGTCTTTGACTTATCCTCAACAACGAGAAATTCATTTTTCTCGGTCATGAGCTTATATCGAAACATTCAAAGTTTTAAGCTCATGAACACAATTTTTCTCGGACTTTTGAGCACAATTTTTCAAAGTATTTCAAAACAATGTGCTCATATACTCCCCTATTTAAATACAATCTCTTTTCGAGGGGGAGTATAATGTTTTTATAAACATTTGTTCCAAAATTTCATGACACATTATTCTCTCCATGGTTCATCACTAGTTTCACAAACATTTCAATTTCATGCAATTTTTGAGGGGGAGAATAGTGATTAAAATGTGTTATCTTGAATAAGATCTTTGATATAAGTGCTTTCTCTTCCTAATATGTGCAAAAATCTATCCTTTTATGATGCACATATGTAGGGGGAGCGTTTTTGGTGATAGAGAAAACTTTCAAGGTGTAAACATTGATTTCATCAACACCTTGACTGCATTTTCAAATGATTTTTCTGGTTACGATATCCATACCCTTCAACACAATTAATCACGACGATATTGGTGTCAAAAGGTGGTTAGGTATTCGTCCTATGATCCAACCAGAACCGGAGGGATCTTCCCAGGGACAATCCATTAGAACTTAGAAGTCCTTAGGAAAGATGGAGTAGTTGAGTGTACGGGAATAATGCCGACTAATGACTTAAGCTAGCACTGGAACAATCACAACAAGGTGCTAGTTATGACGTCTTGGTAAGCATTGAAGGGGTTGAAGAATGAAAAAGAAATGTAAGGATAAAGGGTGTAAAGAAAGAAGCCCTCCATACAACTTAGGCAGAAACCGGGTCAATACATCTATTATCAGAATTACTTTGATGATTTCTGATACTGAAGACAAAGCATCATGGACCCAGTGATGCAATGCACAACCCTTTCCAGCCTACTCAAGCTTCTCTCAAAAGAAGTTTGTTTTATTGTCACGGAGTTCAACTCACTTCTATCAACTTTCTCACTCCGAGATAGTAGATATTGAATAGGTGGCAGTCTGCTCCAGCCTCCGATCACCAAATAAACGTGCACTTATAGAGTCTAGAGCCAACGAGATTCATCAAAAATCTCATTAGGACACTTATTCCATAGATCAATTGTTGTTCATCATTAGAACACAAGCGATGATTTACAGAGTCCTACGCTCTATCCTTGTGGTATTGCTAGAACATTCAGAGTGATACTCTTTAGTATTCACAGTGATGAATGGAAATCCTTCCAGTGTTAACATCAAACAACACTGCGGTAGGTCATATGTAAGATTCACTTGAATTAAACATATGTTAACTGGAAAGCAACAGTGGTTTGATTCTTAATTGATTCAAACTCGTTCCAGGTCTCGACGCAATAGCTTTATGATCTTGCCAGAACATTCAGAGTAATACTTTTTAGTATTTACAGTGACGAATGGAAATCCTTCCAGTGTCATCATCAAACAGCACTGCGGTAGGTAACTTGTGCGATTCTATATGAATCAAACTTGTGTCAACTGGAAAGCAACGATGGTTTGATTCTTAAATGATTCAGACTTGTTCCAGGAAAGTGAATTGACGACTTAATCAGCAGAATGGAACTGCATGATTCACTCCTTACTTTGAGTTATCTTTCGATATATTCAAGTATTGAGAACGGCTACCACAGCTGGAAATCCTGTCAAGGAAGTTCTTTGAACTTACCTGATCACAGGTACAGTATTCGTACTGTATAACGGGAAACCGGTGGAATGCAAACGGTGGCGTTATCTCAAGAGTCGCAATTCAAGGCCACATATTCAGGATTATTGAAGAAAGCTCAAGAACATCTAAATACAAAGACTTCCGCTACTCTAATGATCAAAGGAGATTGTTAACAAGCTTTCATGACAACACAAAACATGAGTATGTGGGCAAAGACACAAGAACACAAGCTGGAAAAGTTACAAGATCAAGTCAAGGCAAATATCAAAGATCCAAGATCACAAGTCATGAAAGGATCGATGAAAGAACTCTCAAGACAACGAGCTTCAAAGTCTGCAACAACAAAGAAGTGAAGTCACATAATACATGACCACCACTTAGGGGGAGATTGTTAGAAGTATTTAAAGTGATGGTCAAAGAAGTGAAGTCACATATTATATGACCACCCCTTAGGGGGAGATTGTTAGAAGTATTTAAAGTGATGGTCATATAATATACCGTTGCGAAGCTCGTGGAAAATGCTATTCAACAGTGTCGAGAGTTCTATGTCATTATTATGCATGAAACGGGAATTAGTCCCGAACACACAAATGAGGAAGGCCTCCTATTCATGTAAGCCTTAGTATAAAAGGCATAACCATCCTCATTTGTGTGTGTGTCTCTCATAATACTTTTCCTTCCCTCTTGTTTTAGAGAGAGAAACTCTCCTTAGTTTCTCTCACTAGGAACACACTTCTTGTATCTTTCTCTTTCTTGTTCATCTAATCTAATCTTCCATTCTTAGTTTTAATCTTGTTCTACATCATCTTTATTTATTGATATAGTCGTGTGGATCAATCCTTACAATATCAATAATAACAAGTATGACTAATATGGGATAGCTCGTATAAGTTCTGATGATGATAATAATGATCGAGATATGTTTATGCAGGTAAAGCGTGATAATCCTTTTTCGTCAAAACGGCGTTTACACAATTTACTTGGGTTGATTCAAGACTTATGTTTATTTAAGCGACTAAGCTCAAAACAAGTTGCCAACAAGTTCAATATTTTATCGAGTTTCTAAGCGGATTTCTCCAACCAAAGATTCATGAGCATAGACAAGTTCTAGAAAACTTATTATAACAATTTGCGTTTCTCAACGCCAAACTATCATAACAAATCAACTTAGATAAAATATGGTTTGTGGAACTAGGTGGTAAAATGGTTCTACAACATTAGCTTGAAATCATTTATAAAGGATCATATCGTAGCATGATCACTAATTATAGTCACATACCCATATAGTCACAAATAGTTTAGCCTAACATAGTAATCAAAGTAACAATTGGAAAAGAGTTAGAGAAAATCATACTTAGATCGATTGAATAAACGAGTACACAAGTGTCACGATTGTATCGTTCCTCCAAAAAATGAAGAGTAGAATACTCTCGTTACAAGTATGTCCCAAAAGTGGATAATACTGAAAATTTACTAGAAAAGCTAAAATACTCGAGCTATGGAGTATTGAGAGAGAGGGGTGTGTGTAAAATGAATGGAAATGGCCTCTATTTATAGTGCTGTCTGGGGTCAAATGTGCGCCGCACTTCTGAGTTTGTGTAAAATCCATGATTTTACCATGATTTTTATGTGACAAATTTCCACCCAATAATCCTAGAACATAAACTCATGTGTTACAATTCTATGGGTCATGTGTGAATTTGTCTAAACATGTACGTATACTTGTACATACACACTTGTTGAAACAAGATTCATAATGTGAACCTTGTACATAAAACTAGGGATAACAAGTAAGTAAGATGTATACTTAGTATTGGAAATACTCAACAATTAGACAAAAATTTGAAAAATAAGCTACACCATGGACTTATGGCCGTGTATATGTGTATGCATAAGTTTAGGTATCCCTAAACTTCCTTGGACTAACCCAAAGTTAGGTATTTCTTATGATCTAGCCCAACTCAAGCCCACACAAGACCACCCTTTTCTTTGGATAGCCTTACACGGCACACACATGCAATTATGGAAGAAGAAGGGTTGTCTTGGAAAGGGAAGAGCTTACACTTGGCACTAATGCCCTTACCAGGGTAATCATACCTTTTGTATTCTCTTCCCTCTCTCATCTTTAATCCGAAAACACACACCCTCTCTCATACATGCAACTCATTTCTCTCTACTCCTTCTCTCTCAAACATTTCGGCCATAAGCCACAAAAATCCAAAGTTGATTCATTAAATCAACCAAATCTTTGTCCCATCTTGATTACCAATCAATTGGTAGCATCATTCTCTTGGAACCACTATAAACAAGCCCTAGCCAAATCTTTAGGGCCACAACTTGATTTATATTTGGGGTTTTCTTCATCATCTTGAGTAGATCTTATATCCCCTTGTTCATCTAGATCCTCTTTGGTACTTTTAGGCAAGAGAGGTATACACATCATAATATTTCATTTCTTAATGCATGCATCTTCATCATATATAAACACAAGTGAATAACATGTTAAAAACCAAGATTTGTTAAGGCTATGGCCCTTATGGGTTACGTCATATTTATACAATCTATGATCTGGGTTCAAAATCTTTTTAATAAGAAACTTATGACTTATGTGTTATGTGTTAAACTAGATTTAAAATCCATATGAAACCTTTTATAAATCTAGATATGGCATGGGTTACAAATCTTGTTTATGGGACTTTGGTTAACCATTAACCATAGATCTCATGGAAAGAACTTATGAAACCTAGAAATCATGAAAGCCATGACCTTAAAGGTCACGGCTAGAATGAGTAAAGGCCATATAATATGTATACTAAGTTTTGAATAATGGAACATGAAATGTTACATGATAAAAGAGCTATTAAAAACCATCAAAGTAAATTATGTGAATATATAGCCGTGGGTTACACATGACCCTAAAATGGGTTAGATGTACATTGATAGGTGTGTAAACACCCATCCTTTTTACCACTTAACTACAATAATAACCAAGCCAAAACGTGTATTTTATTTCGTAAATGTCGGAATTATGCGTGGTTTGTGTTTTTGTTGTGATTTAGGACGAAATTGTGAAAAGGGGAGAAAACACGGGCATTCACGAGCTTTTATCGAAGAAAAAGATGAAAGACGAAGTCAAGAAATCAAGAGTGCAAAAAGTGTTGATCCCAAAGTCAGATCTTAAACCTTAATAGCTTGTTTAAGGGTTGTGATAGAGAGAAAGAATTCAATCTAACACTAGAGAAACTTTGCAAAGCAAAGTAACTAAACAAGATGCGGAATGTAATGTTTAGCACAAGAACAAATGAGATTCAAACGTTGCACTTTAATATATCAAAAGATATATGAATACCCAAAGTGGTATTAGGGTTTACAAAACCTTAAAGTAATAATAATGAAAAACGAAATGAGAAAGACACATATTGCATGCTAACCTAGTGAGTCCTTTTATAGATGCAAGGACCCACGTACAAGATCACTACTAACAAACTATGGAAAGTATTAAGGAATAATAACTGAAACGCGTAAATATCTATTCCATGTTTATCTTGACAGCAGGGCCTTTGACTTCAGCAGGGGAACGGATCCCCCTGCCTTTGTTATTTAGCAGGGGGAACTTACGCTAGCAGGGGTATGAATAATCAACTAGCAGGGGAAACAAATAAGCATAGATTTATTCCCAACAATCCTCCCCTAAACTTGTGCTTTCCTTTAAAGACTAGTTTCTGAATAAATGCTAGTTTGATGAGGATGCTTACAAACTCTCTGGCCAAATCTGACTATGAACCATTCTTACCAGATCATAAGCAACAGGCTTTTTGGCATCAACAATTAACTTAGCCTGTGCTAACTTCTTCAAGGTTTCCTGAGAGAAAGGATAATACCTGTGATTGAGTAAATAAACACTTACACCTTCCATTACTACCTCATAAACCCCAGAATTGGTAAACAGCTTCCAATACACCAAATCTCCTTTATTCACTGCATCAAATAGAGGATCAAATAATTCATGCTCATACATTCTATGCATGCACTCCCAGATTACCCAATCCTTCTCAACACCATCCATGGTAGGAGGTTTTGCAGCAAACGTCTTCTTCAATATTTTCCACAGATCTTCTAAGTCTTCACTATCCAAAATTTGAAACATGACATCTAGGCTTAGAAAAGTCTGTGCTGTATTGTCAGCCCTTGTAAGCTTCCACCAAGTTCTCCCTCTGTGTTCATAAACAGCATACTCTATGATAGCAAACTTCTTTCCAAGTTCACTAGGTGAGATTTCATCATTTTCCTGTAAAATCAGCTGTTTGTCAATTTCATCATTTGATGGCCCTTGAGACTCTTTAGTGATTATGCCCACTTGCTCCATTCTCTTGAGTCTCTTTGCTGCTCTTTGTGCATTAAGTACTGACTTCTCAAGTACTTCTGGAAGACTTTCACCTGCTTGGTGTGATTCCCCTGCTGGGGATGATGCACCTGCTTGTGTAGTCTCTCCAGTTTTTCTTTTCTTTGTTGCTCTAGTTTTCTGTAGCACTTCACTTTGTCTCCTAAGATACTCAGCTTCCTCAGGAGTGTTGATAGTCATCCAGTCCTCCACATCATACAACTTTAGAACTGGTCTGACTGCTCTCTTTATGGCTTCAAAGCTCATATCTGTGAAGTCACCATCCTTCCACTTTCTGTGCCTTTTAAGCAGAAGTTTGTAGTGATCAAGCTGCCCTTTCTCTGAAGTTCTATACTTCTCACTCTGAATTTGCATTGCCCTTCTATCCAGATATTCAGTTTGATATTTGTAAACAAGGCAAGTCAACTCATACCTTTCTTCTAAAGGAGCATTTTTCAACTCCTTCTCCCATTGATCAAGAAATTCTTCAACATGAGGTACCCTCTCATCTAGTTCCCTATGCATAATCTCAACCTGCTTGAGCATATCTTTGGGCCTCATTTTCTCCATCCTTTGACCCTGCATATCCATTTCCTCTTGTTGTAGCTTGAGAGCTACTTGTGCATCATGAGCTTCTTGGATCTTTTGCTGTTCAGGAGTCAGATACTTGAATTTTCTCTTGGGCTGTTGCACCATGATTCCTTTTCCTTTATCTTTTGGATCCACTGCTGGTGCTGGTTTTGCTTTAGTTGCAGGTTCTTTGATCGTTATCCCCTTCTGAGCTGGTTGCTTTCTGTTCTTCCTAACAAATGTTTGAGTTATGTTTTTAGCAGGGGATAAACTTACAGCAGTGGGATCAGCAATGGCAGGGGAAACTTTGTAAGCAGGGGCTTCTTCTTGATTGCCCATAGTGAGCAATGTTTGAGCAATGTCTTTGGTTGCACTCCCCTTGTCACTTCCTTTATCAGCACTTTCTTTCTTTCCATGCTCCATACCAGGATATGAATAATACTCAGTAGATCCTTCTTTGGCTGGAATTTCCTCCCCTTTGGAAGCATCCTCATCTGTGGAAAGAATCAGTCTGGGCTTTCTCCTCCCCTCAAGAGTAGCAAGTCTGGTTTCCAAATGAGAGATAACCAGACCTTGCTTTCTGACATCTTGTACAAGTTGTGCATTCTGCCTTTTCAGGCTCATGCACATTTTCGTCAATTCCAAGTTTGTCAAAGGTTTCATACTGCTCTCAATCCTAGAGGGGAATTTCTCCCCTTGTTGGATATCATGGAGTGGGGGAGAGGACTTATTGATGGTGTCACTATCCTGCTCACCCCTTGAGGATGAGACAGTAGTGGCAGCCAAACCCCCAGGTTGCTCCAAACTCTTGGAGACTCTCCTCTCTGCTGCTTGTGAAGATTTACCAGGCAAGGGAGACCTGGCAAACCTGGATTTAGAACGCCTTTCTTGGTGTGGATCAGCAGGTGGTAGGTTCTTGGCAGGGGATTCAGCAGGTGGATTTATGGCTGTTTGATGTTTGGCTTCTTCCCGTCTGATTTGGTCTAGCATGATTGAAGTGAATGGAATATTTCTGCCAGAGAACAAAGGTGATGGTGCAAGTAATGTGGTGAAAAGTTTGGTTGTGTGTTGGGTTGCTGAAAAATAGTTTCTGTGTGTAATGGGGCCATGATCACTCATATTCAGCAAAACTTCTATAAACCTTGGATACATACAAAACTTAGAAGTGCTTGAAACATTTTTCACCATGCCTTTAAAAATCATTTGAGAAAAACAATACTTCCTTCCTGTTGCAAAGCAGATCAGGGCAGAAGCTATCTCACTACCAACTTCATTAAAAGCAGTGGTTTTGGGTGACAAACATTGCATAATAGTATGAATCAAAAGTTTCCAATGAGGGGCAAACTGGCCTTTAGCAAATTTCAATTTTTGTTTTTCAGAAAGTTTATACCCCAATTTTTCAAGACCTTCAAAAATTTCAGCCTCAGAAAAGTTGGTTATTCCATCCACATCATCAAGGAGAAGATTCTCCCTAATGGAGGCAAGTGTGATTACCTTGGAATGACCATCAACTGTGCTTTGTATTATGACCTCTCCATTCACTGTTTTGGTCATGGCTTTAGACCAGAACTGTTGAATGTGTGAGGTATAAATGCGAGGATTGATGAGAAGGGCCACTTTGAAGTACGAGGACTTTAAAAAGGCCACAGCCTCAGCAAACTCGGCTGATTCATCATGAAGCAAAGCAATTTGGTTATGATTAGGAGCAATTTTAAGAGTCATGATGAATTTGAAAAATAGTTGAAAGGTTTATAGAGATGGGAGGTATGTGGGATTAGGTCGAAAGAGATTTATGGACCTGCTGGTAAAGGGAATTAAGTTTATATAGGCGAATTGAAGAGCTGTGATTGGACCAAAATTTTCAAATTGCAAAAATATCAGGAATAAATCTTGATAAAAAAAGTAATATATTTGAAATAAAGGAAAAGATTACCAATCAGCGAAGAAAGCGCCTTAAATATCTTTTAAAAAGAATAAAATATTCCCTAACCAAAATTTAAGCAAGCAGGCCCAACGGCTATGAACAGGGCAACGGTATTGTCGGTCAATGGTCAAACAGGGGAATGTTGTGAAGGCAGGGGAATGAAAAATAAAAGCAGGGGAAACTTTCCTAGGGGTATTAAACTAGTCATGAAGGAACTAATGCTAACTAGCTCTGCTCTAATGCACACACTTGTATACACAAGATAGATACATAGAATCTCAAGAGTCCTCTATTCAGCAATGGTCCCAATACAAAAAGTTAATACATAAGACCCCCTACACCAGGTAATCCCAAGAAATCATGCATACCCCAGTCACCATCCCAACCTTGTCCCTTACCTATGGTCAGTTAGTCTTGGCAATGTGTGCCACACATCTATATTTTGAATAGCAAGCTGTTTGAATAAAGAAATGCAAACACACACCACAGTGCCTCAAGGTTTCAAAGTTTAGACAAGCTGTGCAGCAGGTCATCATTACCCTGAACCCCCACTCACCAATGGATATGATCTAAGACCATATATGAGCATTTTAAGAATACCCTGAATCCTAAAGGTTTGACCTAACCTCCCCTGAAACATAGAAGATATACCTGATCCACCAAGGAGAGTAATATGCACCATATGAACCTCTGCATTGTTAGTCTAAAACCACATAAAACCACTTTTGAAAACAGAACACACCCTGCTTAAGAGAAAAATTCTCTTGGCAGGGGAATAAACCCCAAGCAGGGGAATCAGTGTTAAAAAGCAGTGGAATGAAAGATATGGTAAAAGTGACTAACAATTATACAACAACAGCAATTAAGTAACCCTGATTAAATAAGACAAAAATAGACATCAGATTTTAAGGAGTAACCATTCCAATACCTGCAACCAGATACTGAAACCTCCCTACCTCAAAAGCTTTTGTTAAAAGATCAGAAACATTAAGTTCTGTATCAATTTTCTCAGGGACAATCAGTCCTTTTTCAAAACAATCTCTGATAAAGTGATGTCTAATTTCAATATGTTTGGTTTTGCTATGAAAAACAGGGTTCTTTATAATGCAAATAGTGCTGTTGTTGTCAATAAATATCTTGGTTTTAAGAAAGTTGTACCCATAATCAAGTAATTGATTTTGCACCCAAAGAACTTGACCACAGCATGCAGCAGCTGCTACATACTCAGCTTCAGTTGTGGATGTTGCCATGATGGTCTGCTTCTTACATTGCCAAGATATAAGCCTGCTCCCCAAAAATTGGCATCCCCCTGTTGTAGACTTCCTATCATTGTTGTCACCAGCATAATCACTATCTGAATAAGCTATCAGCTCAAATGGTGACTCCTTTGGATACCAGAGTCCTAGGGTGGGATGACATTTGAGATACCTAAAGATCCTTTTCACAGCAAATAAGTGACACTCTGTTGGTGACACCTGGTATCTTGCACATAAGCAGACTGCAAACATGATGTCAGGCCTGGAAGCAGTGAGATACATAAGAGACCCAATCATAGACCTGTAGTTCCTGACATCAATGGGCTTGCCAGGACCATCCTTGCCCCATGGATGATCCTTGTCCATGGGAGTGGACACCTTCTTCCCATCAGACATGCCAAACTTCTTTACAATCTCAGCTACATATTTGTCTTGTGAGATAAATATCCCATCTTTCCGCTGCTGAACTTGTAACCCCAAAAAGAAGTTTAGTTCTCCCATAGCACTCATTTGAAACTTATCCTGCATCAATTTGGCAAACTCTTTGCTAAGCATGGAGTTAGTTGATCCAAAAATGATGTCATCCACATAGACTTGTACTAGCAAAAGGTCACCCTTTTGTTTCTTTGTGAACAGGGTCTGATCAATCTTCCCCCTGCTGAATCCATTGTCTAGGAGATATTTGGAAAGAGTACCATACCAGGCTCTGGGAGTTTGGTGAAGGCCATACATGGCCTTTTTCCCTTTGTATACTTTGTCAGGATGTTCTGGATCTTCAAACCCTGGTGGTTGCATGACATAGACTTCTTCATCAATGGTTCCATATAAGAATGCACTTTTCACATCCATCTGAAAAACAGTGAAGTCCATGAATGAGGCATAAGCAAGGAATAATCTAATAGCTTCAATCCTTGCTACTGGAGCAAACACCTCTTCATAATCAATCCCTTCTTCCTGAGTATACCCTTGTGCTACTAACCTTGCTTTGTTCCTGACAACTATTCCCCTTTCATCCTTTTTGTTCCTGAGCACCCACTTGGTCCCAATAGGCCTTGCCCATTTGGGACAATCAACCAGAATCCAAACCTCTTGTATGTCAAATTGTAAGAGCTCCTCTTGCATAGCTTCAACCCAGCTTGGGTCATTTAAAGCTTGAAAAATCTTATTTGGCTCTTCTTGTGACAAAAATGCAGTAAACAGACAACATTGCATGTTGTCATGATTGAACTTCATGGTGATGTTAGCAATGAAGCTGTGCTCCTTTGCTGTATACCTTGTATGTCTTGGAGCTTCAGGATCACCAATAATCTGTGAGATAGGATGATCTTTATTAATTCTATAGGTAGGCTGCATGATGACTTCTGTTTCATCTTCTTCCAAATCAGAATTGATGGGGCTGTTTTGATTAGGAAAGAAGTCCTCAAAGGAACTTCCAAATGTGACAGCATGACCTAAAGATGGGTGCTTGTGAGCAGAATGAAGTTCTGAATAACTAGGACCTCCACTCCTGATGATTCTGCTTCCACTGCTGGATATGATAGGACCATCATTTATGGGTGTAGATGATGAGATGAGTGGGGATTCTCTTTCTGCATCAGAAGTCTCATTAGCATCATGGTCCTTTGTGAGAGAGGAATCAATTCCTCTAGCAGGGGAATCCAAGATTCCACTGCTTTCAGCCATTCCACTGCCTTCAGACATAGCAGGGGATGAGAGTGGCTGTTCTTTTCCTGAAGCAGAGTTATCTTCATGTTTCTCAGCTTCACTAGGGAACAATGAGGGTACATTCATGTACCTTAGAGGTGACTTCTCAGCAGCAGTTGTTTCTTGAGTACCTGAAATGTTAGTGTTCTGCAAGACAACAGGTACATAATTCATGGATTTAGAAAGTACATCTATATCAAATAACCAATCAGGACCTGTTTGAACATCTTCAGGTTTGTCTTCAAGAAAGTTCACATGAAGATTTTCTGTGATTTTGCTTGTCTTCTTGTTGAAGACCCTATATCCCTTGCTGTTTAAAGAATAACCCACAAAATATCCATCATCACCTTTTTCACTAAACTTACCAAGATTGTCAATGGTGTTCAAGATGATAACATGACACCCAAATGGTCTGAAAAAGTCAATTAAGGGAGGTCTTCCATTAAACAGCTGATAAGGGGTCTTGTTGTGTGCCTTGACCACCAAGGCCCTGTTTTGCACATAGCAAGCAGTGGATACAGCTTCAACCCAAAAGATAACTGGAAGCTTGGAATCAGACATCATAGTTCTTGCAGCTTCAATGAGTGTCCTATTCCTTCTTTCTGCCACTCCATTCTGTTGAGGTGTTCTAGCAATGCTAAATTGCCTCTTGATTCCTTTGTTTATGCAGAAAGAATCCAGCTTGTGATTTCTGAACTCACCACCATTGTCTGATCTTATGGTAACTACCTTCATGCTTTTTGACAGTTCAATTTGATTGATGAACCCAATGAGTACATCAGCAGTGTCACTCTTTTCAAATAGAAAGAATGTCCATGTAAATCTTGAAAAGTCATCAGTAATCACTAAGCAGTACCATTTCTTCATTATACTTGCCACAGAAGTAGGACCAAAAAGATCCATATGCAATAGTTCCAATGGCTTGGTGGTGGACATACTTGTTTTTGACTTGCAAGATGCTCTGTGTTGCTTTCCTTTCAGACATGCTGCACAAGTATGTTCAGTGACAAAAGACTTGGAAGGAAGACCATGAACCAGATTATGCTTTACCAGTTTGTTCATGTTCTTGAAATTGAGATGACCAAGTCTTCTATGCCATTTCTTACATTCATCTGCTGAAGCTTTGGCAATGAAACATGTTTCATTGTCTTGGAGAGAGATGTCCTTGAGATCAATTGTGTACATGTTCTTCTGTCTTGGTGTTCTGAGAACAATTGGAGTGTCTTGTGGCAAGACAAACTCTTTTCCTAATACCAAGCATTCAGTGTCAGTAAACAAGACAAAATTCTTGTTATCAGTCATCTGTGACACACTGAAGAGATTATACTTGAGCTCCTTCACCAAATACACATTGTCAAAAGTCATCCCATTGGTGACAATAGTTCCTTTTCCTGTTATAGTCCCATGCCCATCTCCAAAAGAAACACCATCATTGTCATGCAGGGGTACAAAGTTAGACAGGTAAGCTTTGTGTCCAGTCATACTCCTTGAGCATCCACTATCCCAGTATGCTCTATCATCCCTTGTCTTCTTTGTCACCTGCAAAAGAAAAAACAAATTAGTTTTTCTTGGGGACCCAAGCCATTACAGACTTGGATCTACCTCGTGTATCAATGTAAGATAGCTTATCAAAGACTAGAGATACACCATTAGATTGAGTACCCCTTTTGGGTGCCCAAACCCAACGAGCTGAGGCTTTCACAGCTTTTCCCCATCTTCCCATGTTCCTAGAATGCACACCTCTTCTAGCAGGGGATACCCCAGTTTTAGCAGGGGAATCCTTATGCTTGGCAGAGGGAACCCACCTTTTGTTTTGGCCTCTATTGATGTGTTGGTAAGGTCTTGGGCCAGTTTTATTTGCAGTATAAGGTGTTGGGGTAGTCACAGACGTGTTGGGCTTTGAGTGAACATCATTTTCCTTTCTAAGAGCTGGAGCAACATATTTCTCAGCAACTCTATTTCTTAAGGCAGGGGCAACATACTTGGCAGGGGAAAAGGATTTTGCCCCTGCATTTAGAAGAATGGCTCTAGGTTGCATATCCTTTAAGGGATTTGCAGCCACCATCTCCATTGGTGCCTTACACTCTTGATAAGTGTGTTTAAAACTGCCACATGTGAAGCAGGGCTTGGTATTGATCACAAAGTCTTTTCCTAACTGATGGGACTTTTGGTCATTCCAATTCCTTTGATTACCTCTGACATTCCTGTACATACCAGCATATTTAATGATAGGTTTAGGAGACTGTGGTCTTGCCCTGCTCTTAGAGTTTGGATTGCTGCTAGAATTTCCTTCTTTTGAAAATTTAACAGGGTTATCAATTTTCTTTAATCCAACCTGTTCCTGTTTAATATCCCTAATGACACTAGTTTTAACTAGAGGCTCTTCTGTATCAGCATTATTAGGTATATAAGTATTCAAGTCAAACTCAATGTCATCCTGTTTTTCAAAACAAGGGAGACCAGTCCATGACAAGTCTTTTCTAGGATAGGGAGCATGGATGTTAGCAGGGGGTGGGGGTATAGTAGCATTCATGTTCTTAATTCCAAACCCTGTTTTGTCCTTAGGAGATTGACCAATATCAAATGCCTTGGTTAAATCTTTTGAAGCTTTTCCAAAATTTTCAACAGTTTCCTCATCTATCTTTTGGTTAGCTTTAAAAATTTCAAGTTCAGCAGTTAAAACATTTATAGATTGGTTATTCTCCTTGGCATCTCTTTCTAGAATCACAATGTGATCCCTATATTCACTTTCTCTTTGCCTATACTCTCTTATGGTGGACTCTAGTTGTTCTAAAGCATGTTTGTAGTTATCAAGATCATTATCACAATTTATATAGTCAGCTTTTACCTTTCTGATTTGATCATTCAAAGATTCAGTATTTTTCCTACAAGCTTTAGTACAGTATGAGTCATCATATACCTCATTGTCAGAGCTGGAACTTGACATGGCCATAAGTGCAAAGTCTTCTTCCTTTTCCTCAGCCACCAAAGCTTGGTTTTTTCCACACTTTCTGTCATAGCACTCCAGTCCCATCCATTTGCTCCATCTATCCCCTGCATTGCTACCATAGCTTTAGCACCAGAATCCTCATCCTTTCTATGGCTATTTCCAGACTTAGGTCCTCTGCACTCCCTGGCAAAATGACCCTTCTTGCCACAATTGTAGCATTCAACTTTTTCTTTATCAAACCCAGCCACATCAGATGGATTAATTGTGATCTTCTTCCCATACTTCTTTTGGAACCTGTTGGCTCTCATACTTAGCAAAGCCATATTCCATTTGATATCCAATTCTTCTAGTGCTTGCTTACTGATTTGATTCAGATCTTCATGTAACACTGTAGATCCTTGTGGACCTTGAGATGCTATGAAGGCACATGCAGTATCAAGGCTGAATGTAGCTGGTCTTTCTTCATCATAGGAAGGTCCAGACCTGGTAGCAGGGGAATAAGTAGCAGGGGCTACTTCTATTCCACTGTTCTTGGAGATTCCACTGCTTTGTGATATGAATGCCATGTTAGCAGGGGAATCAGCAATTCCACTTGAGTTGGTGGGAATTGTCCCTTTTGACTTCATTTCATTGACAATAGGTTCAAAAACTTTTAGGTTATTGTATATATCATCAATATTCTTGTTGTCCAAGTCATCCTTATTTTGCCAGATTGCCTTATAGACAAACCATTCTTTCTGGAGGCTGTTCAAAAACCTGGTATTCACCTGCTCTTTTGTTACCTCAATATCAAAGAATTCCAAGTGGGCCACCATGTCTTGAAGCCTATTGTAAATAGCTCCAATTGATTCATCACCAATTGCTTTGAAAGAAGCAAAATCGTCCAGCATTTGGTTCTTCTTCTTCTTCTTTGTGGCTTCATTTCCTCCAAAGGTTGTGCCTATGGCTTCCCATAGTTCCTTAGCTGTTTTGTATTTCCTGAATCTGAGTTGATGTCTATCAGGTAGGGCCAACAACAATGAGCTGTGAGCCCTGACATCATGCCTCCTAGCCAGTATTTCCTTATCACATAGAGCAGCAGATTTCTTCTTGTCCTTACCTTTGGAACTTTCACCTTCATCCTTGCCTTCTTCAACAGCCACCATTTTGTTGAATTGATCACCAAACTCTATGATCTCCCAGAGAACATAGTGTTCCATTTTCAGGTATTGTTGGATTCTGAATTCCCATAATTCAAAGTTTTCAGGATCCAACATGGGTAACTTGAGGTTATTATGGTTGTTGCTGTTTGTGGATGAATCTGAAGACATGTTTGCTATAAGGATTTTGTTCTTGATTTTAGACAAAGTTTCTCAACAAGCTCTGATACCACTTGTTGATCCCAAAGTCAGATCTTAAACCTTAATAGCTTGTTTAAGGGTTGTGATAGAGAGAAAGAATTCAATCTAACACTAGAGAAACTTTGCAAAGCAAAGTAACTAAACAAGATGCGGAATGTAATGTTTAGCACAAGAACAAATGAGATTCAAACGTTGCACTTTAATATATCAAAAGATATACGAATACCCAAAGTGGTATTAGGGTTTACAAAACCTTAAAGTAATAATAATGAAAAACGAAATGAGAAAGACACATATTGCATGCTAACCTAGTGAGTCCTTTTATAGATGCAAGGACCCACGTACAAGATCACTACTAACAAACTATGGAAAGTATTAAGGAATAATAACTGAAACGCGTAAATATCTATTCCATGTTTATCTTGACAGCAGGGCCTTTGACTTCAGCAGGGGAACGGATCCCCCTGCCTTTGTTATTTAGCAGGGGGAACTTACGCTAGCAGGGGTATGAATAATCAACTAGCAGGGGAAACAAATAAGCATAGATTTATTCCCAACAAAAAGAACGAAAGTCCAAGACCAATTCTGAAGATTTATCGAAGAAAAAGTCAAAAGACGGAAGTTTACTTAAAGCCGAAGACCTCAAGTCTTATTTATGAAGAAAATTCAAAGACGAGTTTAAAGAAATCCCGAGACAAAGTCATTAAAGTCGAAGCACTAAGAAGATTAAGGACTTAATGATGCAATTAAAGAAAGAAGAAATAGGGGAGGAAGCTTCCTAAGCACCTCCCTAATCTCCTATAAATAGGATTCATTTTCATTTCATTAGTTTTTGTTGGCTAAGTGTGACAATTAGTCTTCCACCATTTACTTTAATTTCAATTTAAATACATGTCATTTAATAATTGTCTTGCACCTTAAATACCTTTAATTTCAAGTAAGTTTCCCTTTAATTATTGTCAAACTTTACTTTTATTGTTTGATCTCCTATCTTCCTTTCTTGTTTGATCTTAATCTTTATGTTTATTGTTCATGTTCATGTTCTTGAGTTTTATTAAATTGGTTAAGTGGGTTTTGATTATTTTGATTAGTATTGTTAGTTTGATTGTTTTGGATTGTTTGTTTATGATTAGTAGATGTTATTGGATTAGTCTTGTTTAATCTTTTGGTTTATTTTGATTAATTTTATCTAGATTTGTGTTGTTTCTGTATCCCGTGTTCTTCGTTCTTTATGTTATCGTTTCCAGGTTGTTCCGAATCAAGACTTTATTCCGAATCAAGGTTTGTATTTTGGTTATTCCGGATCAAGCTATTTGTTCTGAATCAAGGTTTAGTTCAGGAAGTTCCGAATTAGTGAGGTTCCGAATCAGTGGAAGTTCCGAATCAGCAAAGTTATTCCGGATAAAGTGACATATTCCGGATCAAGGTCTTTCATTCGGAATATTTGATATTCCGGATCAGCTGTTCATTCGAAACATTCCGAACGAAGGAGTTTTTGGTAAATATTCCGAATCAACCTTATTCCGGATCAAGGAGTGTTCATTCGGAACATTCCGAATCAGTGGAAGTTCCGAACCAGCAGAAAGTTACGAATCAAGGGTTCATTCGGAATATATTCCGAATCAAGGTTTTTGGTTAATATTCCGAGTAAAGAAGAACATTCCGAACGAAGGTGACATTCCGGATGAATGTTTATTCTGAATGAGGGTATTATTCCGAATGAGCATTTTCAGTTTCTTTTAAGTTTCTGTTTTTAATTTTTAATTTTGAAGCTTTACTTTTCCCACCTTTTTACTTAGTCACACTTTAAGTTTACTTGCCTTAGATTTATTTTAAGCCTTGCCTTAGTTTAAGTTTTAGTTGCGTTTTAAGTTTTCCTTAGATAGTTTTAAGTTTGCGTTATTTACTTTTAGTGCCCTTTAATTCTTGTCACGCTTTAATTTCTTGCCATTTATTTAAAATTAGATTTAGATTTAAATTACCTACCTTTTACTTTAAAGTTTTTCACTTTTTAATTACTACAACGACACAACTATTTGTTTCACCAAAGACAGCTGAGTCACATAGTTAACCAGTTATCAATTCGATTAGACCAGAACAACGAACTTTAATTTTTAACTGAGTAAAACCTTAGTTATCAAATGGCGCCGCTGCCGGGTCTTTTCGTAAAGATTAACGGTTTTCTGTGAGAGACGCGTTGCTTTTTGGGATCCGTTCACTTGTGAGCGTTATTTTTCTTGCTTAAAAATTTCAAAAAACCATAAAAATTAAAAATTGTTAAAAAATCCATAAAAATTAGAAATTTCAAAATTCCAAAAAGATTTTATTTTTATTGTATATATATATTCTCTTTGTGTTTGGTATTGTTTTCTTTTGCCTTTGTAGGTGTATGCGTACTAGATCTTCTAATTATCAAGAGCCCGAGACTCGAGAAGATTTAGCTATGGCAGGTGTTAACAACAACAATAATCCACCGCACCTTAATAATAACAACAACAATGTTCTTCCACAGCCCGATCTTCGGACAATGGAGGAGCTTTGTAAACCTACCATGTTTGGACGAGGAGGACCGATTGCGCCGATGCAAATCACGGCTCCGGAGTTTTCGTTGAAGCATCACATGATTCAACAAGTGCAAACTAATCCTTTTCGAGGAATGCCTGATGATGATGCCAATAAACACCTCGACAAATTCATTACTATCACTCAAAGCATGAAGTTGCCCGGTGCCACAATGGATGTTCTTCGCCTACAACTCTTCCCACATACTTTATCACACCACGCCGAGAAATGGTTTGATCGTCTCCCAAAGAATTCAATTCATACTTGGGATGACATGACTCAACGCTTTTTGTCGCGCTACTTTCCACCATCCATGGTCACGAGCCTTCGCAATCAAATCAGCGGTTTCATGCAAGAACCCGATGAATCTCTCTTTGATGCTTGGGAAAGATATAATGTTTTGATCGATCGATGTCCAAACCACAACATGCTCCCTGTAACCTTAATTGATACTTTCTACAACGGTTTGACTTTTCGAGATCGTGATACGATTAATGCAGCCACCGGTGGCACATTTATGAAAAGGAGACCCGAGGAGTGTAGAGAGATTATTGAGAACATGACTACTCACCACAAAAATTGGGATTCCTCCGCTTCTTCAAGGAACAACCCGAGATTCAATGTTTCTTCTACTTCAGCAAACCCCGACATGACCGAATTCACCCGCATGATGGCCGAAATGAACAAAAATATCTTGCTTCTCGCTACAAACCAACAACAAGTTAAAGCGGTAGCCAATCCTTGTGAGACATGCGGCGGTCCTCACCCATACACTGATTGTCCTTCTACTCAAGGAAATCCGGAAAACGTGTATGCAGCTTATGGTAATTATTCACCGGAAAATTACCAAGCCCGACCTCAAGGGGATAGAAATTTGCTGAGTTACCTGTCCAACAACTACCTTTCACCCAGTTTTTCTCCTCAAAACCAAAACCCCCACAACAACTATAACAGAAGCAACCAAATCCCACCTCGAGCTTTATTCCTTATCACCCACCCACTCAACAAACCCCACCCATCAATCAAGATGTTGAAGCCTTAATGAGAACCCAAGGAGAGCAAATCAAGAATCTTCAAAGCCAAATTATCAATTTGAAAGGGGATATCACCAAGCAAGGGAATGACATTAGATCCGAGCTTTGATATAATATTCAATCCTCCTTCAGCAATCAAACGAATGATTTGAAGAATATGCTGGCTAGTTTCTTGCCCACCACTCAACCCTCTACCTCGAGTTCTCTACCTTCAAACACCGTCAACAATCCGCGAGCGAATGTGAGTGCTATTACTACCCGTAGTGGAGTTACCATAGTAGGACCACCTATCCCGCCCCCATCATCTACACCTCCTCCACCACCATTTATCCCTACTACCCCCACACCTAGTATTAGTACACCATTACCGTCTCCGCGTCGTTGTGACGAAGTACCCACCAAGAATCCTCCACCAACCCCACCTTCAACATCTCAACCTTCACCTTCTACACCTCTACCACCAACCCCCGCATTCCTTATCCATCTCGCTTAGGCAAGGCCAAAATGCACACCAAGGATAACATTCAAGTGTCAAACTATTTGAAGAAAGTTTCGGAAATGACCGTCACTTTTCCCCTTGTTGAAGCTCTAGCACAAATGCCTAAATTTGTCAAGATGTTTAAGGAATTACTTAGCAAGAAGGAGAAGATGGCCGAGTTTGTTAATACTCGATTGAATGTAAATTGTTATGCCGTCCTTCTTAAAGAACTTCCGGAGAAACTTGGAGATCCCGGTCGTTTTGTGCTTCCTTGTACTTTTAACCAAACCGACAAATTTACTGCCTTAGCCGATCTCGGGGCAAGTATAAATTTGATGCCTTTAAGTGTTTGGAAAAAGTTATCATTGCCCGAACTTACACCCACCAAAATGACTCTTGAGCTAGCCAATCACACTCTCGCTTACCCCGTTGGTATTGCCGAAGACGTGTTCATCAAAGTTGGCACATTCACTTTTCCGGTCGACTTTGTCGTAGTTGATTATGAAATGGATCCTCGTATTCCGTTAATACTTGGACGCCCATTTTTGAGAACCGGTAGAGCTTTAATAGATGTGGATAAATGTGAGCTCATCTTAAGAGTCGGGGATGATGCACAAGTTTTTGAAATGGGGAAGCTTACAAGCAAATCCTATGGAAGAGAATCGGCGAATATGATTAATGTGTTTGATGATTTTGTCATCTACAACAATCCTCTATTCGAGTCTTGCAATGATAATCCACTTTTTCAAGATGATGTGGATGATTCTCTCTCCAATTTGGAACCTTCACCCATATATGATTCTCCACCGATCTTTGATGCTTAAGATGATGATTCTAGCTCAGATTCGGATGATTATGATGATTTTACTTCCGAGTATCCCGACATGCCCACATATGATGATTTTGATGAGGCCAATACTCTCTCGAGTGATTCTTCACATGATGAAGATCCTCCGCCATTACTTGATCCTACTTTGGATGACTACTCATTTGAGGAAGACTTCTCTACTTTTCTTAATACATACTTCCCTCATGAGTGTGATGCTCCTCCTTTAGACTTTGATGATTATGGTCTTGATCCTACATTGGATTTGAAGAAAATTCTTTCAAAGGAGAAGCAACCGGACGACACCAACATCCGCAGCACGTATGATTTAACACCTCTTTGTCCACCTTCTGAGGACGAGATTGTGCATTTTCTTCGCGGATCTTCTTCAAATTCTGCTGAGCCAGAGTGCTATTTTCCCCTAAAGGAAAAGGTGTTCGATCCCGGTATCGATATTCTTCAGCCATCTCAGTATCCATCTGATGAAATAAAAGGAAAAATCTTTGGAACTTTTGAAGATATGCTTGCACCTCTTCACCCTTGCTCCCACCGTGCTCCATCTTTTCTTAAGGGAACCTTGCCTACTCTTCTTTGGCTTGCCTTGTTCGCCTTAAGCTTGTGCTATTTGATGGACGAAAACTATGTATTTGATCCCGGTGGATATGTTTCATTCTTCTTCCTATGTTAATCAAGGTCGAGTCAGGCTCACGACTCGGTGAACAAAAATCAAGCGCTTCTTGGGAGGCAACCCATGTATCTATCTTTTAGCTTTCTTTATCCTAAGTGTAGGGGAGACCCGTTGGTGTTTGCTATTTCCTCTCTTCTAATATTCAAGGATTCGAGCGCTCAAAGATCCACTCTTGTTGATTTTTGACGACCCGTGATTCCGTGTTTCCGTCTTCCCGGTTCTATCCTAAACTCTTTTCGATTTACTATTTTATATTTTCCAATATTAAAATAGGAATCTCTTTAGTTGTCTCTTCCTTAGCGAGATTTAAACAACGTGCACAATATCCTAAGTGTAGGGGAGCTTACTCCCACATGCTTAAACATTGAGGACAATGTTTATATTAAGTGTAGGGGGACCTCTATCGAAGTTAAGTGGCCTTTTCCTTGTATTTGTCCTCATTTTAACCGGAAAATCAATTTTTCGACATTTTTCAAAATTTTTGATCTATTTTGGCCTATTAGTATTTCCCTTTGTATAGTTATTTTTTTTCCTTATTAGAATAAATTTTAATAAAGTGGTTTTAATTTTCAAACGTTGTGAATCTTTTGACTCAACCCGAGTTTACTTATCTAAGTTTACTCTAGCTAGTATCCTTAACATGTTTAAGTCAAGTTTTGCTAGGCTTTTATATAGGGAGCTATAAAACGCGAAAGTCTTAACTCTCACGGGTTAAGAACAAGAACTTTTCGCAAGTTTCTATAATTGATCCTAGAGAGTCGTTTATCAAGGGAACTTTAAAATGCGTTTTCTAAACTTGAAAAAGTCTAAGAATATGCAAGATCCTATAGATGACTCGAAAACCCAAAACATTGATTTAATAGGCTAAGAATCCACGAGTCTCATTCCTTGAGATTTTAAACTGTGGAGAACGAGAGATGATAGAGTCAATTATAAGTTTGGTATTCTTTCGTGAATTTATGTGAGTTAATTATAAGCCTATTCTCCCATCGCTTGCTAATAAATTTATCTGCAATAAATAAGGTTGTATGATTTGAAAAGTTACTTAGCTTCTAGCCCAAGATCGTTTAAAAGTTGCTCGGTATGGATTAGAGTTCATAGCCAAGGCATAACTTATTGAAGCGGGATGCGAAGATTGGCGAGTCCGAAAAGGCCCTAACAAGGCATGAGGGCTACATTTTGTTGCTAAAGATCTAAAGTGATGTGAAGAATCATTTATCAAAAATCAATATGAAGGATCGAGACACACGACGAAAAGCAAAAACTCCCCAAAATTCATGGAGAAGTCTATCCGAAAAGGCCCTAACAGGGTATGAGGATAAATAGATCCAAGTCCAAAAAGGAGGCGGATCGTTGTATATCAAAATCCCAAATAAAGATTGCAGAAAAATGAAGAAGTCGTGGTCCAAATATGAAGAATCTCTCAAAACTTTAAGTGAAGAAATTCCTATTATGAAGAGAAGACCATTATTTCATGAACGTCTCTCAAGATTTGAAGTATGAAGTCGCTGCCAAATATCGGTCCGAGAAAGGTATCAAATCGTGAAGCGAGTTATGCCAAGATATGAACTTTATGAGGTCCTGAGAAGCAGTTTTAAAAGATTTTGTCCTTTAGCTAACTATTGATTAAATCGTTCACTTTATTTTTGGCCTAAATAACTATCGAAATAAGTCAACAATGTATCCTCGTGATCATTCAAGACAACAATAAAATATAAGAGATACACCTAGGAATAAGGGAATCTAAGTAAATAATTGACCCACATGAGTTTGTGTTAGTTTGCTAACTTATAATAACAATGATCTCGTTTTTAAGTTTGGTCTAGAGAAAGTGAAAACTTGAGGATGATGATAATTCATGATATTTTCCAAAACCCGAAGGTATGTTTTTGATTTCTTTACTTTGAATGTTTATAGTTTTCAATTTCTTTAATAAAGGCCAACGTGGATTGATTATGATGAAAAGTGTAATCGTGCTTTGTAATTAATGGATTGCATGAGGACATTGCAATGGTCAAGTGTAGGGGATTTGATAGGTGTGTAAACACCCATCCTTTTTACCACTTAACTACAATAATAACCAAGCCAAAACGTGTATTTTATGTCGTAAATGTCGGAATTATACGTGGTTTGTGTTTTTGTTGTGATTTAGGACGAAATTGTGAAAAGGGGAGAAAACACGGGCATTCACGAGCTTTTATCAAAGAAAAAGACGAAAGACGAAGTCAAGAAATCAAGAGTGCAAAAAGAACGGAAGTCTAAGACCAATTCTGAAGATTTATCGAAGAAAAAGTCAAAAGGCGGAAGTTTACTTAAAGCCGAAGAACTCAAGTCTTTTTTATGAAGAAAATTCAAAGACGAGTTTAAAGAAATCCTAAGACAAAGTCATTAAAGTCGAAGCACTAAGAAGATTAAGGACTTAATGATGCAATTAAAGAAAGAAGAAAGAGGAGAGGAAGCTTCCTAAGCACCTCCCTAATCTCCTATAAATAGGATTCATTTTCATTTCATTAGTTTTTGTTGGCTAAGTGTGACAATTATTCTTCCACCATTTACTTTAATTGCAATTTAAATACATGTCATTTAATTAATTTTCTTGCACCTTAAATACCTTTAATTTCAAGTAAGTTTCCCTTTAATTATTGTCAATCTTTACTTTTATTGTTTGATCTCCTATCTTCCTTTCTTGTTTGATCTTAATCTTTATGTTTATTGTTCATGTTCATGTTCTTGAGTTTTATTAAATTGGTTAAGTGGGTTTTGATTATTTTGATTAGTATTGTTAGTTTGATTGTTTTGGATTGTTTGTTTATGATTAGTAGATGTTATTGGATTAGTCTTGTTTAATCTTTTGGTTTATTTTGATTAATTTTATCTAGATTTGTGTTGTTTCTGTATCCTGTGTTCTTCGTTCTTTCTGTTACTGTTTCCAGGTTGTTCTGAATCAAGACTTTATTCCGAATCAAGGTTTGTATTTTGGTTATTCCGGATCAAGCTATTTCTTCTGAATCAAGGTTTAGTTCAGGAAGTTCCGAATCAGTGAGGTTTCGAATCAGTGGAAGTTCTGAATCAGCAAAGTTATTCTGGATAAAGTGACATATTCCGGATCAAGGTCTTTCATTCGGAATATTTGATATTCCGGATCAGCTGTTCATTCGGAACATTCCGAACGAAGGAGTTTTTGGTAAATATTCCGAATCAACCTTATTCCGGATCAAGGAGTGTTCATTCGGAACATTCCGAATCAGTGGAAGTTCCGAACCAGCAGAAAGTTCCGAATCAAGGGTTCATTCGGAATATATTCCGAATCAAGGTTTTTGGTTAATATTCAGAGTAAAGAAGAACATTCCGAACGATGGTGACATTCCGGATGAATGTTTATTCTGAATGAGGGTATTATTCCGAATGAGCATTTTCAGTTTCTTTTAAGTTTCTGTTTTTAATTTTTAATTTTCAAGCTTTACTTTTCCCACATTTTTACTTAGTCACACTTTAAGTTTACTTGCCTTAGATTTATTTTAAGCCTTGCCTTAGTTTAAGTTTTAGTTGCGTTTTAAATTTGCCTTAGATAGTTTTAAGTTTGTGTTATTTACTTTTAGTGCCCTTTAATTCTTGTCACGCTTTAATTTCTTGCCATTTATTTTAAATTAGATTTAGATTTAAATTACCTGCTCTTTACTTTAAAGTTTTGCACTTTTTAATTACTACAAGGACACAACTATTTGTTTCGCCAAAGAAAGTTGAGTCACATAGTTAACCAGTTATCAATTCGATTAGACCAGAACAACGAACTTTAATTTTTAACTGAGTAAAACCTTAGTTATCATACAGGCATGCTTATAAAAACCTAGATCTAATGATAAGTGTTAACTTAACATGATATACATGAAATAAGCTAGTAGATCTAATGGGAATATTGGGAGGGAACAATATAGCCGTGGGCTATACATTGTTTCTTGGATTGATGGTAGCCTTGGAAACATGCATGTAACCTAGATAATCATAATGTGTTTTTGTAAATGATTACAAGACTTTAAAAACTAGTTAAAGGGGTATCTTGAAAATACCAAGATCTAAAAATATAGCCGTGAGCTATATATGTGGATACATGGATCTATGTTTGATTTCTAGGCCTAAACATAGTTTAAATCTTATTTTGAACTTGTGATTTATTTTCTTGATGTGTACCTAGTTAGATCTAATTTTGTAACACATATAAACTACATGCAACCCTAAAATGGGACTTGACTTATCTTATTATGCTATACCTAATATAGGCCGTGGGTTATAAGTTCCTGTTAGGGCTTATGACCTACTTATAACCTTATAACACACCTAGATCTAAATTTGGTATATAACATAAAACAAAACGAAAGTTTTAATCATTTAGATTGGAAAACTAAATAATAATAAGCTCATGATAAGCTTATAAGAATATCCTAAGTAAAAATATACATAAATTGTAAATTAATGTTAATGGATTAATTAAGTCCATGAAATGTTAATTCAAAACTTAAATGGACCCAATAAGCCCATTTTATAAATTAACCTAAATGGACTTAATATCACAATTAAGCCCATCCAACTAATTAAAGGGATTTAACAATGTACTAGGCCCAATAGATGATTTAAAGGCTCACTCAAATGAAGTGGTGGACTTGAAATGTATCTAAGCCCACTAAAAATAGCCCATTTGATGTTAAGCCCATTTAAAGAGCCCACATAAGTATAGATGATAAAATGAAAGATTTTATAATAAAATATAACTTATAAAAACTATTTGGATGAAAATGACAATTTATAAAACTTAAGGACTAAAGCCGTATCTTATGAAACTTATTTTAATAAGCTAGTGAGCACAAGGACTGAAAATGTAAATATCCAAAAGTCTATGGTTTAATAATTATTTTCCGTGGCAATATTAAACCCTAGGGACCATTTTGGGAAGCTATTAAAAGTTATTTTGTTATTCTAAAACCCTAAGGACCATTTGGGCAATAATCTGAAACTTAAAGAAACCCTAGGGGCTGTTTTGTCATTTTAGCGAAGTTACAAAACCTAGATAATACTAGAGGGACTAAATCTGCCATAAGCCGAAACTATAACAAGCCCTAGGTACTAAATATGTAAAATCCGAAAGTTTTACTTGTTTAAAAATCTAGAGGGACTAGTCTTGCCATATCTCGAAACATTTCCAAGCCCTAAATCTAAAATCTATTTTAATTATAATAAAACATAATTAAAATACTTAGACCACAAGAACTAAGGTATAAATTCTTAAGTTTATATTATTTTAAAATAATTCATGAAAACATTAAAGTAAACAAAATATTTTGTATATAAAATATTTATATTTACTTTAGGAAATAATTATAAACAAATATGAATATGTATTGTTAATACCTGTACTCATATACTTTTAAGAAATAAAATTATGTGAACGTTAATTAAATTAAATGTTTAATACGAGGCTTTTGGCCAGTATAAAAATTATCGTTCTTTGTCGTATGTCTAATCAAATTGATTACTGGTTTAACGTGCGACTCAGCTGTCTTTTGGTGAAAACAAATGTTGTGTCGTTGTAGTAAAATTAAAAGTGCAAAAACTTTAAAGTAAAAGGTAATTAAAGCTGAAAAAGATTGAAAATAAATGACGAGAATTTAAAGCGAGACGAGAAATTAAAAGGCAATTAAAGTAAATAAATCTAACGCAAACTTAAAACTATCCTAAAGGCAAACTTAACTAAGGGTAAGCTTAAACTAAATCTAAGGCAAGTAAACTTAAAGTACAACTAAGTAAAAAACGGGAAAATTAAAGCTTAAGAATTTAAAAACATAAACTTAAAATAAACTAAAAACAGCTCATTCGGAATAAACCTTCGTTCGGAATAAATCATTCGTTCGGAATGTCACCTTCGTTCGGAATAATTCTTCTTCACTCGGAATATTTACCTCATGCGGAATAAAGCTTCATTCAGAATATTGCTTCATCCAGAATAAAACGTTCATCCGGAATAACCTTTCATCCGGAATGAAAGACTCACCCGGAATATGGGTTCATCCGGAATATACCTTTCACTCGGAATAAACGTTGATCCGGAATAAATCCTTCGTCCGGAATAAAAACTTCGTTCGGAATATCTGTTGATCCGGAATAAATGTATTCGGAATAAATCCGATTCATTCGGAATAACAGGCTGATTCAGAAAGATTGTTCATTCGGAATAAGGGGTTCATCCGGAATAACGTTTCATCCGGAATGTTGGTTTATTCGGAATAGGCCCTTCGTCTGGAATAACACCTTTATTCAGAATAATTGGTTTATCCGGAATATACACTTGATCCGGAATAAACTAAAATAACCCCTTCATTCGGAATGTATGCTTTATCCGGAATAAATGGTTCACTCGGAATAATCCACTTATCCGGAATGTTACCTTTATTCGGAATAATCACAACACAACCTTCATCCGGAATAACTTGTCTTGATTCGGAATAACCTGGAGAAACAAACAATAGCGAAGAACATGGGGAAGAAATAGAACACGAATCTAGACAAAACTAATCAAAATCAACCAAAAGATTAAACCAAAACAACCACTAATGATCTAATAACAATAACCTATCAATCCAAATCAACAAAACTAACAATAATAACCACAATAATCAAAACCCACTTGATCAAATTAATAAAAACTTAAGAACATGAACATAAACATAAAACATAAAGATTAAAGATTAAACACGAAAGGTAGATAGGAGATTAACAATAAAAGTAAAGATTAACAACAATAAAAAGGAAACTTACTTGAATTTAAGGAATTAAAGTGCAAGACAATTAAGTAAATGACATGAATTTAAAGTGCAAGTAATTAAAATGGTGGAAGAACTAATTGTCACTATTAGCCAACAAAACTAAACAAATGACTAATGACTCTAGGGGATGAGGTGATTAGTGGAAGGAAGCTTCCTCCTCTCTTTCTTCTATCTTTTAATTATCATTTAATCCTTCGTCTTTAGTCCTTAATCTTTTAACTTCTTCGACCTTTTAGACTTTGTGTCGGGATTACTTTGAACTCGTTTTGTAATTTCTTCATAAATTAGACTTGAGTTCTTCGGCTTTTAGTAAACTTCCGTCTTTTGACTTTTTATTCGATAAATCTTCAGAATTGGTCTTGGACTTCCGTTCTTTTTGCACTCTTGATTTCTTGACTTCGTCTTTTGTCTTTTTCTTCGATAAAAGCCCGTGAAAGCCGTGTTTTCTTCCCTTTTAACATTTTGATCCTAAAATCACAACAAAAACACAAACCACGCATAATTCCGACATTTACGACATAAAATACACGTTTTGGCCTGGTTATTATTGTAATTAAGTGGTAAAAGGATGGGTGTTTACACACCTATCAAATCCCCTACACTTGACCATTGTAATGTCCTCATGCAATGCATTAGTTACAAAGCACGTTTTACATTTTCCATCATAATCAATCCACACTGGCCTTTATTAAAGAGATAGAAAATAACAAAACAAGTAAAGAAATCAAAGACTTACCTTAGGGTTTTGGAAAGTCATGAATGATTATCATCCTCAAGTTTCACGTTCCCCATACCTAGCTTAAAAACGAGATCGTTGTTATTATAAGTTAGAAAACTAATATGAACTCATGTGGGCCAATTATTCACTTAGACTCCCTTATTCCTAGGTGTATCTCTTATATTTTATTATTGTCTTGAATGATCACGAGATGCATTATTGACTTATTTCGATAGTTTATTAGGCCGAAAATAAAGTGGAACGATTTAATCAATAGTTAGCTAAAAGATAAAATCTTTTAAAACTGCTTCTCGGGACCTCATAAAGTTCATATCTTGGCATAACTCGCTTCGCGATTTGAGACCTTTCTCGGACCGATATTTGGCATTGACTTCATACTTCAAATATTGAGAGACGTTCACGAAATAATGGTCTTCTCTTTATAATAGGAATTTCTTCACTTGAAGTTTTGAGAGATTCTTCATATTTGGACCACGACTTCTCCATTTTTCTCCAATCATTACTTTGGACTTTTGATATACAACGATCTGCCTCCTTTTAGGACTTGGATCTATTTATCCTCATACCTTGTTAGGGCCTTTTTGGATAGACTTCTCCATGATCTTTTGGGGAGTTTTTGGTTTTCGTCGTGTGTCTCGATCCTTCATATTGATTTTTGATAAATGATTCTTCACATCACTTTTGGATCTTTAGAAACAAAATGTAGCCCTCATGCCTTGTTAGGGCCTTTTCGGACTCGCCAATCTTCGCATCCCGCTTCAATAAGTTATGCCTTGGCTATGAACTCTAATCATTACCGAGCAACTTTTAAACGATTTTGGGCTAGAAGCTAAGTAACTTTTCAAATCGTACAACCTTATTTATTGCAGATAAAATTAATTAGCAAGCGATGGGAGAATAGGCTTATAATTAACTCACATAAATTCACGAAAGGATACCAAACTTATAATTGACTCTATCATTTCTCGTTCTCCACAATTTAAAATCTCAAGGAATGAGACTCGTGGATGCTTAGCCTATTAAATCAAAGTTTTGGGTTTTCAAGTCTTCTATAGGATCTTGCAAACTCTTAGACTTTTTCAAGTTTAGAAATCGCATTTCAAAGTTCCCTTGATAAACAACTCTCTAGGATCAATTATAGGAACTTGCGAAAAGTTCTTGTTCTTAACCCGTGAGAGTTAAGACTTTCGCGTTTTAAAGCTACCTATATAAAAGCCTAGCAAAACTTGACTTAAACACGTTAAGGATACTAGCTAGAGTAAACTTAGATAAGTAAACTCGGGTTGAGTCAAAAGATTCACAACATTGAAACTTAAAACCACTTTATTAAACTTTTATTCTAGCAACGAAATAAAATAACTATACAAAGGAAAAACTAATAGGCCAAAATAGATCAAAAATTTTGAAAAATGTCGAAAAATTGATTTTCCGGTTAAAATGAGGACAAATACAAGGAAAAGGCCACTTAACTTCGATAGAAGTCCCCCCTACACTTGATATAAACATTGTTCTCAATGTTTAAGCGTGTGGGAGTAAACTCCCCTACACTTAGGACATTGTGCACGTTGTTTAAATATCGCTAAGGAAAAGACAACTAACGAGATTCCTATTATAATATTGGAAAATATAAAATAGTGAATCGAAAAGAGTTTAGGATAGAACCGGGAAGACGGAAACACGGAATCACGGGTCGTCAAAAATATCAAGAGTGGATCATTGAGCGCTCGAATCCCTGAATATGAGAAGAGAGGAAATAGCAAACACCAACGGGTCTCCCCTACACTTAGGATAAAGATAGCTAAAAGATAGATACTTGGGTTGCCTCCCAAGAAGCGCTTGATTTTTGTTCACCGAGTCGTGAGCCTGAATCGACCTTGATTATGATACGAAGAAGCATGAAACACATCCACTGGGATCAAATACATAATTTTCGTCCATCAAATAGCACAAGCTTAAGGCGAACAAGGCAAGCCAAAGAAGAGTAGGCAAGGTTCCCTTAAGCAAAGATGGAGCATGGTGGGAGCAAGGGTGAAGAGGTGCAAGCATATCTTCAAAAGTTCCAAAGATTTTTCCTTTTATTTCATCAGATGGATACTGAGATGGCTTGAAAAGTGCAATACCGGGGTCGAACACCTTTTCCTTTAGGGGAAAATAGCACTCAGGCTCAGCAGAATTTTAAGAAGATCTGCTAAGAAAATGCACAACCTCGTCCACAGAAGGTGGACAAAGAGGTGTCAAAACATACGTGCTGCGGATGTTGGTGTCGTCCGGTGTCGGCTCCTTTGAAAGAATTTTCTTCAAATCCGTAGAAGGATGAAGACCATAATCATCAAAGTATAAAGGAGGAGCATCACTCTCATGAGGGAAGTATGTATTGAGAAAAGTAGAAAAGTCTTCCTCAAATGAGTAGTCATCCAAAGTATGATCAAGCATGGATGACGGAGGATCTTCGTCATGTGAAGAATCACTCGAAAGAGTATCGGCCTCATCAAAATCATCATAAGTGGGCATGTCGGGATACTCGGAAGTAAAATCATCATAATCATCTCCAGCGGAACTAGAATCATCATCATAAGCATCATAGATCGGTGGAGAATCATATATGGGTGAAGGTTCCAAATTGGAGAGAGAATCAACCACATCATCTTGAAACAGTGGATTATCATTGCAAGAATCGAATAGAGGATTGTTGTAGACGATAAAATCATCAAGCACATTAATCATATTCATCGATTCTCTTCCATTATATTTGCTTGTAAGCTTCCCCATTTCAAAAACTTGTGCATCATCCCCGACTCTTAGGATGAGTTCACACTTATCCACATCTATTAAAGCTCTACCGGTTCTCAAAAATGGGCGTCCAAGTATTAACGGAATACGAGGGTCCATTTCATAATCAACAACGACAAAGTCGACCGGAAAAGTGAATGTGCCAACTTTAATGAACACATCTTCGGCAATACCAACGGGGTAAGCGAGAGTGCGATTTGCAAGCTCAAGAGTCATCTTGGTGGGTGTAAGGTCGGGCAATGATAACTTTTTCCAAACACTTAAAAGCATAAAATTTATACTGGCCCCGAGATCGGCTAAGGCAGTAAATTTGTCGGTTTGGTTAAAAGTATAAGGTAGCACAAAACGACCGTGATCTCCAAGTTTTTCCGGAAGTTCTTTAAGAAGGATTGCAGAGCAATTTTCATTCAAGCGAGTATAAACAAACTCGACCATTTTCTCCTTCTTATTAAGCAATTCCTTAAACATCTTGACAAATTGTGGCATTTGGGCAAGATCTTGAACAAGGGTAAAGGTGACTTTCATTCCGGCAATCTTTTCCAAAAAGTTAGCGACCAGAATGTCATTCTTAGTCAAAATTCTAGCCTTGTTGAGTCAAGAAGGGTATGGAATGTTGGGGTTATAGTTGGAAGGTGGGGTTGGTGGAGGATTCTTGTTGGGTATTTCTTCATGACGAGGCGGAGACGGTAATGGTGACTAATACTAGGTGTGGGAGTAGTAGGGATACATGGTGGTGGAGGAGGTGTGGATGGAGTAACTGGGGGTGGGATAGATGGTCCTACTAAAGTTTCTCCCCTACGGGTAGTAATAGCACTCACATTCGCTCTCGGGTTGGTGACGGTGTTTGAAGGTAGAGAGCCCGAAGTAGAGGGTTGAGTGGTTGGTAAGAAACTAGCCAGCATATTTTTCAAATCATTCGTTTGATTGCTGAAGGAGGATTGTATATCATTTCGAAGCTCGGATCTAATGTCATTACTTTGCTTAGTGATATCCCCTTTCAAATTGATAATTTGGCTTTGCAGATTCTTAATTTGCTCTCCTTGGGTTCTCATTAAGGCTTCAACATCTTGATTAATGGGTGGGGGTTGTTGAGCGGGTGGGTGATAAGGATTAGAAGCTCTAGGTGGGATTTGGTTGCTTCTAGTGTAGTTTTTGTTGGGATTGTGGTTTTGAGGAGAAAAACCGAGTGAAAGGTAGTTGTTAGACCGGTAACTTAGCAAATTTTGATCCCCTTGAGGTCGGGCTTGGTAATTTTCCGGTGAATAATTACCATAAGCCGCATACACGTTTTCCGGATTTCCTTGAGTAGAAGGACAATCAGTGTATGAGTGAGGACCGCCGCATGTCTCACAAGGATTGGCTACCACTTTAACTTGTTGTTGTTGGTTTGAAGCGATGAGCAAGATATTTTTTTTCATTTCGGCCATCATGCGGGTGAATTCGGTCATGTCGGGGTTTGCTGAAGTAGAAGAAACATTGACTCTCGGGTTATTCCTTGAAGAAGCGGAGGAATCCTAATTTTTGTGGTGAGTAGTCATGTTCTCAATAAGCTCTCTACACTCCTCGGGTCTTCTTTTCATAATGTGCCACCGGCGGCTGCATTAATCGTATCACGATCATGAAAAGTCAAACCGTTATAGAAAGTATCAATTAAGGTAACGGGGAGCATGTTGTGGTTTGGACATCGATCGATCAAAACATTATATCTTTCCCAAGCATCAAAGAGAGATTCATTGGGTTATTGCATGAAACCGCTGATTTGATTTCGAAGGCTCGTGACCATGGATGGTGGAAAGTAGCGCGACAAAAATCGTTGAGTCATGTCATCCTAAGTATGAATGGAATTCTTTGGGAGACGATCAAACCATTTTTCGGCTTGGTGTGATAAAGTATGTGGAAAGAGTTGAAGGCAAAGAACATCCATAGTAGCACCAGGCAACTTCATGCTTTGAGTAATAGTAATGAATTTTTCGAGGTGCTTGTTGGCATCATCATCCGGTATTCCGCGGAATGGATTAGTTTTCACTTGTTGGATCATGTGATGCTTCAACGAAAACTCCGGAGCTGTGATTTGCATCAGCGCAATCGGTCCTCCTCGTCGAAACATTGTGGGTTGACAAAGCTCCTCCATTGTCCGAAGATCGGGCTGTGGAAGAACATTGTTGTTGTTATTGTTGAGGTGCGGTGGATTATTGTTGTTGTTCACACCTGCCATAGCTAAATCTTCACGAGTCTCGGGCTCTTGATAAGTTGAAGATCTAGTACGCCTACACCTACGAAAGCAAAAGAAAACAATACCAAAGAAATAGACAATATATATACACTATAAAGAAAATAAAATCTTTTTGGATTTTTTGAAATTTTTTTATTTTTATGGATTTTTGGAAATTTTTAAGCAAGAAAGTAACACTCACGAATGAACGGATCCCAAAAAAAACAACGCGTCTCTCACAGAAAATCGTTAATCTTTACGAAAAGAGCCGGCAACGGCGCCATTTAATACGAGGCTTTTAGCCAGTATAAAAATTATCGTTCTTTGTCGTATGTCTAATCGAATTGATTACTGGTTTAACGTGCGACTCAGCTGTCTTTTGGTGAAAACAAATGTTGTGTCGTTGTAGTAAAATTAAAAGTGCAAAAACTTTAAAGTAAAAGGTAATTAAAGCTGAAAATGGTTGAAAATAAATGACGAGAATTTAAAGCGAGACGAGAAATTAAAAGGCAATTAAAGTAAATAAATCTAACGCAAACTTAAAACTATCCTAAAGGCAAACTTAACTAAGGGTAAGCTTAAACTAAATCTAAGGCAAGTAAACTTAAAGTGCAACTAAGTAAAAAAACGGGAAAATTAAAGCTTAAGAATTTAAAAACATAAACTTAAAATAAACTAAAAACAGCTCATTCGGAATAAACCTTCGTTCGGAATAAATCACTCGTTCGGAATAATTCTTCTTCACTCGGAATATTTACCTCATGCGGAATAAAGCTTCATTTGGAATATTGCTTCATCCAGAATAAAACGTTCATCTGGAATAACCTTTCATCCGGAATAAAAGACTCATCCGGAATACGGGTTCATCCGGAATATACCTTTCACTCGGAATAAACGTTGATCCAGAATAAATCCTTCGTCCGGAATAAACACTTCGTTCGGAATATCTGTTGATCCGGAATAAATTTATTCGGAATAAATCCGGTCCATTCGGAATAACAGGCTGATTCGGAAAGATTGCTCATTCGGAATAAGGGGTTCATCCGGAATAACGCTTCATCCGGAATGTTGGTTTATTAGGAATATGCCCTTCGTCCGGAATAACACCTTTATTCGGAATAATTGGTTTATCCGGAATATACACTTGATCCGGAATAAACTAAAATAACCCCTTCATTCGGAATGTATGCTTTATCCGGAATAAATGGTTCACTCGGAATAATCCACTTATCCGGAATGTTACCTTTACTCAAAATAATCACAACACATCCTTCATCCGGAAAAACTTGTCTTGATTCGGAATAACCTGGAGAAACAAACAGTAGCGAAGAACATGGGGAAGAAATAGAACACGAATCTAGACAAAACTAATCAAAATCAACCAAAAGATTAAACCAAAACAACCACTAATGATCTAATAACAATAACCTATCAATCCAAATCAACAAAACTAACAATAATAACCACAATAATAAAAACCCACTTGATCAAATTAATAAAAACTTAAGAACATGAACATAAACATAAAGCATAAAGATTAAAGATTAAACAAGAAAGGTAGATAGGAGATTAACAATAAAAATAAAGATTAACAACAATAAAAAGGAAACTTACTTGAATTTAAGGAATTAAAGGGCAAGACAATTAAGTAAATGACATGAATTTAAAGTGCAAGTAATTAAAATGGTGGAAGAACTAATTGTCACTATTAGCCAACAAAACTAAACAAATGACTAATGACTCTATTTATAGGGGAGGAGGTGATTAGTGGAAGGAAGCTTCCTCCTCTCTTTCTTCTTTCTTTTAGTTATCATTTAATCCTTCGTCTTTAGTCCTTAATCTTTTAACTTCTTCGACCTTTTAGACTTTGTCTCGGGATTACTTTGAACTCGTTTTGTAATTTCTTCATAAATTAGACTTGAGTTCTTCGAATTTTAGTAAACTTCCGTCTTTTGACTTTTTCTTCGATAAATCTTCAGAATTGGTCTTGGACTTCCGTTCTTTTTGCACTCTTGATTTCTTGACTTCGTCTTTTGTCTTTTTCTTCGATAAAAGCCCGTGAAAGCCGTGTTTTCTTCCCTTTTAACATTTTGATCCTAAAATCACAACAAAAACACAAACCACGCATAATTCCGACATTTACGACATAAAATACACGTTTTGGCCTGGTTATTATTGTAATTAAGTGGTAAAAGGATGGGTGTTTACACACCTATCAATGTTACTGCGTAAATATATTATAAGTAAACCCCCTTATGTTTACTTAAATATAGAACATAGTTATGAAATTTAACGGGATGTTATTGATACAAGTACTATAAACGCGTTTCATATTTTTAAGTAAAACATTTTCTTTTATGTTTACTTAGATGTAGAACTCAATTGTAAAATTGGATGATTACTATAAATACATGGATGCTAACTAATAGTAATAGTTAAACATGCGATGTGAGCTTAGAAATGAAACTTATAGAAATAAGTTAAATGGATATTGATGTTGCTTGAACTATGGTCATTTAGATAAATACTATAGTGTGAATGAACTGAATAAAATCCGTATAAGCATACATATATGTTCTTTGTACTATCTATTAAGACTGCACTATCTGATTAGGCATAACTTGGGTGTGAACTTTAATTGGATATATGTGCTAAACAAGCAATTTCCTACTCCCAAGTGAGTTTACAGCCCCGTTTAAACTTTGATAAAACTTTCCCTTTTGGGAAAGAAAATATGCAAACATATATTGGACACGTCTGGATTGTATAAACTGGATTATGATTGCTTACTACTGAAACTGTTAAATGGTTGTAAATCGCCCGAATGTTATAAATAGATCTATTAGGGATTGACCATCCCCGTCTGGGTGAGTCATGCTCACTATGCCTTGGCCGGGACAATAGACGTATACCATGTTGGAACAGGAATGGGTGTCTTTTTGTAAGACACTACGTCCTCATCTGTTGAGGACTATCGGGTTAAGCTTCAGTTTCTAATAATAAACAAATGTTATTTACATTTTTGTAAGAATGCTTTGTGAATTATTACTTCTATGATTATTGTACGTCCAAACTAATTAATTGTTAAAATCTGTAAATTCACCAACTTTATGTTGACCCGTTAGTATGTTTTGCACAGGAATATAAAGTTAGTACATGGTGTGTGCATGGCCTTCAGCATCTTAGAAATCTGCATCATAGGACTCGTCCGGGTTTCTATTTGGGAAACTCAACTAAACACTCTCCACCATGTTTAAGACAACTTTTATTCATTTGTTAAAATAAACATGTAATCTGATTTAACTTACTTTTATCTTATGCTCTACGGACTATATGCTATCGATCCACCCTTGTGACGTCTCCGGGAATATCTTCCGCATATTTTGACCCTACCCGGGGTGTAACAGAGAATGGTATCAGAGCATTAGTTATATAGAACCAGATAAATTTTTAAATAAAATAAAAATAAAATGAATTTTTCTTTTATTTAAAACTGGACTTTGATTTATAAAACTCTTTGTGGGATTTTATTTTGGGACCGTCTTAGTTAAGCATATAGATCTTAGGTCATTTTATGCTATGTGAACTAATTGTATATATATGTATGTTTACTACATTTTATTATTAATACTGTTTAGTAAGGTATTGTTATATGTCAAACGTGCCACACTTGAAAATTTTACACTATATAGTAAAATACTGAAATGCGAATATGAGTAATATTAAACTAAATTTCACACTTACTAACTGAGAAATGAACTACTTACATGATAGTACATATATATGTATAAGTATAAATATTTGTAACCTCAAAACATTCTAAAAATTGTTTAAGAAGGGATATATTTCATAAAGCATGTAATCTCAAGAATATTATTCTTTGTTTGTAAGCCTATACTCACTTCAAACATAAAATGATATTATTTCAGAGCATCATGACTCCACCTACTGCATCTACGACTCTTCTACCCAGAGTAGCTCCTGCTCCAGTTGTCTGTCCATCCCCACGATCGACGCAGTGTGGATGGTTGTCAGCCTCAGATTCAGAGGATGACCCAGCCACCGAAGCGGTACTCCCAAAGGACCTATTTTCTATCTCAGCATCAGCCACACCGGCCCCAACCTCTATGGAGGAGGACCGGGTCCCTTCTAGCATACCATCTTCCATGCCTCTATCCTTTTCATCAGGTTATTTCTCCGGACCCACGCTCGTCTCTACTTATGAGGTCGGGGAAGGCTCCGGGTCAGGACGTATCGATCCCATCCAGACCCAGATCTCCGCATTGGCTGCACGCCATGAGCAAGAGATATCCGACCTCCGCAGCCAGTTGACAGTCAGTCAACAGAGCCATGCCGTCATCTATGAGCGTATCGACACTCTTTTCCGTACTAGGAGGGAAGACTTCCAGACTGCCAAGGGCATCCAGGCTAGGACGGGCGAAGCACTAAAGTGGTTACTGGAAGAGAACTACCGCCTCCACCAGCGCATTCAGGTCATAGAGGGTCTATAGCATCAGACCCATGCTGCTCTTGCTACTCAGGAGCAATCCTTGTCCATCTTCTTTGATCTCGCCACTATCCGACATGATGGGTTTATTGGGGAGATAGCTTACCTCTGAGGGGTTGTCTATAGGCTCCAGGACTAGCTACTGTCTGCACTCCGTTCGCTCAAGGAGAACCGAACGACAGTTCGAACTTTGTCGAACACCAGGAAAAATTCTGCAGCCCTACCAGCTCCATCGGCATCGTCAGCCCCGACATCATCTAGTGGACCATCCAGGCAGGATTAGTATAGAAGTGCTAGACTTCTTGTACATCATGATAGTTCACGGGCTACATCCCAGCTATCATGATATAGGGCCTTTGTACTTTTACTTCTTTTCCGCTTTTGGTGACGTAATCCCGTAACTTATCTTTCCTTTTCTTTGGGGATTTATGTTGGATATGATGTACTTAAGACAATGTGTACCACTACCCGGAGCAAGGCTAGCCAAACCTTGTTCCGGATTTGATATGCTTGACGAATGTTTAAAATTCCCTATGAAACTTTGCATGAAATCACTCTCTTATGTTATATCTGTTGTGCAACGTATTATATTATGAAATCCTGACAGTTTGTCTAAATTTGTTATGAAGTTTATGCATGAAAACATTCTCTTGCAAATAATATAAAAACTCCACTAACGATTGAATTAATAATCTCATTTTGTGTATGATTATAGACAAATGGTGATTTCCCAATCGAACCCCAATAATGCAATTGTCTTCAATATCGCTAATACCGAAGTACCTGAAGCTACTCATAATGTTACCGCTGCTCAACTCCGGGAGATGATTGGTGAAAGCATTTCGGCAGCCATGACAGTCAGAGAAGCTAATGTGGGTGATGACCCAAACCCCAACATACGCAGAAACAACTCCAGCAGGGGCTGTTCGTACCTCGACTTCTTGAAATGCAAACCCTCATACTACCGAGGAAAAGAAGGAGTTGTTGAACTAATGCGTTGGTTTGAAAGACTTGAGACAGTCTTCCGCATCAGTGATTGTGCTGACGAAAATAGAGTAAAGTATGCTACCTACACTCTACTCGACTGTGCCCTTACTTGGTGGAACTCTATGGTCACCACCCTTGGACATGCCGCTGCTTATACTCTCACTTGGGCCAACCTCAAGGAAAGAATGACTGAGAAGTACTGTCCAAGAGGAGAAATGAAGAAGTTGGAAGTTAAGCTGTGGAATCTCAAGTGTAAAAACAATGATATCATTTGGTACAACCAAAGATTTCAAGAGTTAAGCTCGATGTGCACCAGAATGTTTTCTCTAAGGAGAGACAAGATTGAAAAGTATGTCAGTGGACTCCCTGACAACATTCATGACAATGTGCTAGCTGCACGACCCACCACTGTGGAAGGTGCCATGGAAATTACGACCGAGCTGATCAACAAACGAAACCGCAACTTGTCTGAGAGACAAGTAGACAACAAGAGAAAAACCGAAGAAAACACTCGTAGCCAGCACCAACAGCCTCTCAAAAAGCAAAACGTTGGGCGAACAGATAACACTACTCCGCCAACCCGCACCAAGAACTACTCAGGAACAAAGCCCAAGTGTTCGAAATGCAACTACCACCATATTGCTAGAGTGCAATGTCAAGGATGTTACCAGTGCGGCCAGCAAGGCCATTTTGTTCGCGAGTGTCCAACCAATGTTGCTACCCCAGGCCGACCCAACACCAATCCTGGAAACTGCAACAAGGGCAAGTCTAACGCACAAAGGAGTGGTAGCGGGCCGAAGAAAGTTGTGATATGTTACGAGTGTGGAAACCCTGGGCACGTGAGACCTGATTGTCCCAAGAGGGTCAACCAGAAGAAGGACGACAAAGGAACTCCCTGGAAGGTATACATGGCCGGCAATTCCCCAACAAACCCAGGCCCCAACATCGTACCTGGTACGTCCTTACTAAACAAATGATATACATCTATCATGTCTGATACATGTGTAGGACAAAGCACCTTAATTGCTAAATTTAGTAAGGTAATGGAAATCCCCCCCGGTAGTTCTAGGCTCCTGTTATGCTGTGGGATAGTCGACGAAAAAGTTATGATAGTTAAACACCCTCATCTGAGGTTGTTCCTTAAAAACATTCCGAGTCAGCCGTCTTACACCAATCAGAGCCTAGAAAGCCTTGATAACTTTAATGTCGTTTTTAGCACAAATTGACTGGTAAGTAACATGCGAGTATCCCTTATAGCCAAAAAATGGGTTTGTGCACCTTGGTAAGATGAAACCTTGATTATACTAGGGAGCTATAACCCCGGTATAGTTGACATTGGATAACACTAGACTTAGTGTCATCTCTAGCACCAACGGGCTAAAGAATATTTGGTCCGAATGTGACTCGTTTCCTTAACCCGTTTCTTCCCTGCCTAACCCTGAAGGACACACCGAACCCACAATGGGTGTATTTTGTAGGGCTACTTCCACCACCTAGACAACCCTAAAACCCGAAAGGCACATCCAACTCACAATGGATGTACTTTGTAGGGCTACGTTTGGCATCCCCCGTAAGGAATTGATGAATGTCCTATGCTTTTGGACATTCCTTTTTCCTCTTCGGGTCTAATTAGTTCGACAAAACCATCACCTACTAGATGCTGGGAGATGAGAATTCCACTCACTAGAAGTCAAAATTCATGGAAAATTTTGAACCAGTAATAATGAAGCATGACCCTTGTTGCGACACCCTGTAAGGCGCACACTTCTTTATTCATGGTATCTTCTTTTATTTCCACCATTTGAGATACTTCTTTTTTGCGCCCCTCTCACTCAGCCTCACGGCAAAAGAAACAGATTCCTTACAACTTTTTATACAAATGCCATCGACAACAATCTTAACCTCCTTGTTGGGTAGAAACTTTAGTACCATTGACTAATGTTTGTACCCGGCTGCCTTGAGGTAAAAGATCGTAAGTCTTTTCTCAAAAGATGCTAAGATAGGAGGGGTTAAAGTTAAACATGTTTGTCTTACCTTCAACCCCCAGTTCTTCATCCGCGAGTATGGGGATATAACGTGTATCTCACCCATGAAAAGGATGTAAAAATAATGCATTCCAAGATTCCCCAACGTATGAAATATATTGGCGTGTCCTCCCCATATCAGAAACCATTTGCAATGAATTTGTCCTCCCGACCAAATCCACCACGCCGATGGTCCCCTCCCAGATCCGAGACAAGTACGACTACAATACACATTGAGAAGCCCCTCGCCTACCCATCCACAGCAGCAATCCCCTTTACTGCTCAATCGGATGTATAGTGCGATCCGGATAAAGATCTCTTTGCATTCCTCGCCTACCCATCCACAGCAGCAGTCTCCTTTACTACTCAATCGGATGTATAGTGCGATCCGGATAAAGATCTCTTTGCATTCCTCGCCTACCCACCCACAGCAGCAGTCCCCTTTACTGCTCAATCGGATGTATAGTGCGATCTGAATAAAGATCTCTTTGCATTCCTCGCCTACCCATCCACAGCGGCAGTCTCCTTTACTGCTCAATCGGATGTATAGTGCGATCCGGATAAAGATCTCTTTGCATTCCTCGCCTACCCATCCACAGAAGCAGTCCCTTTTACTGCTTAATCGGATGTATAGTGCGATTCAGATAAAGATCTCTTTGCATTCCTCGCCTACCCATCTGCAGCAGCAGCCTCCTTTATTGCTCAATCGGATGTATTGTGCGATCCGGATAAAGATCTCTTTGCATTCCTCGCCTACCCATCTGCAGCAGCAGCCTCCTTTACTGCTAAATCGGATGTATAGTTCAATCCGGGTAAAGACCTCTTTACATTCTCTTATGTTCACCTATAATGATGGAAGCTTCCATAAATGCCAGATTAGGCGTATAAGAATAACCTAGATGTGGACCACCTCGCGTTGTGCCGCCATCCATACCTTAGAGAGAACCTGAAACAAATCATGTACTTAGAACATCTCTTACTTATAACTAGGGTTTTAGTAGCTTTGAGGACAAAGGTAAAATAACGGGGTGGTACTGTAAAATCCATGATTTTACCATGATTTTTATGTGATAGATTTCCACCCAATTATCCTAGAACATAAACTCATGTGTTACAATTCTATGGGTCATGTGTGCATTTGTCTAAACATGTACGTATACTTGTACATACACACTTGTTGAAACAAGATTCATAATGTGAACCTTATACATAAAACTAGGGATAGCAAGTAAGTAAGATGTATACTTAGTATTGGAAATACTCAACACATAGACAAAAATTCGAAAAATAAGCTACACCATGGACTTATGGCCGTGTATATGTGTATGCATAAGTTTAGGTATCCCTAAACTTCCTTGGACTAACCCAAAGTTAGGTATTTCTTATGATCTAGCCTAACTCAAGCCCACACAAGCCCACCCTTTTCTTTAGATAGCCTTACACAGCACACACATGCATATGTGGAAGAAGAAGGGTTGTCTTGGAAAGGGAAGAGCTTACACTTGGAACTAATTCCCTTACCAAGGCAATCATACCTTTTGTATTCTCTTCCCTCTTTCATCTTTAAGCCGAAAACACACACATTTCCCTCTCTCATACATGCAACTCATTTCTCTCTACTCCTTCTCTCTCAAACATTTCGGCCATAAGCCACAAAAATCCAAAGTAGATTCATAAAATCAACCAAATCTTTGTCCCATCTTGATTACCAATCAATTGGTAGCATCATTCTCTTGGAACCACTATAAACAAGCCCTATCCAAATCTTTAGGGCCACGTCTTGATTTATATTAGGGGTTTTCTTCATCATCTTGAGTAGATCTTATATCCCCTTGTTCATCTAGATCCTCTTTGGTACTTTTAGCCAAGAGAGGTATACACATCATAATCTTTCATTTCTTCATGCATGCATCTTCATACATCTATAAACACAAGTGAATAACATGTTAAAAACCAAGATTTGTTAAGGCTATGGCCCTTATGGGTCACGGCATATTTATACAATCTATGATCTTGGTTCAAAATCTTTTTAATAAGAAACTTATGACTTATGTGTTATGTGTTAAACTAGATTTAAAAGCCATATGAAACCTTTTATAAATCTAGATATGGCATCGGTTACAAATCTTGTTTATGGGACTTTGGTTAACCAATAACCATAGATCTCATGGAAAGAACTTATGAAACCTAGAAATCATGAAAGCCATGACCTTAAAGGTCACGGCTAGAATGAGTAAAGGCCATATAATATGTATACTAAGTTTGAATAATGGAACATGAAATGTTACATGATAAAAGAGCTATTAAAAACCATCAAAGTAACTTATGTGAATATATAACCGTGGGTTACACATGACCCTAAAATGGGTTAGATGTACATGCATGCTTATAAAAACCTAGATCTAATGATAAGTGTTAACTTAACATGATATACATGAAATAAGCTAGTAGATCTAATGGGAATATTGGGAGAGAACAATATAGCCGTGGGCTATACATTGTTTCTTGGATTGATGGTAGCCTTGGAAACATGCATGTAACCTAGATAATCATAATGTGTTTTTGTAAATGATTACAAGACTTTAAAAACTAGTTAAAGGGGTATCTTGGAAATATCAAGATCTACAAATATAGCCGTGAGCTATATATGTGGATACATGGATCTATGTTTGATTTCTAGGCCTAAACATAGTTTAAATCTTATTTTGAACTTGTGATTTATTTTCTTGATGTGTACCTAGTTAGATCTAATTTTGTAACACATATAAACTACATGCAACCCTAAAATGGGACTTGACCTATCTTATTATGCTATACCTAATATAGGTCGTGGGTTATAATCTCCTATTAGGGCTTATGACCTACTTATAACCTTATAACACACCTTGATCTAAATTTGGTATAACACATAAAACAAAACAAAAGTTTTAATCATTTAGATTTGAAAACTAAATAATAATAAGCTCATGATAAGCTTATAAGAATATCCTATGTAAAAATATACATAAATTGTAAATTAATGTTAATGGATTAATTAAGTCCATGAAATGTTAATTCAAAACTTAAATGGACCCAATAAGCCCATTTTATAAATTATAGTGACTTAAATGGACTTAAGGTCACAATTAGGCCCATCCAACTAATTGAAGGGATTTAACAAAGTACTAGGCCCAATAGATGATTTAAAGGCTCAATCAAATGAAGTGGTGGACTTGAAATATATCTAAGCCCACTAAAAATAGCACATTTGATGTTAAGCCCATTTAAAGAGCCCAAATAAGTATAGATGACAAAATGAAAGATTTTATAATAAAATATAACTTATAAAAACTATTTGGATGAAAATGACAATTTATAAAACTTAAGGACTAATGTCGTATCTTATGAAACTTATTTTAATAAGCTAGTAAGCACAAGGACTGAAAATGTAAATATCCAAAAGTCTAATGTTTAATAATTATTTTCCGTGGCAATATTAAACCCTATGGACCATTTTAGGATGCTATTAAAAGTTATTTTGTTATTCTAAAACCCTAAGGACCATTTGACAATAATCCGAAACTTAAAGAAACCCTAGGGGCTATTTTGTCATTTTAGTGAAGTTACAAAACCTAGATAATACTAGAGGGACTAAATCTGCCATAAGCCGAAACTATTACAAGCCCTAGGTACTAAATATGTAAAATCCGAAAGTTTTACTTGTTTAAAAATCTAGAGGGACTAGTTTTGCCATATCTTGAAACATTTCCAAGCCCTAAATCTAAAATCTATTTTAATTATAATAAAACATAATTAAAATACTTAGACCACAAGAATTAAGGTATAAATTCTTAAGTTAAAATTATTTTAAAATAATTTATGAAAACATTAAAGTAAACAAAATTTTGTATATAAAATATTTATATTTACTTTAGGAAATAATTATAAACAAATATGAATATGTATTGTTAAAACCTGTACTCATATACTTTTAAGAAATAAAATTATGTGAACGTTAATTAAATTAAATGTTACTGCGTAAATATATTATAAGTAAAACCCTTATGTTTACTTAAATATAGAACATAGTTATGAAATTTAACGGGATGTTGTTGATACAAGTACTATAAACGCAGTTTCATATTTTTAAGTAAAACATTTTCTTTTATGTTTACTTAGATGTAGAACTCAATTGTAAAATTGGATGATTACTATAAATACATGGATGCTAACTAATAGTAATAGTTAAACATGCGATGTGAGCTTAGAAATGAAACTTATATAAATAAGTTAAATGGATATTGATGCTGCTTGAACTATGGTCATTTAGATAAATACTATAGTGTGAATGAACTGAATAAAATCCGTATAAGCATACATATATGTTCTTTGTACTATCTATTAAGACTGCACTATCTGATTAGGCATAACTTGGGTGTGAACTTTAATTGGATATCCGTGCTAAACAAGCAATTGCCTACTCCCAGGTGATTTTACAGCCCCGTTTAAACTTTGATAAAACTTTCCCTTTTAGGAAAGAAAATATGCAAACATATATTGGACACGTCTAGATTGTATAAACTGGATTATGATTGCTTACTATTGAAACTGTTAAATTGTTGTAAATCGCCCTTATGTTATAAGTAGATCTATTAGGGATTGACCATCCCCGTATGGGTGAGTCATGCTCACTGTGCCTTGGCCGGGACAACAGACGTATACCATGTTGGAACAGGATTGGGTGTCTTTTTGTAAGACACTACGTCATCATCTGTTGAGGACTATGGGGTTAAGCTTCCGTTTCTAATAATAAATAAATGTTATTTACATTTTTGTAAGAATGCTTTGTGCATTATTATTTTATGATTATTGTATGTCAAAACTAATTAATTGTTAAAATCTGTAAATTCACCAACTTTATGTTGACCCGTTAGTATGTTTTGCACAAGAATATGAAGTTAGTACGTGGTGTGTGCATGGCATTCAGCATCTTAGAAATCTACATCATAGGACTCGTCAGGGGTTCTATTTGGGAAACTAAACTAAACACTCTCCACCATGTTTAAAACAACTTTTATTCATTTGTTAAAATAAACATGTAATCTGATTTAACTTACTTTTATTTTATGCTCTACGGACTATATGCTTTCGATCCACCCTTTTGACGTCTCCGGGAATATCTTTCGCATATTTTGACCCTACCCGGGGTGTAACAGAGAATGGTATCAGAGCATTAGTTATGGGTGATTCAGAATCTTCTTTCAATAACGTTGGTTTATTTGCATATTGAGGCCCCTTCTTTATATATCTTCACTTTGCTCCTTCAAACTTTATATCTGCATATAAAACACAACATATTAAGTATCAGAAGCTCTTATTTATACTATATAATGATAGGTTGAATATGTATAATTAGGTCGTTATCAAATTCCTCCACACTTAGCTATTGCTTGCCCTCAAGCAATCAAAGCGAGAAAACAAATTCAATTTTAAAAATGCTTTTAAGTGTTGTGAAGTATGATAGGAAAATGATTTAATTTTTATGAATAACAAAAGCCAATGACAAAATAATTTCAGCACCTCACATGGATAGTGTTTGGATTTTAAGTTCACACAAATGTCACTCCCAAAGGGTAAATGTAAGGTAACACTCAATTAGCTCGGTCATGAAATAGATAGCTACCATAGGTTTGTACATGACACATAAACATAACCGTTGTGGCGTGAAAAAACCAAATAAATTTTCAAAGAAGCAAAACGTGATAAATGATGTGGGTGTAGGATCAAAAAGTATATTCCTTTGTCAAAGTCATAGAACAAACTATACTAGAATACTTGACTATTTTTTTTTCATACATTTTTTTAAGAGTACATCATAAACTTTATAACTTGACAAGTGGTTAGGCATAATATACAAGGATATTGGCACAATGGATAATATAGCATATGCGTACGAGTGCCACATATTTTAGTAAGCCAGTTTAGCTTAACTAAAATGATCTAAGGGTGATTTTATTTTGCTTCCTCTCGAAAATATCTATAAATTAACCTCACCGCGGTTTAGTAAATGATGATCAAGCACAAATTCCGAAGCATACTAGATTATCGGTTTTCACACATAATAGAGAAATATAAGGCTGAGTTTTTCTCACATATTTGGGTAATGGATTTTGTGCTAAATTATAGTGTCAATCAATGAGATTTTTTCTTTTCTAAAAACTTATTTATTTACAAAACATATATATTTTTATTATTTTTCAAAAAGATTTTCATGTGGAGAAATTTATTATATTTATTATATTTTTTCTATTTGTCACCTCCTCCACACTTAAGTTGAACATCGTCCTCGAGGTAATAACTGATAAAATATTAAAAATAGGAAAAATGCAAAGGGAAACGAGAACTTCTCGGAGCTTAGTAGAAAATTGCGAGACTTCGAGAGATGAATTCAGCTTAGAGCTCCAATTTTCTATTTTCCTGCATGCTATAAAACAAAACAAAACACATGCAATATATACAATGACGGTTTTATTTATTTACAGGTCCTCCTCCACACTTAACTTAAAAGGTGTGGATAAAATACAGATTGACTTTCGAATAGCGCTGAGTTTAGAGTCTTCAGCCAGACTCGGCTACTCGGATCTATTTTAAGAAGAAAGGAATTTCTTCTCCTTCGATTTCATTACAATATTCTTCTTCATGGTAAAGCTTAAGTCTATGTTCACTGACAATAAAGGTGCTATTGTTTTGACCGTATAATTCAACATATCCGGATGGATATTGGTGTTTTACTAGATAGGGTCCAGTCCATCTCGAAGTAAGCTTAGGTTGCTTGAATTTATATTTCGAGATAAAGAGAAGTACTTTTTCTCCTTTTTTGAATTCTTTTCTTTGTCGTAATTTACGATCATGCCAAACTTTGGTTCGTTCTTTATATAATCGTGAACTTTCATAAGCGTGATGTCGAAATTCATCTAACTCGTGAAGTTGAAAGTTATGTTTTTCTCCGGCTGCAATAAGATCTGGGTTGGAGTTTTTAAGTGCCAAATATGGACGGTGTTCAATTTCTATTGGCAGATGGCATGTTTTTCCATACAACAGTTTGTATGGCGTGGTTCCAGTTGGTGTTTTGAATGCGGTACGAAAGGCCCATAGAGCATCTTCTAATTTTTTAGACCAACAAGCAGGGTTGTTTTGAACGGTCTTTTCAAGTATACGTTTGAGAGCTCTATTAGTGTTTTCAATTTAGCCACTCGTTTGAGGGTGGTAAGATGTGGAAAATCGGTGGTTCACTCCATATCTTTTCATAATATTTTCCATGAGTTTGTTACAGATAAATGAGTTCCTCTGTCTCTTATTAGTGCTTTTGGCATTCCAAAACGATAAAATAATTTCTTTAAGAATGCGATAACAACTCTTGCATCGTTTGTTTGTAAAGCTTGAGCTTCGGCCCATTTCGATACATAGTCGACGGCGACTAAAATGTATTCACATTTGTAAGATTTAGGAAATGGTCCCATGAGGTGGAACCCCACACGTCAAAGATTTCGCAGACTTGGATGTTGTTTAGAGGCATTTCGCCTCTTTTAGAAATATTTCCAGTCCTTTGACATGCTTCACACAGTCGTACTAAGGTATTAGCTTCACGAATAATTTTTTGCCAATAAAAGCCAGTGTCATTCATCGAGAATTTTTCTAGATTCAAATCTGGAAATACAACGTTGGATTATTCCATCGGAACAGATTCTAAATAAGTAAGGATCGTCCCAAAAGTATTTTTTTAGTTCAGAGAAAAATCTTTTCTTTTGTTGATGCGCCATTCCCTTTCGTAAAATACCTACAGCCAAAAAGTTTGCAGAGTCTGCGAACCATGGTGTATTGTTAGTACTTACTTGCATTATATGCTCATCGGGAAAATCATCGATTTCATGATCGCTAGAATCATCATTCACTATGCGAGATAAATGATCGGCAACAACATTTTCAGCTCCCTTTTTATCTTTAATTTCCAAATCAAATTCTTGTAAAAGCAACATCCATCGTATTAGACGAGGTTTGGCGTCTTGCTTTTTGAACAAGTATTTTAAAACCGAGTGATCGATGTAAACTATTGTTTTTGACAATACGAGGTATGATCGAAATTCGTCAAACGCGTAAACTACAGCCATGAGTTCTTTTTCCGTAATTGTATAATTTTGTTGGGATGCGTTAAGAGTTCTACTTGCAAAATAGATGGGATTAAATTGTTTACCATCTTTTTGTACAAGGACGGCTCTAAGGGTATGTTCACTTACATCGCACATAAGCACAAATGGAAGGTTCCAATTGGGGCTTGTAATAATGGGTTTGCATGTAAGTTTTTCTTTAGGTATTTTGAATGCTGAAAGACATTCGTCATTAAAATTGAACGTTCTTTCTTTCTCTAGAAGTTGAGTTAAAGGTCTTGCGATTTTCGCAAAGTCTTTGATAAATCGTCGGTAAAAACCGACATGACCTAAGAAAATTCTAATGCCTTTATCATTAGTAGGTGGTGGGAGTTTTGAGATCACGTCTACTTTTGCTTTGTCAACTTCAAGGCCGGCTCCAGACACTTTGTGTCCTAGCACAATTCCTTCTTTAACCATAAAGTGACATTTTTCCCAGTTTAGCACAAGATTTGCTTCTTTGCATCGTGCTAACATTTTATCGAGATTGTTTAGACATGTGCCAAAAGAATTTCCAAAGACGGAGAAATCGTCCATGAAGACTTCGACTGATTCTTCAATCATATCGTGAAAGATTGCATTCATACACCTCTGAAAAGTAGCAGGTGCATTGCATAGGCCAAAAGGCATGCGCCTATAAGCGTAAGTTCCAAATGGACAAGTAAACGTGGTTTTCTCTTGATCCATAGGGTCGATTGGGATTTAAAAGTATCCAGAAAAACCATTGAGGAAACAAAAGTATTCATTTCCTGCGAGTCTTTCTAACATTTGACCCATAAAGGGTAAGGGAAAATGATCTTTTGCAGTTGCATCATTTAGTTTTCTATAATTAATACAAACTCTCCATCCGGTGATGGTTCGTGTTGGTACTAATTCTTTGTTTTCATTAGTTACTACAGTGATACCTCCCTTTTTAGGTATACAATGAATATGACTAACCCATGGGCTATCGGCGATTGGGTAGATTATTCCAGAGTATAAAAGTCTAAGGATTTCTTTTTTAACAACATCTTTCATGTTAGGATTTAAACTTCGTTGTTTTTCACCAATTGGTTTCTTGTTATCCAAAAGTTGGATTTTGTGTTTACAGAACGGTGGACATATGCCAGGAATGTCAGAAGTTTTCCAAGCAAAGCCTTGTTTATGTTTCTTGAGAATGTCAATTAGATCGTCTTTGTTTTCTTCCGAAAGTTGGGATGAAATCATTACAGGGAGTAATTTTTCTTCGTGAAGAAACGCATATTCCAGATGTTCAGGAAGAGGTTTAAGTTCTAAATCTATAGGAGGTTCTTCGACAGATTTCTTAACTTTGAAATCGGTTTCGAAAGTTATGGTTTGAAATGGGGTTATTCTTCTTCGATTGTTTCGATTGGTTCATCATCAGTGTCCGACATTGGATCGTAACGGTTGATGAGTTTGGTGAGAAATAGTATTTGTGAAAGATTGTCAAAAGGTTGGTTGATTATGCGAGGTTGAGTTTGATCGTGTCTCCTAGCTAAAGGTACACGACAATGAAGTCTACGTAGCATTCGGTTAAGGGTACATTCAGGTTCAGGTAACGGTGATATTGGTGGTGTTTCGGATGAACGGGTGTGCATCCAACAGGGTATTTGCTGTTTTCAAAGAAAACGTGCGGCGCACTTTTGGGTTTGTGCGGCGCACTTTGGTTCGCTATAGAAAGTGTGGCACACTTTTTGGTTTGTGCGGCGTACTTTCTGTACCGCAGAAAAATTTTTTGGTTTAAAATTAGTAGCAATGGTTCACTTTCTTCAAGGATCATACGAATTTGGTTACAAAACAGGATTATAAGTCCCTGGCAGTGGCGCCAAAAACTTGATGTTTGTTTGCAAGTCTTAAATTTATATTACAAGGTTTAGACAAAACAAGGGACTAGAAGACAAACATAGGCAAGTATACCCTTTCGTTCGTAATATAGCTTTGTAGTGGTAAGCCAGGATCGTTCGCTGAGACTTAATTTCGTTTTGGTAATCAAGATAATAATTGAAGAAATAAATAGTTTAAGTAATATTAATAATAACAAGTATGACTAATATGGGATAGCTCGGATAAGTTCGTGATGATGATAATAATGATCGAGATATGTTTATGTAGGTAAAGCGTGATAATCCTTTTTCGTCAAAACGGCGTTTACACAATTTACTTGGGTTGATTCAAGACTTAGGTTTATTTAAGAGACTAAGCTCAAAACAAGTTGCCAACAAGTTCAATATTTTATCGAGTTTCTAAGCGGATTTCTCCAACAAAAGATTCGTGACCATAGACAAGTTATAGAAAACTTATTATAACAATTTGTGTTTCTCAACACGAAACTATCGTAACAAATCAACTTAGATAAAATATGGTTTGTAGAACTAGGTGGTAAAATGGTTCTACAACATTAGCTTGAAATCATTTATAAAAGATCATATCATAGCATCATCACTAATTATAGTCACATACCCATATAGTCACAAATAACTTAGCCAAACATAGTAATCAAAGTAACAATTGGAAAAGAGTAAGAGAACATCATACTTAGATTGGATTGAATAAACGAGTACACAAGTGTCAGGATTGTATCGTTCCTCCAAGAATCGAAGAGTGGAATACTCTCGTTACAAGTATCTCCCAAAAGTGGATAATATTGAAAATTTACTAGAAAAGCTAAAATACTCGAGCTATGGAGTACTGAGAGAGAGAGGTGTGTGTTAAATGAGTGGAAATGGCCTCTATTTATAGTGATGTATGGGGTCAAATGTGCGCCGCACTTCTCCGAAAGTGCGCCGCACTTTGGAGACGAGAATGTGCGCCGCACTTCTGAGTTTGTGCGCCGCACTTCTGGGCGATTCAGAATCGTCTTTCAATAACTTTGGTTTATTTGCATATTGAGGCCCCTTCTTTGTATATCTTCACTTTTCTCCTTCAAACTTTATATCTGCATACAAAACACAACATATTAAGTATCAGAAGCTCTTATTTATACTACAAAGTGGCATTATAATGATAGGTTGGATATGTATAATTAGGTCGTTATCAAGCCCTTCATGGGATTAATCAGATGTTTGGATGGTTGTGCCTAAATAGTAGTTAATAAGTTTTGTAGGTCCACGATTTCTTATGATTGTTAATGTGTTGTAATGATTTAAAGAGAGGGAGAGAAATGAAGAACTAGAGAGGAAAAGTTAGAGAGAGAAAGGAGAGGATTAGATAAAGAAAGATTGATTAAGTGAAACAGAAACCAACAACTACCCTTCCTAACATGCTAGGATGGGTATATAGCCCACCCTACATGTGGGCTTTATGGGTTATACTTACATGACTAGATCACGAGCCCAATCTACGTATATATCGTTTGAGTGACAGAGACTTTCTAAATACATAAAAACGTATTTCCAACAATCTCCCCCTAAGGGAGGTCACTCCAAGTTACAATGTCCTAAATAGTCTATAGCTCGTGATCTATGCTAACAATGATGTGACCGAGACTTTCTTTGGAAAACGTATTTCTAACAATCTCCCCCTAAGGGAGGTCACACCATTTTACAAAATCTTAAACCTAGCATACTATGCTTGAGTCTTCGATCTTGTTCTTGTGAATATTCAGATGAGATCTTTGACTTTAGTCTTGAGCATTTTCCTTTCTTTGATCGTGTGCATTCATCACTTGTGATATTCGCCTCCTCGTGGCTTCATGTTCCACATACTTATACTTTTAAAAATTCTTGAAAGCTTTAGAGTTTGATACAGCGGAAGACTTGATTGTTAGACTTTCTTGAATTTGTTGAAGTATTAAGTGCAGAAAGTATAAGCATGCGGGGACGACTTCTTCTGGATTGTACACCGCAATGCCACCTTCTGGTTACGCCACATAAGACAGTTAGCAACAAAACATATACACGGATGAAATAGCTGTAAACATTTCATTCTAATTTGGTATCAATTTACCTCCGATCGTTGAAGACCGTTTGACGATATTAAATATTGTACTTGTGGCAAGTAGTTTCAATTAAGAACCTCCTTTACAAGATTTCGCGGGTAAACCCGTCCTTTTTATTCGACCGTCCAAAGCTGACTGCGAACATAAAGAGTGAATCATTTGGATAATAATATCCGCATGATTTGAAGCTGTCAAATCCGATTCCTAGAACAAGTTTGATTCATTAAAGAATCGCACCATTGTTGCTTTCTAGTTGTCACGAGTTTGATTCATATAGAATCTTGCAAGTTACCTACCAAGTGCTGTTTGATGTTAACACTAGAAGGATTTCCACTCATCACTATGAACACTATAGAGTGTCACTCTGAGTGTTCTGGCAAGATCACTTAGATATTGCGTAGAGGCCTGGAACGTGTTTAAGTTCAGTTAAGAATTAAACCACTGTTGCTTCCAGTTATCACAAGCTTGATTCATAAAGAATCACACACGTCACCTACCATGAGCTTTTTGATATTCGCTCAAGAAGGATTTCCATCTTCATTGTAAGTACTTTCATATTACTCGGATGTTCAGGCAAGATCATGAAGATTTTGCGTAGGACTCTTAAGATCTTTCTTACTTTTCACAGTGTGTGAAGAAGCAAGGAATTATGAAAGAGTGTCCTAATGAGATATTTAATGATCTCAAGTGGCTCTAGACTCGATCGTGCATTTTGGATTTTTAGTGATCGGAGGCTGGAGAGGAGTGCCACCATTTCAGTACCAATTTATTCGGAGTGAATAAATCAATAGATAATGTGTTGTCTCCGTGTGATTAAAACAAATATCTTTTAAGAGATATCTGAGTTAGCTGGAATGGGTTCTGCATTGCATCACTGGGTCCATGATGTCTTATCTTCAATATCAAGCATCATTAAAAATGATCTCAATACCATATGTGTTGACTCGGTTTCTGCCTAAGTTGTAATGAGGGCTTTTTTCTTTTCACCCTTTATCTTTACAATTCTTTTTCATTCTTCAACCGCTTCAATGCTTACCAATACGTCATAAGTAGCACCTTGTTGTGATTGTTCCAGTGCTAACTTAAGTACTTGGTCGGCATTCAGCTACGTTCATAATCTTTCTCCATCTTTCTTATGGACTACTATTTCTAGCTATGGAATGTCCTTCGGAAGATTCCTCTGATTTTGGAAGAATCATTGGACTTAACCTATCCTACCATCCTTATGTAACCACAATCTTCATCGTTGTGAAATAAATGGGTTGTGGGTTAGTATAAATCACCATGAAATCCATTTTGAAGTGCAAATCCATTTTGCTCCTCCTTAACATATGCCCTGATATTCGAAAATATTTCGCACATGTCGGGATGAGCCATCACGTTAAGTCAAACCATTTTTGATTAATCATTTCCCATATTAAATAACATTTTCTCCCCCATACTAAAAATACTAACCCAATCGATGTTTTTAATATCAATTGACTTAATAGCATTTTAAGAAAATTTGGGAAGAAAAATGCAAATTCAATTATCTTCATGATTTACACAAGCTCCCCCTCAAATTAATGAGGGTGTAATTGAAACGTAAATGAAATACCTTTTAAACACAAGTGTAAGGTATTTATCACATGCAAAGATCATATAGGATAATGTATTCACAAGATTAGATATTTACGAGGTTGGACCTGAATGATGGAGAACATCATATGATAGAATCACATGGTTCTTGTTCATGAATGTTGGTCGCCTCGTCACGTCTGAAGTTATCTCTTGACACCATGTGTACGATTGATATCGTTGTCTTGACACCAATTAGTAACCTTGGCACTTGCGGCATCAAAGATTCTGAATGCTGGACAATTGCTCCCCCTTAATTGTTGACCTGTGCTCTATCGAAAGTGTTAGGACCTTTGGAATAGTTATTTGTAATAGGTATACTAGGAGGTATGTAGTTCCTCCTGGTCCTAGTAGTAGTAGGAGCAACACGTGCTCCTGGTCTTTAGAAGGTCAAAATTTATTATTTTGAGTATTCTTTTAGGATATGCATGAGATATGTTCGGAAAGGATATGCATATCAGTTTTACACGTTTTTGTTTATTGATGTATTAGGGTTTCCTTGTAGTATAAAAGGAACCTTAGGCAGAAGGGTTATATACACCTTCATCAAACATTATTCTAGTTCATATTAATATTAGAAATCCTTAGTAAAGGATCAAGTCATTATAGTTATTATGTTCTTCTTGTTCATAGTATTTGTATTTCGCACTTATACTGTGTGATTTATCTAGAGTCTCTCTGTGAATAGACTTGTGATTACAGAAGTCGTTCACCATCCCTAACAGGCTGCAAGATCCATATCTAGTGGACCCAACAAGTGGTATCAAAGCTTGGGAGAGTGTCTGTACAAGAAGAATCAATTTTTCTTATTACTAACATCTTTGTTTAATCATGTCTGCCTTGAGTTCTACTCAAACAGGAGATGATAGCATCCTTAAAACACAGCAACCTCAGCAGATCATTGCTACGGTTTCCAACACAAATGGAAATTTTCCTCTTCTGAAAAAGGATGAGTATGATAGCTGGGCAATGAAGATGGAATGCTGGATCACCAACACTGATCAAGATCTTTGGAAGATTATTCAGAATGGAAACAGAAAGAGGTTTACTGGAAGAGACAAGAATGGTAATATTATTCTTCTTGACCCTAAAACTCATGAAGAAATCACACCTGTTCAGAAGGAGATCAAAGTAAAAACTATTTTGCTACAGTCTCTTCCTGATGATCACATGGGTAAGTTTTATCACATGGATGATGCTAGAGAGATCTAGAACGGAGTAAAAGCAAGGTTTGGAGGGAATGAGGAGTCAAAGAAAATACGCAGATCCATGCTGAGAGATGAATTCACAGAATTCAAGATCTCAGAAACTGAAGGTATTCATCAAGGGTATGACAGGTTCCAAAAGATATTGAGCCAGTTGAATCAACTCAGGTCTAAACTTGACAATGGAGATATCAATGTAAGGTTTCTTAAAGCCTTACCTTACTCATGGAATCAGGTGGTAATCTCTCTTAAACCAAAAGGTGGCCTTGACTATCTTAATTTTGATGATCTGTTTTATAAGCTCAAAACCTTTGAGCCTCATGTGATTAGGATACTCAAGTGATTCTTCTCCTACTCCTGCTAACTCTGCCTTTGTGAGTTCCATGGGATCTAGTCCCATGTCTTATGCTAGTATCCCAAGCTATATTGTGTGTTCTCAGCATACTTCTACTCAGCATACTTCTTCTCCTGAACCAAAAGCCAAGTCTGGTAGCATGGTAGAAGTTGTTCTTCACTTTTTTGTTGCTGATGTTGATCCACAACAGCAGCTTGCTTTTGATGATTTCAAACAGGTTGATAAACTTGACCTCGATGAAATGGATCTCAAGTGGCAGATGGCCATGCTCACTCTCCGGGTTCACAAGTTTGAGAAGAAAGCCGGTCGAAAGTTTAACTATAATCCAAGAGAGCCAGCAAGGTTTGATAGAAGCAAGGTTAGATGCTATAACTGCCAGCAGCAAGGTTACTTTGCTTGGGAATGCCCTAACAAAAATGACCAGGAGAAGAACAGGTATTCAGCCTTCAAGATTCAAGAGGTCAAGGACGACAAGAAAGCTTTGGTGTTTGTTGACTCTATGGTTAACTGGAGTGATCATCAGAATGCTACCTTGGAAACAGCTGAACCTTCTACTGACGTGTTTACAATGATTGATGGGAATCTGAATGATGCGAGGAAGTAGAAGAAATTGCTCTTATGGGCATCTCACCTCAGGTACAACATTTCCCTCTTGGTTGTCATGATAAATATTCAGAACTGTTGTCTCAATACAATGAATTAAATGAACAAAATGATAAGTATTTTTTAGATGTTCAAGCATATAAGAATTCTTTAAAAACATTGGAACAACAAAAGAGGTGCCTTCAAGATACTCAACGAGAGTATGAGGATAAAATTAGAATTTTGAGCATTGATTTAGAAAACACCACCAATATGCTTAAATACACTGAAAAAGTAAAAGATCACAGTATCAAGGATAAGCAAGACATGCATGAAAAATTGGATGCTACCCTTTTAAGATTTGAAAAATGGCAAAATGCACCCAAAAATCTTTCAAAGTTAATTGATAGTAGCATGTCTGGTAGGACTAAGAGAGGATTAGGATTTGATAAATATATTGATTCAGAAGATGTGTTTGATTTATCCTTTTCAAGTGTCTTTGATCCTAACAAGGAGGAGGAGGGAAAACCTAGTTACAATAGGTTTCATCCAGCTGCAGAAATGCATGCTGTCCCTCCACCTCTTACAGGAACTTTTATGCCCATATCTAGGCATAATGACTTGGATGGATCACAGATGCATGAGTCTCCAAAAAGTTCTACTAATACTAATGACTTTGTCTCTTGTACTTTCAGTGACAAAGCCAGTGACTCTGCATCATGTGGTTCAAGTGAAGAGTCGAGACCTACAAGCTCCAAGACAAATGACCGTGCTGCTACTAGTGCTAGGAAGAGTGAAGAGAGAGTTGCTTCTACTTCAACTGTGTCTAGTTCTATTTTATTGAGTCCTAGGAATGCTGTTTCTCCTAGAGTTAGGTGTAATAAATTTAGCAGTATGAAACAATGTCATTTGAATAAAAGGTCGTTTAAAACATGTTTTGTTTGTGGAAGTAAATTTCATTTGATTAAAGATTGTGATATTTATGACCAACATCCTTCTGTTTATCAATCATATCCTGCTCCTGGTCCACCAGGAGTTGCTCCATATTCTTCTAGAAGACTAAACCCATGTGCCCAATATTTTTCTTTTTCTAGAAGGACCTCTCCTTTAGCTTCTGATCAATGGAGAAATGTAAAACCCGCATGCTTTTACCATGAATAGTACCCTTAAGATCGTACGTACTGGATTAAAACTTTCCTTTTATAGTACAATTACGTTTACGTGTTAGGATTTTACGTATTACGTACGTGTTAGAACACGATAAGTATTTATTACGCACGAACACACAATAATTATTTAAACAATAATTAATCACGAACATGCGATCATGAAATCATGAACGTAATTTGTGACAATCCGTCAATTTGTGGTCAATATTTTATTCTCAATATTTATTTAAAAACATTATTTTAATGTTATAATATGAACTCACATATTTTTGGGAAGAAATTTGGATTTACGTCTTGGAGTAGCATCGACTACGTCTAAACCGGAGGATTCAACGTTACGTGCTTACGTTTACATACACCGTCCTTGGTGACAGTCCGACATTTCAGAAAATAAATTTATCCGTGAATATTATTTTGGAGTTTTAAATTTGTGTTAGTTCATAAACTCACAAATTTACGAGAAGAGATTAGGACTTACGATTTTATTTTAACGTCCTTTACGACTAAACCAGAAACCTTAGGATTACGTATTTACGTTTTTGAACTCCGTTTTTGATGAGATAATATTTATTGGATTCGTTTTGTGACGTTGATTCATAATTTATAAAAACATTTTTCGTAAAACGACCCGAGGGCACGCAAATCGAGGAAACTAGAATCGAGGAGTACCCGTAAATAAATGGGGATGAGACAAGTGGGACACTTGTCCCACCCCCATCAAAACCGGCCAAAGTAAGCCACAACACCCTTAGGTGTCAAGTTCTTATGTAACTACACCACACTTGTCTACTAAGCTTACTAGTTAAGCTTTCCACAAGCTAAAACCATCAAACCTTCACATACCATCATTTACAACATGCAAACAACTACACATTTCTCTCTCACTCTCCCTAATGTGCCGTCCACTTTTACTACCACCACCACCATTTGATCTTGATTTAACCATGAAATTCCATGTTGTTCATACATATGTTGAAGCTCTTTTGAAACCCTATTGATTGGTGGTGATTATAACATCCAAGGAGGATTATTCATGGTGTCTTGGGGCTGATTTTCCACAAAGAGTTCATGAAGCATGGTGGTCTTGAAGATGGTCATGGTTATTCACAAGCTTCTCCATCAAAAACCATGTCCAAATCATAACCTACATCAACATGGTGGTATAAAGATTGTCCTCCTCATATTCTTTTTATTTTGATTATGTAAACATGTATTTTATTTCCTATTTTATATGTATATGATGATTATATGATGATAAAAATGTTATGTGGGGATTTGGTGTTGATAAACATGATTAAAAAGGTGAAAAACCATAAGAAACAAGGTTAAAATCTTGGTTAAATTTGTTGGCTGTATAAAACAGTAAAGAAACAGGTTATAAACTGATAAAATGATGAAGTAGAATGGATTTACAGTAAGCTATGAGTCTTGTACACATGTGAGAGTTGGCCATGCAATGGAATCATTGTAATGAGTGAGATATGATCAAAACTAGTTTAAGGTATAAATCTGAGTTCACTGTTTTGGACGATTTTTAGAAAATACTTAAAGGATGATTCAACAGTATCTATAGAAGAGTTAAATTTAGCAAATATCATGTAGTTTATGTGATAAACATTTGAGCTTCTATCTCCATATAGAACTCAAGATATGACAGTTTTGGTGAAAGTGAAGATAAAAATCAGATTTTTGGAAATTAAAGTATAATACTATTATATAAGCACTCAAAATTTAATAGTATAAAATATAAAATGAAAACCCACTAACTTATGGATTTTATTTATATAAGTATGTAAAAGGATAAATAAGTGGACATTTTATAAAAATGGTAACTTGTTATGTTTTATAAGATATAAAACTATAAACATGATTTTTACGACTTTTTCGGCTATTGCCGTAAAATTAACGTTTTTCGCCAAATAAAACTTAGACGACCAAACCCGTCTAATGTAAAGTTTATAAAAGTCATATACTGATATATAAGTATCTAATACAAGTAAAAACCGATAAAACCCGAACTATAAGAAATACGGACATTTACGAGCTAATTAAGCATATTGGACTAATAATTGGACTAAATAAGATAAAAGCTTGTAAAAAGAACTTATTGGGCTTAACCCATGTGGGCCCAACATGGAAAGTATACATACTGATAATATAGGTATAAAAGGGATTAAAACAAGTTAAAGAACTTATAGTAGGCTTATTGGACCTAAAACACGTAAATAGGTAAAACAAGAAAACTAGTATAAAAGTTATCGACCCATAACACAAAAATGAGTAAATGAGGATATGTAAACCCACTTGATCATCATATATATAAAAAAAATCATCATATGTATACATAATTGTTATTTTTATAAAGTCATTGGACATGAGTCTAAGACGAGTATTATTTGTCTAGGTTTCCGTGATTGAAGCACGTACCGTACGTCCGAATTGCCGATAACCCGCCTTCCCACATCAACGTGAGTTCATAGCCTCGCACTCTTTTAAATGTTTTTATAAATGTTTTATAAACCCGCGAGGGAGATTACATGTTAGTTTTTATAAAATAGGACACCATTTGTCCCGATTGTTTGTTTATTGATTTTGGACCCGAATGATTGAATGACTCGATTGTATGACCTGATAAATGAATAAAGGACCCGATAGATGAAATTAAATGGATTATTAAAGTTAGGTAATGTCACTAAAAGTCCCATTAGCATGAATTGTGAACTACCGAGAGTTGGTATACGCTTATTCATTTAATAGTACTATTTGGGGACGATCACCCCAGTTCGCGCCTTGACGGTTGATCCCCGTCGTGCCACATTGATTGGTAAGCGAATTTATGTATGAGAAGATTTCCATAGCGTGACCTTTGTGACGACACGCTACTTTAGATGGGCAAAATTGGTATCGCGTTAGCTACCCGTTGTTGGTTTAGTAAGGTAACAATGTCATGCGGCTTATAATAATCCAAAACTAACGAAATACTACTAGACACTCAGAATTACGACGTATTGCCTGACTAGCAATACAGGGTCATACTATTGATATTATATTTGTGTTTTGGTTTTCATAACCATACTCATATAACGGTTTTTATTTTCATACAACGTCGTAAGACGTATTGTATGACGTTTTTACGACATTGGCTCGTGTAATGATTTTTAAGGCTTTTTATAACCATATTCATATAATGGTTTTATTTAATCTATACAACGTTGCAAAACGCATTGTATGGTGTTTTTAACTATAATGATTCGTATAACGATTTTTAAGGCAAATGCCTGTATTATGATTTTCGATAAAGATTTGTATAAAATGACTTTGGCTATTTTATGGCCTATTAAAATGATTTGTACAAAAATGATTTTCAGTAATAATTTTATACTGATATTATATTGATGGAATTTATTAAACTCTATGAATTCACTCGGCGTTATCGCTGACCTTTTCTTCTAACATGTTTTATCTCAGGTACTTGAAGGTAATTCTCGGGAAGACAACAAGAATTCATGGCCCGCACTTAAACAATATTTTTCCATTCAAATACTTTGTAAAACTTTGTATGAAATAATATGACTTGGGACCGATGTAACTTTAATGTTTATGAATGGAAATGATTTATTATTAAACGACGCGATTTTTATGCGTTGTCTATGATGTGAGTAATGTGCTATCCCGTAACACCAACGAGTCTTCCGCTGTATTGAGTTGTACAAATTTGGGGGTGTTACAGTTTGGTACCAGAGCTCTTGTTATAGAGAACGAAAGATTTTTAAAACCAAAGGTTTTGAATAAAACATTTCAAAATCTTTTTACTAAAAACATTTTTCTAAAAATGTCTAAAAATCTTTTGACTATAACGGTGCCGAAGAATTCCCGATTTACCGACAAGGCCAAGACTGAGAAGTGTTATTTTAATATATATATAACTTGGATTATATATATATATATGATGTAATTTTATTACATGATTGTTTGATGATTATTTTGATATTTATACGAGGTATTTATACGAGGTAGATTGTCACAAGAAACCCTAACTCCCCTAGTAAATTAATCGAAGCTATTCTCGTAGGAATTCTAGCTATCCTAGATCTAAACCAAGTTGTGGATATTTATGATCCCCACAAATGGTTAATATTCGTAGAAATGTAGATATTAGTTGATTGTGATATTGAAAAAGAATTGGCGAGATTAAATCTGATATCGACGTCATGACGATCTTTCCTTATAGAGTGGAGTTTGACAAAACGTTACCACCTAGAAAGATGTCATCTGATTCGTTGTCATCCAATTCTTAAATTGAAATCGAAAGGGTGAATGTTGCACTTGAGGCTGTCATTGGAACCATTACCCAAAAGCCTCATGCCACTAATACCTTTCCGAGAAGTCAAGTTGAATGATCGAGTCATCTCATACTAGTGACTCATTTGATAATTGTTGTTGTAAGAGCTATAGGATTGGAATTAAGTGTTGATTATATCGAGCTTTATTGCCTTTTACAAGGCCGAAAAATAAGATTGAAAGTATTGGAGAATGAGGTAGAATATCACATTGAGTATAAGTTGATTGAGACTTGAATAAAGTAAAAATTTAACCTGTATGGAATATGAGATTGATAAGAGGAAGTCGTTAAGTCCTGTGATTGAATTATTAGGTTTTAATTGATTGTTAGTTTGTGTTAATGGTTGTTCCTAGGCCATTGTCCACTAACGAGGATGCCCAGTGTCCAAGAAATAAATTGAAGAAATCTTCTTCTCAATTGGGACCGATGGATCTTCCGGGATAGGCAGGACACCTAATGACTCTTGTAGATTAGTATTCATTATGGTATCTTTTAAAATAATCCCTAACTTAACTGAGATATCAGTTGGTAGGATGAGTTCTGAGAATTGTATGACATAGTGACACGTAATGTGTTACGGTACAATTTTGACTTGTTTGTGATTAATAAAAAGACTACCTTTGATTGCTAAATTCTACATGTATCGATGTTATCTATCTTTTCTTGCTTCTTCCTAATGTTCGCATTAGTGATGCAACCATTGAACGAGTACTCATCTTGATTTGAGTTAAGTTGTGGATTATTCTTTTTGAGTGCCACCGAGATCATGAACCTCATGATTATCTGGCTAAAGCTCATTTCCTATCATATTGTAGTTAAGTTCTTGGTAAACAACTCTTCATCACTCTTTTGCAGATCACTTATTGTTTTTATAAGATAAAACAGTATCATTTGAGGAAATTGAATTTTCATCACTATAAGGATTATTTAAAGTGAGATTTATAAGTGATTGTTATTGAAATGAAGTTGTTTATAAAACACTTTGGAAAACCTAATTGTTTTCATAACAAAGAAAATCTTTGTAAATATATTTTTGATTCTTATTTAAGAAGTATGCATGAAAATGTTTTTATTATAAACATGATGATAAAATTTTGACGAACTGAGTATTGCATCGTTAATCTTGAAATTGTATATAGTTGCGCGCCTACATACAATTTGGAATGGACCATGCAAGACTTATTAGTAGTCACCATAAAACTAATGAATAAACACTACATTTTCTTTGAAGATTGTGAAAGATTAAAATTTTATGAGATCTGCAGAAAGTGCAAAATAGGGACATAATGTTAGGGACACCTACATATGTGCCTGTAGCATCTATTCTTCTGAGTTGAATTTACTCATCTGTGGAATTTGTCTTATTTGACAATTGATATTCCCTTCTTGTCCAATTCTCCCGTGGTGAGATTCTTAGGAAAAGTATTTGATTACCGAGTGTTGATACCCGACTAGATGTATCGACGTTCCTATCATTTCTTTTGAGTTGATTTCATTTGAATGACCTGGGTAATGATCCGAGGAGCTTTCGAATGCGTACTCGAATCATGAAAACATGGGATATATTCATATTCGTTAAAAGTTTTCGTCTGAATCTGATTTGAAATTCTCTCGCGTAGATTATGCGTTGACCTTACTCTTTTAATAGTAGTTGTGTCTCCAGATATCCTTGAATTTGTGAAGGATTATGAGTTATTATTAGACTTTTGAGAAGTTCACATCTTATCAATGACAATGAAACTGGAAAGTTGATAGTGCCAGTAGAATGGATTGATTGATTATGACACGAAGACATTGTCTTAATTGATGGGAACTAGAGTAGAAATCCCATAAATGATAAGATGTTGATTATCAAAAGTGATCTAAATAATTCTTGATGGATGACCATATCTTGTATTAAGACTTAAAAATTTTACCGTGAATGGTTGCGAACTAGTTATAAATATTGAAATCTAGAAAGAACTTAATATGAATTTATTAAAAGATGATAATGTTATCTGAAACTTTAGTAAGTATTTGTTGAAGAATTAACTAGACTTTCGCCATTAAGGAAAGTTGAAATTGATATTGATTATATTTCCGGTGCTGCACTTGCGGCTTGTGCACTGTACGTCAGCACCATCTGAATTTAAGGAATTACCGTACAACTTAGATAGTTGGCGGAGAAAGATTTTATTATACCAAGCCTGTCATCCTGAAGAGCTATGGTGTTATCATTCCTTATATTTATAGATTACTGTGAACTAAGTAAATTGACAATCGAAAACGATATCCATAACTCGAAATGGAAGAATTGTTCGATCATTTACAAGGTTTTAGCAAATTTGATCCATAGCATGGTTATCCTCAACTTCGCATCTGCGAAAGAGATTATCTATTCCAATCACCACATCCGGTACTTGTAATAAACATTATGAGTTTCACGTGATGTCGTTTGGATTGACTTATACACATGTAGTATTCATAAATTTGGTGAATCACGTGTGTAGGCTGTAATTTGATAAATTCATGCTTGTGATCATTAAGGACTATTTGCTTGTTTATAAGAATAAGAATGAGTTAATGATTATTTATAGATTGCCCTGAATTGGCCGAACAATAAAAACCTGTACCTTGAATAATTAACATGTGACTTAAGACTTAAACCTTTACATTATTTGACTATGTGATTAATAGACAATGGAATATAAATTGACTCTTCAAAAATTAAGAGCCCTTTTAAGACTTTGGATTTTACCAAAAAGAAATGGAAATATGTTTTGACAAATGTTTTAACAAAGGATTTTTAAAGGGATTATTCCATTACACACAAACCATTTAACTAAACTTCTGTTTAGGGGTAAATGTTTGTGTATACCTCAAGATAACCTAAAAAGGATTGAGGAAACCATTTAAACCATGACTTAAAATTTGAAACGATAATTTTTGCTTTTCAACTAAGAAAATTTTGACCAAAGTGTAACCAAAGATTTTTCAAATATTTACGAATCTTATTAATTATTTTCGATAAATCAACAAAAATCTTGTTAATTAAACTCAAATTTATTTTTGAACATTTTATATAATTGGTCGAACTAAAAAATTTAAAACTTTTACGTTTACGCTTCGTAAAAATTAACTAATAATTATTTAATTAATTATAATAATTATCGACGCTTTAGACGTCGGATTGAGTAAAACGGATAAAAATGATAGTTGAGAAGAAATTAAAACAGAGAAAATGTGGAGAAATAATTCTTGAATAAATACGGACATGATAACTATTTCATCAGGAAAGTGAATATAGATACTGACGCATAATATAGAAAGAATACCTGAGTAAATTATGGACATGATAATTCTATCATCATAAGAGGTGAATATAGATACTGACGCATTATGTAGAAAAGATAAAGAACCAATTAGGACATGTTCCTTAATAATGAAGGTGCAAAATAAATTGCCGAACGATATAAAAATAAACAATGTTTTTAAAAAGGAATAATATAGATTATAAAAGAGGTTCGCGGCTAATGTGAACCATAAGAATTGAGAAGCCGATAGCGTTAAATGTTTTAAAGGGCCGTTTATGGTTGCCTAAATATGGAAAATTGTGAGATATAGTTATGTTGGAATTTGTAAGTATAAGTATTCTATTTATGTCATTGATGACTAAAAGTATCTTTGTCTGAAGAGTTGTACTGATAATAAATTATGAAGGCAGACATCGCCTCATACCTTAGTAAACGTCTAGCTATTGCAAAGGTCATCATCTGAATTTGATTCGATTTGGGTCATCGCCGACAGACTGACCAAATCTGCTAATATCATTCCCGTTAATGATAAATGCAAAAGAGTTATGTAAACATAGTGTGCCTGTATCGAACATCTATATCAAGATCCTCGCTTCGCGTCGAATTTCTAGAGATTTGCTTAGAAATCATTGAGAACGAACCTTGATGAGAGTACTATGTACCACCCCAAATCGAAGGGACTAGGTAAAGTAACGATACAAAGTAAAATAAGTGTTGTGTTATGTTTGAATGAATGACCTTTGGTAATAAATCGTATGATCGTTTTCCTTTGGAAATATTATCATTGATAACTATCGTATTAGGATCGAGATCGAATCTTGTTAAGCTTTAGAAATTAGAGCATCTTTAGGCAAGAGTTGAAATGAAGACATCCGACATACACCCACTGTGAGTTGGACATGTCTTTTAGGCTTAAGGTTTCCTATGATGGCGAACCTATCCTTGCAAAATACCCGACCCGCGAGATCTGAAATGATTGTTGAAATTAGGATTTGATTATTAACTGCCAATAGTGGGCAGGAGGTTATGTGAATATGAAATGTAGATCTTGAAGTGCCAAATGGGTAGCGAAGTTATGCCAAAATTTATAAACTTGGAAAAATGAATTCATGATCTGACAAATCATGGGATATAAGTCCCCGTTGTATGGGACCATTGAGATGATGTAAAAGTTGGGATTGAAAGGCATATAAGCTGGATCTACCCTAGGACTTCAAGAAATGCGTGAATTATGTTTCGTATATCGAACTTGATGGAATATCTATCAAGTGAAAATCTGATCATTCTTAGTAAAGCTTAGATCGGCAAAAAGTTGCATTCATCAGAAACTCGTGAACATCATGGATAGAGAAAGTAAGTCAACATTTAGCCTGATCTTATTCCCGTAGTTATGTTTGATGAAACTCGCGTATTATAATGGATTACACTTGTGAGAAAAGACCAAATGTGGAGGAAATACCCACATGGCTTTAACTCTATAAGAAGCGAGTAGTAAGGTAAGATGATCTTTGAGGACAAAGATCCTGTTTAGGGGTAAATGTTGTGACAATCCGTCAATTTATGGTCAATATTTTATTCTCAATATTTATTTAAAAACATTATTTTAATGTTATAATATGAACTCACATATTTTTGGGAAGAAATTTGGATTTACGTCTTGGAGTAGCATCGACTACGTCTAAACCGGAGGATTCAACGTTACGTGCTTACGTTTACATACACCGTCCTTGGTGACAGTCCGACATTTCAGAAAATAAATTTATCCGTGAATATTATTTTGGAGTTTTAAATTTGTGTTAGTTCATATACTCACAAATTTACGAGAAGAGATTAGGACTTACGATTTTATTTTAACGTCCTTTACGACTAAACCGGAAACCTTAGGATTACGTATTTACGTTTTTGAACTCCGTTTTTGATGAGACAATTTTTATTGGATTCGTTTTGTGACGTTGATTCATAATTTATAAAAATGTTTTTTGTAAAACGACCCGAGGGCACGCAAATCGAGGAAACTAGAATCGAGGAGTACCCGTAAATAAATGGGGATGAGACAAGTGGGACACTTGTCCCACCCCCATCAAAACCGGCCAAAGTAAGCCACAACACCGTTAGGTGTCAAGTTCTTATGTAACTACACCACACTTGTCTACTAAGCTTACTAGTTAAGCTTTCCACAAGCTAAAACCATCAAACCTTCACATACCATCATTTACAACATGCAAACAACTACACATTTCTCTCTCACTCTCCCTAATGTGCCGTCCACTTTTACTACCACCACCACCATTTGATCTTGATTTAACCATGAAATTCCATGTTGTTCATACATATGTTGAAGCTCTTTTGAAACCCTATTGATTGGTGGTGATTATAACATCCAAGGAGGATTATTCATGGTGTCTTGGGGCTGATTTTCCACAAGGAGTTCATGAAGCATAGTGGTCTTGAAGATGGTCATGGTTATTCACAAGCTTCTCCATCAAAAACCATGTCCAAATCATAACCTACATCAACATGGTGGTATAAAGATTGTCCTCCTCATATTCTTGTTATTTTGATTATGTAAACATGTATTTTATTTCCTATTGTATATTTATATGATGATTATATGATGATAAAAATGTTATGTGGGGATTTGGTGTTGATAAACATGATTAAAAAGGTGAAAAACCATAAGAAACAAGGTTAAAATCTTGGTTAAATTTGTTGGCTGTATAAAACAGTAAAGAAACAGGTTATGAACTGATAAAATTATGAAGTAGAATGGATTTACAGTAAGCTATGAGTCTTGTACACATGTAAGAGTTGGCCATGCAATGGAATCATTGTAATGAGTGAGATATGATCAAAACAAGTTTACGGTATAAATCTGAGCTCACTGTTTTGGACGATTTTTAGAAAATACTTCAAGGATGATTTAACAGTATCTATAGAAGAGTTAAATGTAGCACATATCATGTAGTTTATGTGATAAAAATTTGAGCTTCAATCTCCATATAGAACTCAAGATATGACAGTTTTGGTGAAAGTGAAGATAAAAATCAGATTTTTGGAAATTAAAGTATAATACTATTATATAAGCACTCAAAATTTAATAGTATAAAATATAAAATGAAAACCCACTAACTTATGGATTTTATTTATATAAGTATGTAAAAGGATAAATAAGTGGACATTTTATAAAAATGGTAACTTGTTATGTTTTATAAGATATAAAACTATAAACATGATTTTTACGACTTTTTCGGCTATTGCCGTAAAATTAACGTTTTTCGCCAAATAAAACTTAGACGACCAAACCCGTCTAATGTAAAGTTTATAAAATTCATATACTGATATATAAGTATCTAATACAAGTAAAAACCGATAAAACCCGAACTATAAGAAATACGGACATTTACGAGCTAATTAAGCATATTGGACTAATAATTGGACTAAATAAGATAAAAACTTGTAAAAAGAACTTATTGGGCTTAACCTATTTGGGCCCAACATGGAAAGTATACATAATGATAATATAGGTATAAAAGGGATTAAAACAAGTTAAAGAACTTATAGTAGGCTTATTGGACCTAAAACACGTAAATAGGTAAAACGAGAAAACTAGTATAAAAGTTATCGACCCATAACACAAAAATGAGTAAATGAGGATATGTAAACCCACTTGATCATCATATATATAAAAAAAATCATCATATGTATACATAATTGTTATTTTTATAAAGTCATTGGACATGACTCTAAGACGAGTATTATTTGTCTAGGTTTCCGTGATTGAAGCACGTATCGTACGTCCGAATTGCCGATAACCCGCCTTCCCACATCAACGTGAGTTCATAGCCTCGCACTCTTTTAAATGTTTTTATAAATGTTTTATAAACCCACGAGGGAGATTACATGTTAGTTTTTATAAAATAGGACACCATTTGTCCCGATTGTTTGTTTATTGATTTTGGACCCGAATGATTGAATGACCCGATTGTATGACCCGATAAATGAATAAAGGACCCGATAGATGAAATTAAATGGATTATTAAAGTTAGGTAATGTCACTAAAAGTCCCATTAGCATGAATTGTGAACTACCGGGAGTTGGTAGACGCTTATGCATTTAATAGTACTATTTGGGGACGATCACCCCAGTTCGCGCCTTGACGGTTGATCCCCGTCGTGCCACATTGATTGGTAAGAGAATTTATGTATGAGAAGATTTCCATAGCATGCCCTTTGTGACGACACGCTACCTTAGATGGGCAAAATTGGTATCGGGTTAGCTACCCGTTGTTGGTTTAGTAAGGTAACAATGTCATGCGGCTTATAATAATCCAAAACTAACGAAATACTACTAGACGCTCAGAATTACGACGTATTGCCTGACTAGCAATACAGGGTCATACTATTGATATTATATTTGTGTTTTGGTTTTCATAACCATATTCATATAACGGTTTTTATTTTCATACAACGTCGTAAGACGTATTGTATGACGTTTTTACGACATTGGCTCGTGTAATGATTTTTAAGGCTTTTTATAACCATATTCATATAATGGTTTTATTTAATCTATACAACGTTGCAAAAACGTATTGTATGGTATTTTTAACGACAATGATTCGTATAACGATTTTTAAGGCAAATGCCTGTATTATGATTTTCGATAAAGATTTGTATAAAATGACTTTGGCTATTTTATGGCCTATTAAAATGATTTGTACAAAAATGATTTTCAGTAATAATTTTATACTGATATTATATTGATGGAATTTATTAAACTCTATGAATTCACTCGGCGTTATCGCTGACCTTTTCTTTTAACATGTTTTATCTCAGGTACTTGAAGGTAATTCTCGGGAAGACGACAAGAATTCATGGCCCGCACTTAAACAATATTTTTCCATTCAAATACTTTGTAAAACTTTGTATGAAATAATATGACTTGGGACCGATGTAACTTTAATGTTTATGAATGGAAATGATTTATTATTAAACGACGCAATTTTTATGCGTTGTCTATGATGTGAGTAATGTGCTATCCCGTAACACCAACGAGTCTTCCGCTGTATTGAGTTGTACAAATTTGGGGGTGTTACATAATTAAATCACGAGCTAATATTAATTTCGTATATATATTTATTACGAACACGAATAAATATATTAAGTCACGATCGATAACAAATTAAAACACGTAAATTTCGAACACGAGAACACACGGGAACACACTATAATATTTAGACTCGGGAAATGTATGGGTTACCACATGTGGGCCCCATACCACGAAATTAGGGAGGGAAGATGGGCTTAGCCCATCAATTTTTTACTAAAACAAGAAATTAGGAAAAATTTTGGTCATTTTTCACTTTACGGGAAAACATCAAAAACCCTAAAAAGTTTTTCTCCTTCTCCTCTTCTTCTTCTTTTTGGCCGCCGCACATAAATACACCAAGGAGGGTGTTTATTTGGTTTTGATCTTGGTTTTGGTGCAAGTGTTCGTGTTTGTTCATCCTCGTTTAGATCCACGCATTCGGTATATTCTTTTTACCCTTTTGCTTCTTGATTTGATCTAATAATTAATTAAGAACATGATGTTTTTAAAACCTAATTAAAAACATAGATCTAACATGAAAAGGGTTATTGGGTAAATTAAAAAGGGTTGTTTTAGGGGTGTTTGTTGGCCGACGCCTAAATCGAACCCCAAGGGGGTCTCGGTTTGGCTACTCGACCACCACCTAGACCATATGGTCCCGGTTGGGTGGTGTGGGTCCCACGGCAGCAGCAAGACAAGGGGAACCCCGAAGTGGTTCTGGGTATGGTGTCGATTTCATGTCCGGTTCATGGTTTCTAGTCAAGATCTGGTTCACGGTTTATGTTAAGATTATTTTTATATAATCATATGCTAAAATTAAATTAATAAATATGACATGATTAATTTAATAACATGACTTAGGTTATAATTTAATTATAGATCATGAAATTATTAACCTAAGTATTTTATATTTTTAGACTTATAATTAATTAATTATTTAAAAACCATGGTTATAATTAATTAATTAACATGACTTAGGTTATATTAATAATAAATAATAATACATGTTTTAACCTAAGTATTTAACTTTATTTAATTAAAAACATGATATATTTTATTTAAATACTTTTAACCTATAGTTTATTTAAATTACATGAAATAATTAATAAACTATACATTATATCATTATGACTTAGAAAATAATCAGAAAAACACTTAGGCTTATATACTTAGCTTATTTAACCAGCTTATATCTAATTATGGAAACTTTCTGTTTTTAGAAACTTATTTAATTAAGGCAGCTAATCTATTTATGGGAACTTTCTATTTTTAGAAACTTATTTAATTCAGGCAGCTAATCTATTTATAGAAACTTATTTAATTAAGGCAGCTAATCTATTTATGGAAACTTATTTAATTAAGGCAGCTGATCTATTTATGGAAACTTTCTATTTTTAGAAACTTATCTATTTTAAGCAGTAATTCTATTTTTGGAAACTTTCTATTTTTGGAAACTTTCTATTTTTTTGGTAACTTTCTATTTTTGGAAACTTTCTATTTTTGGAAACTTTCTATTTTAGGAAACCTGCTACTTTTGGAAAGTTACTTATTATTACACAGTAAGTATAATAATACATGAAATACCAGAAATACTTAATCAGAATAGACAGAATATAAGATAAACACAGTTTAAGGCTTTAAACAGTAAAACATGATATGAACATATAAAATAAGCTAAGACATGATATAAAACCAATTACGTATTTAGTAGTCAGATACTTATTCACGTATGTATTCATGTAGCATTAGTGATACGGAAGTAGGATTCCTCTCAGTCGTCTTCTTCGTTCACTGGACATAAGGTACGGATTCCCGTCTTTTCAGTATGGACATTCTTTCCTTATTAGGATTCCCCGTATGCAGCCAAATGTTTTTTTCGTAGTATAAGTTATGTGTTTGATTTACTTATGTTTAATTTAGAATACCTATAGCCATATACATGCATGACCAGTTTCACCTAGTTATGGAGGTACCATAACCATAACATTAGAGGCACTGATGTTATGACTTCACCACGGCGGAGTGATTGCTCGTGGCGTCCCTTCAGCTTTTGGCCATTTATATTATATTTATCATGTGGGGCGTATGGGTGCATCCTAGTTACATGTTTCAGTCAGGATTTCATGGTGAATGTGGTGTGTGCCTTGCATCCTTCACAAGGAGCTGATCCCTCCTACCCAAACAAGTATATTAAATTAGAGGCAGCCCCTCTAATTTGCATGATGAGGTCACCCCTCCAAGTATTCATGCACGGTGGATTTTCATGACCTATATTGGATAATGGTAAAATATGTTAAACAGTTTTCATAAGATAAACATAAGGCTTTTCAAACTATAAAACCAGTTTTATGAACATGTTCCAGGTTTTCCAGAACTTATACATTTCCGCTGCTATTAAGTCTTTATTATGTTTTAGTCATTTATACTATGTCTATATCCGTGCACTGAGCGTTTTGCTCAACCGTTACTTTCCTTTCCATGTCCCAAAACGGCAGGTACTCAAGGACTGACTGGAGCATTTGGAGGACACGCGTAGGATGGTAGATACCTTAGATTCCTTCTCCTCTCGCCTTCATATTTATGCTTGTCTAGTCTTCCTTTTTGTTCATTTACTTTATTTATGTTTTGGGCTTATGTTTGGGAACCGATGTTTGATTCCGGTTTTCCCTATGGTCATGTAATGTTTTAGGCATTTATCCTTGTATGCTTTGATGACACGCCATAATTACGCGTGACATGCCATTATCAAAATGGGGTGTTACAATTATGGTATCAGAGCCAAGGCTTCGACCTGTAGGCTCTAAAACTCGACCTGTGACTAGTGGGTAGTCACCAGAAGCTTCCTAAGCCAACGTTTGTTATTCTACGTATTGACGTTTTCAATGAATTTTTGTTTTAACCATGATGTTTTCAGCACCTTGAGGTTTTAACCTTGGCGTTTTCATCGAGATTGTTTTACTAATATGGATGGACAACCGTAATTCATATTTAGTTATGTGTCATTGTTTCATGCATGACGTTCCTCGTGAACTGTGACTATGTGGACTGAACCTCAATAGTTCATAATTAGTCACATAAATTTTTTTTTTCTTATAAGTTTTGACAGATGGGTTTCATTTATTTATGTTTCATGTATCATTGTTGCAGGGATTATGACTAAGAAATGGTTGGTACAGGACTGGCCCTATTTAGTCGCATGTGCTTTAATCGAAACTTTTAACTTTGGGACCGACCCATAGGCGTCCCCTCGCCATGTCTTTTGTTTTGGGACCGACCCATAGGCGTCCCCTCACACATATAAAGGTTTTTATAAACTACATTACGCATTCATGCACTGTTTTTCATGCATAAATTTTTTCTCATGATTTATTGGCATAAATCTTTTTTTCATGTCCCCTCATAAGTTACTATGTTTTTATGTCAAATATATTTTCATACTGTCATGGTTAACTTAAGTTTCATGCTGATTATGTTATACACTCCTTCATGATAGATTGTTTCATGTATCTTCATGATAATTCCGTCTTCATGTTGATTACGTCTTACGCCTCTTTTGTTATTTATGCTTTCATGCAAGGCATTGTTGGATTTCATTGAATCCTGCTTTAATGATAGTCATGGTTGGTATTCACTGATCATACTGTCAGGCAAAATCATCGTTGAATTTTGTGTAAACACACTTTAACGTTTTTCGATACAACCAAAATGATGTCTATGCTAATACTGCCAGGTTATCATGATGGTTTTCATAACCGTTTAACCAATATACTTTCCTTAAATCATGACAAATGATCGACCCCAATACCGATCATTTCATGTGCATTCCATGTGTACTCCAGGTACGTATTCCATATGTATTACACGTACCTAAATCCATGTGTATTTCACTTGCAATACTTCACGAGTATTCGCTAGTCGATTCTAAATCATCTCAGGCGTATATTCACTTGCTGATATTCTACAAGATTGCCGATGCCGCTCATAACTTGGAGATGTTACTAAAGGTTGACGCTGCTGACGTTCGGAGACGCTACGAGATGCGGATGTTGTACACAACCTGGAGATCCTACAAGACGAAGACAAAGGCGTCAGAGCAAAGCAATCGGACGAGAAGATGCTTCACCATCAGACGATTTCCATCAATCATTGTCCCTAATTCTTAGTTACATGTCACACATCATTCGGCTGTCATTTTAGCCATATGAGTGCAAACCGGTACCAGCCGGCCACTCAGCTGAATAGTTACATGAATCACGGTCATGAGAATGACCGTCATGGAACTGACAGACAAGACGATAGTAACCACTACTATGACATAAACTATCCTAGAAATCGCAACCGAGGCTCCGGCCGCGGACGTGATCAGACATACAAAGGATCAGTAGTCCAACCGATTCGCCAAGTCTGGCTTAATAACCTAATATTGTAGTTCTATGGTTTTACGTCTCGAGACACATGTCAAGACATCAGTCAAGACACATGTCTCACGTATACCTTCTGAAGACACATGTCAAGACACCAGTTAAGACATATGTCATCTTATAGTTCCAAGACACGAGTCAAGACACATGACTCACGTCCAAGTATGGAACCTTTCTAAGAAATTCAGGGTACCCTCCAAGGGTATATCCATTTTGTTCTGCCATGTATTAATCAGGCCACAAGAATTTCAATACCATTACCGGCACATCAGTGAGAACTGTCCCGTTGCTGATGTCACTTTCATTTGTTTCACCATATTTCATATATTCATGACCATGAAGGACGCCTTTCGTATTCCCACGTATACGAAGGTTTTTCCTTCAGCTTAATGATGAGATCCAAGCTGCTAACGCATTTCCTCGGATAGACACGAGATGATTTTTATGCTAATTATGTACTATGAACAGCACACCATGCTACAATTCATAATTATGTACAGTAATGTTCAGGCTCCTGAATACATTCAGCTTGATTTTCCATCGGGAAAATCTGTACAAATTATCTATGCTTACAAGCATGTGCGTTGTTAGCCATTGTCGCTAATCTAGCTGTCAGTAAGACACGACCACTTAAGTCTTTTACGCATAGCCACTTGATTATTCCAAAATCTTCCCATACATTCCACAAGAACCTACAAGGAGAAGGATGGTACCATGAGATTATATGTCGACTACTGTCGACTTAAACAAATCACCATTCATGACCGTTATTCTCCTCCACGTATTGACGACATGTCCAATCGACCTTATAGTGTTTATCACTTTTCCAAGATCTAACTCATGATCCTGATGCCAACAGTGACGAGTGAAAGAGCAGGACATATCCATGACTGCTATTCGTACAGGACTTGGTCATGCTAAATTCATGATTCTATATTAATCTCATAAATGCTCCAACAGCATTACGGACTTAATGAATTGAGTTTCCATGAACTTATAAGTAAACTCATCAGTGTTTTAATTGAGGATAACCTGATTTTTCCTTTAAGCCTAGAGAAGAATAGGAAGACCATATCTGCACTATGTTGCACATTCTATGACAAGCGGAATTTCACCCTAGAAATTTCCAATATCAATTCTGGTTGATTACAGTGACACACTGGATCACATGGATTTACATGGTCAATCTTACCAGGAGGAGAATTCTCTCAAGTTAAGGTTAACTTGATAGGTAAAGTTAGCCAATCATAATGAAGAAAAATACAAGTAGGCCCCCTGAATTTCACTAAAGAAAAAACTTTTATATATTTATCTAAATTCTCATTGGCCAACATGATCTATCAAGTTGTCTTCAACTTGAGAGGATTTTGATCCATCTTACCATGACTCAGCTTATGCATAAAGGAGATAACCCTACATTACATTAGGTGTTATAGAAATCCTATGCTAAGAGAAGTTTAGATTCATAGACTCAGAGTTTCGCAAACTCCTATGTATCAAGTTCGATGAAGCAAGATATAGTTACGTTCATATCTTTATACATGTCATACAAACAGGCTAAGATAGGACACGAACAGACTGGGATGTTTTCATCATCTGAAATTGTGAATTGAAATGGGACAAGATCTCCACGGATTTTGGTTACCAGTTCAACACAAATTCAGAAGAAGCATGATGCTATCTGGGTTATTGCAAACAATTTGATAAAGTCTACAGAATCCTTACATCTGCAAGGCTTTCAGAACCAACAGATTGATCGGACATGTTCCAGCCAAGGCTCATCCGATCACTCGGCAATCCCTCAGTTATCAGGTCAGACAAATATTCATAATTGTGCTCCTTATTTACTTCACGTCCTTGTTCTAATTTCACGACTTGCTTTCACGCTGGCGTTCATGACACTATTAACGTTCATGATGGCATCTCGACTTACGATTTTATGTTTGTTTTTCTCATTCTGGGAAGTTTTGCAAGAAATTGAGAGACAAGACCCAAGTTTAGTATAACTCCCTATCCTCAGATAGACGTTTCTCGTCATATTCTATGTCTCACCTTGTAGCGTTTGGCGTTACCGCCATTATATTCTATGTTCACGATATGTTTCACATGTCATGTACATTCCACGTTTCTCATATCATGATCAAGATATGTTACACGTATCATGGATCACGATATGTTTACTCATATTACACTCATCATATTTCCACGTATCACGTTCAAAAATTTTCACGTAGTACGTTCAAAATTTTTCACGTACTACGTTTCCTTATGTCTCACGCATCGTTGGTAATTATCAGTTAAGTTAGAAGCGTTTTGCACGATAACGTTTTAGTTTCCCTTACACGTTAATTCTTATTCCCTCGATAAAATTTAGGGGATCTACCTTAAGTTGATAACCAAGAACTTCTTCGTATTCCAAGTCAAGGTCAGGAGGACCATGATTTATGATTTGTGGCAAGATCTTGTGAAGGAACCATTCCAAGAGGGAAGCCACTTGGAAACGGACAAGTCCATCCGGACTTCTTATCCATTTTTCTCTTATCAATTAGATATGTCCTTTCAGTAGAGTCACGTTCCATGTCCTTTCAAGACATGTCACGTTCCAAGTTCCTTCTACCATGACGTTCATTTACCTTACATACCCTCTCGGTTTAGTATGTTCTTCTTTTCCAGTTTAGTTTATCTATAATTCGGGGACGAATTATTCTTTTTGGGGGGAAGAGTTGTAAAACCCGCATGCTTTTACCATGAATAGTACCCTTAAGATCATACGTACTAGATTAAAACTTTCCTTTTATAGTACGATTACGTTTACGTGTTAGGATTTTACGTATTACGTACGTGTTAGAACACGATAAGTATTTATTACGCACGAACACGCAATAATTATTTAAACAATAATTAATCACGAACATGCGATCATGAAATCATGAACGTAATTAAATCACGAGCTAATATTAATTTCGGTATATATATTTATTACGAACACGAATAAATATATTAAGTCACGATCGATAACTAATTAAAACACGTAAATTACGAACACGAGAACACACGGGAACACACTATAATATTTAGACTCGGGAAATGTATGGGTTACCCCATGTGGGCCCCATACCACAAAATTAGGGAGGGAAGATGGGCTTAGCCCATCAATTTTTTACTAAAACAAGGAATTAGGAAAGATTTTGGTCATTTTTCACTTTACAGGAAAACATCAAAAACCCTAAAAAGTTTTTCTCCTTCTCCTCTTCTTCTTCTTTTTGGCCGCCACACATAAACACACCAAGGAGGGTGTTTATTTGATTTTGATCTTGGTTTTGGTGCAAGTGTTCGTGTTTGTTCATCCTCGTTTAGATCCACGCATTCAGTATATTCTTTTTACCCTTTTTCTTTTTGATTTGATCTAATAATTAATTAAGAACATGATGTTTTTAAAACCTATGTAAAAACATTGATCTAACATGAAAAGGGTTATTGGGTAAATCAAAAAGGGTTGTTTTAGGGGTGTTTGTTGGCCGGCGCCTAAACCGAACCCCAAGGGGGTCTCGGTTTGGCTACTCGACCACCACCGAGACCATATGGTCCCGGTTGGGTGGTGTGGGTCCCACGGCAGCAGCAAGACAAGGGGAACCCCAAAGTGGTTCGGGGTATGGTGTCGATTTCATGTCCGGTTCATGGTTTCTAGTCAAGATCCGGTTCACGGTTTATGTTAAGATTATTTTTATATAATCATATGCTAAAATTAAATTAATAAATATGACATGATTAATTTAATAACATGACTTAGGTTATAATTTAATTATAGATCATGAAATTATTAACCTAAGTATTTTATATTTTTAGACTTATAATTAATTAATTATTTAAAAACCATGGTTATAGATAATTAATTAACATGACTTAGGTTATATTATTAATAAATAATAATACATGTTTTAACCTAAGTATTTAACTTTATTAAATTAAAAACATGATATATTTTAATTAAATACTTTTAACCTATAGTTTATTTAGATTGTGAAATAATTAATAAATTATACATTATATCATTATGACTTAGAAAATAATCAGAAAAACACTTAGGCTTATAAACTTAGCTTATTTAACCAACTTATATCTAATTATGGAAACTTTCTATTTTTAGAAACTTATTTAATTAAGGCAGCTAATCTATTTATGGGAACTTTCTATTTTTAGAAACTTATTTAATTCAGGCAGCTAATCTATTTATGGAAACTTATTTAATTAAGGCAGCTAATCTATTTATGAAAACTTATTTAATTAAGGTAGCTGATCTATTTATGGAAACTTTCAATTTTTAGAAACTTATCTATTTTAAGCAGTAATTCTATTTTTGGAAACTTTCTATTTTTTTGGTAACTTTCTAGTTTTGGAAACTTTCTATTTATGGAAACTTTCTATTTTAGGAAACCTGCTATTTTTGGAAAGTTACTTATTATTACACAGTAAAGTATAATAATACATGAAATACTAGAAATACTTAATCAGAATAGACAGAATATAAGATAAACACAATTTAAGGCTTTAAACAGTAAAACATGATATGAACATATAAAATAAGCTAAGACATGATATAAAACCAGTTACGTATTTAGTAGTCAGATACTTATTCACGTATGTATTCATGTAGCATTAGTGATACGGATGTAGGATTCTCTCTCAGTCGTCTTCTTCGTTCACTGGACATAAGGTACGGATTCCCGTCCTTTCAGTATGGACATTCTTTCCTTATTAGGATTCCCCGTATGCAGCCAAATGTTTTCCCGTAGTATAAGTTATGTGTTTGATTTGCTTATGTTTAATTTACAATACCTATAGCCATATACATGCATGACCAGTTTCACCTAGTTATGGAGGTATCATAACCATAACATTAGAGGCACTGATGTTATGACTTCACCACGGTGGAGTGATTGCTCGTGGCGTCCCTTCAGCTTTTAGCCATTTATATTATATTTATCATGTGGGGCGTATGGGTGCATCCTAGTTACATGTTTCAATCAGGATTTCATGGTAAATGTGGTGTGTGCCTTGCATCCTTCACAAGGAGCTGATCCCTCCTACCCAAACAAGTATATTAAATTAGAGACAGCCCCTCTAATTTGCATGATGAGGTCACCCCTCCAAGTATTCATGCACGATGGATTTTCATGACCTATATTGGCTAATGGTAAAATATGTTAAACAGTTTTCATAAGATAAACATAAGGCTTTTCAAACTATAAAACCAGTTTTATGAACATGTTCCAGGTTTTCCAGGACTTATACATTTCCGCTGCTATTAAGTCTTTATTATGTTTTAGTCATTTATACTATGTCTATATTCGTGCACTGAGAGTTTTGCTCAGCCGTTACTTTCCTTTCCATGTCCCAAAACGGCATGTATTCAAGGACTGACTGGAGCATTTGGATGACACGCGTAGGATGGGAGCTACCTTAGATTCCTTCTCCTCTTGCCTTTATATTTATGCTTGTCTAGTCTTCCTTTTTGTTCATTTACTTTATTTATGTTTTGGGCTTATGTTTGGGAACCGATGTTTGATTCCGGTTTTCCCTATGGTCATGTAATGTTTTAGGCATTTATCCTTGTATGCTTTGATGACACGCCATAATTACGCGTGACATGCCATTATCAAAATGGGGTGTTCCAAGAAACAATGGATTTATCCCTAATAAACCAACCAACAACTATTTTCAGAACTTTAATCAGAACTATGCATTTAATTCAGACCAAATGTATTTTGGGTTGAGGAATTTGGGTACTGCTGTTAAGCCCTCAGTAGGTTGTTCTTGGTCAAACAATAACACCCATATGATGAATAGGCAACCTAAGAACAATAGTGGATCTCATCAATCTTCTTGGCTATCTACTAAAGATCCACAAGGCAGGCTCAAACCTGAAAAGGTTTGGGTCCCCTTAAGACACTAACTTTTGCATATATCTTTTCTTGTTGTAGGTTACTCCATACCAAGATCCTACTCTGGGAATAGTTGATAGTGGATGCCCTAGAAGCATGACAGGAAATAAAGGGCTCTTATCTAACTTTGTACCATTTCATGACAGAAAGTCTACTACTGGTGGTTGTCAGTTTTTGGGTCGAAGACTTATCTCATGGCAATGTAAGAAACAGACGATAGTAGCTACTTCTTCGACAAAAGCTGAATACATAGTTGCTGCTAGTTGTTATGGACATGTCTTGTGGATACAAAATCAGATGCTGGATTATGGGTTCAACTTTATGAACACCAAAATTTTCATTGACAATCAAAGCACTATCTTCATTGTGAAGAATCCTGTTTTTCATCAACGAACAAAACATATTGAAATTAGGCACCACTTTATAAGGGATGCTAATGAGAAGAAGTTGATACAGGTTCTTAAAGTACATACGGATGATAATGTTGCTGATTTATTGACTAAAGCCTTTGATGGTCCTCACTTCAACCACTTATGGTGGTTCACATTCGAATGGTCAATCCTTGAGGTCTAGGATTGAGGGGAGGCTAAGCCTAAGGGGAGGCTTAGTGTACATATTACATTGCACAGTCTAACATATGGTAGTTTCTAACAACAGATTTCATGGGTATTTGTGGTGTGTGCTACTTCTAGTGGAGGATTTTGGTCACTTCTAGTGGCTGTATTCAGCTTCTAGTAGATACAAACCCTTCAATGTCATTGGTGGTTGGCTTCTAGTATTGGTTTAGGTCACTGTTCACTTCGTTGACTTTCATTGACCACATTGTGCTCCTAGTGTTGACCATTACGCGTTTTGACTTTTAGTCAACGCAAATTACTTCTGGTATATATCTTTTTAGTTAACTTTAGTAACTGGGATTTGCACATAATGGTAAAAGGGCAAGTGGTTACCTTTCCATTAATTACTTAATTTTGAAAGGGAAACCCACATAATTAGGGGTAACTGAACAGTTACATGACTATTATTTATGGTCAAATCTCACAATTGACTCATTCATCCCAACCAAAACACACACATACGCTCCTACTCTCTTACTCTTCAATAAATAATCTTCCATCGCTTCCAATCATCAACAACGGCTGCTCTCCAATACAAACCCGATCATAACAAGGTGGCATATCTTGGAGAAGGTCCTAAACGAGAAGAGTTCACAGACATCATCGAGTTTATTGAGGCTTCCAACCTCAGGTATGCTTTTACGGTTTGCCCAACTGTATATGACAGTGTTATTCGTCAGTTCTGGGCAACTGCCCACCTTGTGGATGTTTTAGGATGCCCACTAGAGCTCCATGTTACCATAGATGGACGCTCATATGTGGTGTCTGAAGCTTCTATTAGGTCTGCTCTTCATCTTCAGGATGAAGGTGGTGTTGTCGCCATCCCCAATTCTGAGGTATTGGATGGGATGGCTGATCTTGGTTATAATCATGGGGAAAGTTTAGCTTCCAAAAAAATAGGTTTTCCCCCCAATGGAAGCTTCTAGTTTACTTTTTGATTTATTGCTTAAGCCCAAAGTCTGGGAGTTGGGATGCATTTCCCATTCCTTTGGCTACTAGTTTGATTTGCATTGCACAGGGTCGTGTGTTTAACTTTTCTCGCTACTTGTTTGATGGAATGGTTTGTAATCTTAGTAGTACTGGCTCTAGGAAGAAGTTTTTGATGTACCCTAGGTTCTTGCAGTAGGCTCTTATGTGCCTACCTAGAAATAGGGAGGAATATGAGACCCCTAAGCTTAGTTCTAAGGTATATTCGAATATGGCACTTGGTTTTAACGGTTTTTGGAGGCCTCTTACTAATGTTATGCTGGGCCTTGTTGTGGAATCCTTGGTTTCCTCGATCTTTTAGCTACTAGGAATGCATCATGTTCATATGATTAGATAATCAAAGCAGAATTAGAACACGACACATTAACAAGGTGTTTGGACACAAAGAACATGAATTAAACAAAAGGATTGCTAATTATATTAATAATCAACAATCACTAGACGTGTATACATTGAATCCCACGTCTAGTCGAGACACGCTTTTAGGTTTACATTGTGAATGAAAGTTATGAATAAAACCTAATACCTTTGGTTCCTTTTATAGTGTAAGGATTAGGGTTTACAAGAGATCAAATCAAATAAACATCTAAATATTCTATTTAGATAAACTATATATTGAATATATCATAAATAATATACTCAATATATTCCCTAAATAGAATTCTCCATCAATCTGTAGACATCCATCAGCGTTGACTTTTGTTGACTGCGTTTGACTTGTGTTGACTTCTGTCAACGCTTAAGTTACTCTTGTCAACGCCTAATTTACTCTTGTCAACGCCTGAACAAATGTCTTCATGTTTTCTTCGTTTTTGAGTTTCTGCCACATCAACTTTTTGACCCAACAATCTTCCCCTAGTTGATGTCGGCAAAACTCTTTGTGTATCTCTTGTAAGTTGTACATCATCTTCAAATTGCTTCCCCTGAATTGTAGCATGTATGTCTTCCCCTTTTTGTCACATCAACAGGGAAGTAAACAATGTATGCAATCTTGAAGATTCTCCAAATATAGGCTCTATGTAATGATTGTGAAGAAAAATAAATATAATATTTTTGATACAGAAGTAGAATAACCCAACCTTGTGTTCCATGTCTTGCACTATCCATGTGATAAAGAAATTATACTGATGATTAAATATAAGTAGACCTCGATCCCTTGTCAATATTCTCATCCTTTGTGAGACACTGAGCACGATAATTAACTCCTTCAAGTGTTATGACAAGTCTTCGTCACCAACCATATAAGCACGAACAAGTTATTGTTAAGTCAATGGCTGTCGTCCAAAACTTAACAATATGATAAAACACAAACTCTCGAAAATCTTCTTCAAGCATCAAACTTACCATAAGAATTCTTCCCCTTAAGCTAACACCGCTTTATGACGAGTCTTAATGAACCAATATATTCGTATGTAAATCGATATATTTGGATAACTCTTTCACAAGGCTACCACGATTACATAAGAAATATTACTCCAATAAACTACTTCACGAATTGTTGCTAACTTACTTAAAAAATCATTGATCCCTTGTAAAAAATATCCGAGTCATTAATATCAACTTGATATTCTAAATATAAACGGAGATTACACGTACCTTTGCGTGTAAATACTTTCTTTTTGTGTGCTAAAAACATATCAATTTTCTCAAACAGCAGCTATTCCTTTGTTATCCGAGAACCTTCACTGTCCAACTTCTTAAACACATGCTTTGTCCAATATCTGACAAAGCGTATCAACGCTTGAACATGTCGTTCTCGGACAACACGTGTCAACGCTCCCTGTCAGCGTTAAACTTATTCTAGTCAGCGTCAAACTTAAACCTTGTCAGCGTCCACTTCAAATCAGTGACTTGGCTTCAATCACTGACATCACTAGGACTATAACCCTTTGATAATGCATCAATATAAACTTGACGTAAGCCTGGAACCACAAATAAGCCATGCCATATTGCCTCGTGTGAAAACAAATTAGCAATAAAAAATTATCCTTCCAAAAATCTCGCATGCAATAACCAAAAGATTATGAAGGAATGATAGAATATTTTTCCAATGATATACCAAGCTAAATATCACGTGAAGATCTTGTAGGAATAAATCCCTAAAAATTAGCAACTAACATCTGTACTCCCTGTATTCTCGTATCAATGAACTGGAAAAAGGCAACTGATAAGCAGAAAATCATACCCACGAGACAAGTCAATAAACCATAGAATGCAACTCCAAAATTTTAGCAATAATATTGTAACACGTCTTTGCCTTGTAGATGACATGAAACAACAAAGCTGAGCACATCCTCCTTTTAACAGCAACATGAGAATCGATTCAAGAGCAACATCTGGTCTTATACGTCATATTCTCTTTTATTGACAAGACAAATCCTTTTTAACTGCAATCCTTGGCCCACCTCTTTACTTTGCACAAAAATGTTTATACTTCATGCACCATGGACCACAAATACTTTGCATAAATTAGGGATCATAATCTGGTCCCTTATAGGGCACACGTTCCATTTCTCCTTTTTCTATTCTTGTAGCCCATCCACTGTCTGCTATCACACGTCTTTGTCCACTTTATCCTATACCCAATCGACACATCCTGTCTTCTTTAGCTGCTACCCCATTTTTTAATCAAATGACGATATAGGGTTTCTTAATAATCCCTGCTTGATCTCTTTTCCATCAGAATAAACCCAACCATATTAATCAAACCAACATGAAGATTATCAGAAGTGTAATCATGAACAGATCTAGGGTTTTCAAAATGAACCTTATTTTTGTTATCACAAACTTGTGATACACTAAAAAGATTATAATCAAGTTCTTTTACCAGAAACACGTTTTCAATACACAAGTTGTTGGTGAGAAGAGTTCCTTTTCCTGTGATAGTTCCATATCCGCCTCCAAAGTAAACTTTGTCACCATCCTTAATGGGAGTGAAGTTTGTAAGATAATCTTCCTTCCTAGTCATGTGCCTAGAGCATCCACTATCCCAATAGCCATAATCATTTACCTACTTTTGAATGCCCTGCACATAAAGAAAACAAATTAGTTCTCTTTGGGAGCCCAAGCCTGAGCAGACTTGGATTCATTTGGTTGTTCAATAAGAACAAACTTAGTCCTCATAACAACCCCTTGTTCATACCTTTTAGGATTGAACACCCAGTTAACCCCAATTGGTTTTGTGATGACCTTTGAAATATAATTAAATTTATTACAGGTCATAGAAATCCCATTATAATTAGGGTTATGATCTTGCTTAGGTCTCCATGTCAAGCTAGAAGAAGCTTTAAACCCCTTTCCCTGTGGTTGCAAATACTTACCATTATTTGGTCTGGCAACATTTCTGTCAGCGTTTGATTTGGTCGTGTCAACGCTGAAATTACACTTATCAGCGTTGAACCTAGGGTTTGCTACAGGAACCCATTGCCTATTAGACCATGTATTAGTCTTCTGAAAAGGTCTTTGTCCATAAGTGTTAGACCCTTTAGTAAAGAATTGGGATGGTCTAACAACTTGTGGACTTTGCTCCACAAAGGTTTTGGGTCTGACAGTGTTTGACCTTTTGTCAGCGTTGACCTTGGAAGCGTTGACACACTTATAGGCTAAATGTGAAAAGCTACCACAAGTATAACAGGCTTTTCTAGACATAACTCTAGGTCTAGAAGAAAAGAAACCTGTTCCATTATCACTAACTTGGCTTTTTGGTGACCTAGTATTCCTATACATTTCTACATATTTAATGCTAGGTTTTCTAACAACGTTTGAGCCAAGGTCAATAGTCTTGCCAGTGATTGGGTTTGTTACTTTGATAGGGGTAGACTCATTTTGGCTATCACTAAGCATGCCACCCTTGACAAACAAGGTATGGTTGGCTTTCTTCCATTCATCCAAATCAGTCAACTTTTGCCTATATTCTTCTACTGGGGTAAGGACTCTTGGTGGAGGAATAAATTCCTCTTCTTGGAGTTCTGGTAAACCAGTCCAAGATAAGTCCTTTCTTTGGACACCATAGAAGTCCCCAGCTAGTGGTGGAACAACAGCATACTCTTTCATCCCAATCCCAGTCATGTCCCTAGAATCCCTTTGTTTACTAACACATTCTCCTAGGGTTTGTGAGGCTTTATCAAATCTCTGAATTTTAAGATCTACATTATCCTTATTCTTGATAGCCTCATCTAACTTAACTTGTAGTTCAACATTGACCCTCTCCATGATGTTTCTAATATCAGTACTAGCATTTAAATCATATTTTAAGATATTTATTTTATCTTTTAGGTCAAACTCCATTTTTTATACTCAGCTACAGTCTTTTCAGTTTGAGTAAGAGCAAGTTGATAGTTAGACAACTTGCATCTCTCATTACTCACATCTGTTGACAACCTTAAAACCTCTTTGTTAAGTCTTTCAGTATTTAGACGACAACCCTTACTACAAAAAGTATAATCATATACCTCATTGTCTGATGAAGATGAGCAGTGTGCCATGAGAGCATAGTGAACATGCTCTTCTTCTTCCATCTCAACAACCAAAGCTTTATTCTCTTCCTCATCCATATCCAAATAGCTCCAATCCCATCTAACACTATCAATTTCTTGCATTGCCATCATGGCCTTGGGATCCTGAGCCTTAACAATTTGGCTTGAGGGTTTTCCAACATCAGATCTTCTTAGAGATCTGCATTCTCTCATAAAGTATCCCATACGATGACAATTGTAACACTCAACCTTGGATTTATCAAATCCAGCAGTGTCCTTAGCAATAAAAGTCATCTTCTTCTTGAATCTTCTATTCCATCTGTTTGATCTTATACTTGCAAGAGCCATATTCCACTTAATATCCATCTCCTCCAAATGCTCATCACTAATTTGCTCAAGGTCCTCATATGTAATCACTGAACCATTAGGCAATGAAGCAATGTATGCACACACAGTATCCAGATCAATACCAGCAAGCTTAACTCTTGGTGAGTCAATTTTGTATGTGTCAGGGTCTGAAATACCAGCTAGCTTGTGTAAACGAGATTAAATCAACTTAAACACGTAGAGAAACTTTGTTTGTGTACAAAACAATTTAAGTATTATGCGAAATTAATACTCAAACAAGAACACACAAAGAATGTAAAACAAACTTTCACTTGATTGATTGAATCGAACTTGCTTAAAATGAAAGTGTTAAACGTATGAACAACTTATTAGAAACATAACCTAAAGGTCTTCTTTTATAGACATAAGAAGCCTTGTACAAGAGTCTACGTATCAGCTATTCTAGGTAAAGATAATTATAGAAAATACATTGTTGATCGTATCTTTACTAGAAACAAACTAGAAACATAATACGCGTAGACCATATCTTTCTATCAGTGCTTGTCTTCAACCTATCAACGCTTGACTTCTTCCTGTCAACGCGTGATCTGTCAACATTTGTTTTCTTCCTATCAATGCTTGTTGTCTTCTTGTCAGCGTTCAAATAGACTGGCTACATTTTATTCCCAACAATCCTCCCCTAAACTTGAGATCTACTCTAGTAATCAAGTTTCTGAATAAACATTAAGAACTAGGAGGAATCTTACAAATCTTATCATATTGGTAATAAACATGCCTAATCAAATCTTTGGCCACGTCACTTGAATAATCAATCTCTAGCTGTGTTGTCTTCATCTTGTCTAAAACTTCTTTGGACATGGGATACTCAGCATCTACAAGAAGATACTCAATAAACTTTGTAGAGCTCAAATAATACACACCAGCAGCTGAATACAAACGCAATTGAAGACTACTGATATCATCCTCAAGATCCTTCCAAATATGATCTTCATCTTCTGGTCCACACATTCTCTTGAATGTTGACCAAAGTTTTATTCCATTGACTGAAGTTGGTGCTTCAGTCTCATACTTGGCCATCAACAACCTCCAAAGGTCTGCCAAGTCTTCCCTATCCATACTTACAAAGAGAGACATAAGAGTAGTAAATGTGTGTACCTCTTTTCCATATCTGCCAATCTTCCAAAACCCACTTGCATCTTCCTCATAGCTAATGATAGGGTTTCTGGCATCAAGAGGTAACACTTGTACCATATTTGAAGCTTCCATGGGTGAGATCTTAATTCTTCGTCTAAGAACAGCTTCATTGGGCTTTAATTTATCCATATCTTTAGGGAACTCAAGTGGAACTCCCTTCTTCAAAGGCCTTGGAACAATCATTGCCTTCTGAATCTCCATCTCTTCTCCAAGTTCTTCTTTCCTTTCATTTGAAAGAAGTCCGATAGTATTCATTTCCTGCACTTTTGCCCAAATGTGATAAGCCTTATACTCCAACTCTGCAAAGGTTAATCCATGCAACCTCTTATGGGTCCATCCCGTTCCATGACATCTGAGTAACATGTAGTAAAGCTCCCTTTTATCCCTCTTCAGCAGTGAGAAAAGATTCCTAGCCTTATGTTTCAGAATTACCTTGCAGTCTCTTTGAACTCTTAGAAGAATTTCCAAACCCTAAATTTGATCTGAAATGGTCATTTCTGGATGCTCCATAATCTTATCTTCCCAAGCATGGTACATCTGAACAACTTCTGGCATATCAATTTCTACTTGCAATTTTAACTCTCTAAGCTTCTCTCTTGCCAAGTTATCACCATATTCAAGTCTTTCTGGTTGCTCAATGATCATAACACTTGAATCTGAACTTCCTTCATCACTTCCTTCTTTCTCCACAGAATTAACAACAAATGGTGATTCACCAACCTTCTTCATCTCTTGTTCCACAAGTTGTGCAGCCAACCTTGAATTAAACTCTACTTGTGCTGCATTCTTTGGAACTTCTACTTCTACCATGATTCCTTTACCCTTATCTAATGGATCAATGATGGGTAAAGAAGATGATGGTACCTGTGAAGACACTTCTTTGATGATAGATGATGACTGGAATACATCAACCATATCTGCAGGTCTTTCAACGCTCAAATTCTATGTGTCAACACCTAATTTACTCTTGTCAGCACTTGGTGTGTCAGCGTCCAAAGTTTGCTTGTCAATGCTCACCTTACTTGTCTCAGCGCCTCTTGTGAACTGTTCCATCATAGCTATAAAAGACAAGTTCAAGTTTGTAGGAGTAACCAAAGATGTATCAAAACCTGATTGCCTCTTCAATTCAGTAAGGGCTTCAGCAACACCCAAAGATTCTCCATCATATGAGCCTTTGCCACTCAAATCAAATGGCTCTGTAGTAGCTTCATGTGAGCCTTTATCACTCAAATTAACAGGCTCTGTAGCAGCTTCCTCCCCTTTGTAAGAATTCTCCCCTGATGAAAGGACTCTTGTCTGCCTTCTCCTAGACTCAATAGTTTCTAAAACAACAATCCTCTCCCTCAATTGCTTGAGTTCAAGGCCTTGTGTACTGACTGTTTGTACCAAGTCTGCATTTTGCTTTTGCAAGCTAATGCAGACAGTCGTCAATTCCATCAATGTATATGGTTCCAATCTGCCCTCCTTTAGAATGGGTATTTGACCTCCCAAAGTAGAATCATGGGGCATGGATGAGGTCTTAAAGATGTTAGGACTGTCTTGGCCAGCATCTAAGCGAGTACCAATAGTCCCAGCCTCATCCATAACACCAACCACACTTGTGGTGGTGGTTCTCTCTGCAACATGGCTAGGACCACTAGAGGAGAACACTCCAGTAGTCCTTGGGCGTTTTTGCAACCTATATTTAGGGGATCTAGAAGATGATGTGGATTGGTTGGTAGTTTGAAGGTTAAGGGGTGTTTGGGTCTGTGAAGGGAAGGTGTCAACATTTAGATTACTTGTGTCAACGCCAACATTTAATGTGTCAGTGTTGAAAGATTCTTGGTCAATTTCCATGTGTTGAGGTGAAGGCAAAGGTTCTGGTATTGGGTCAAGTTGTGGTTGTGGTAAAGGTTAAGGGGTGTTTGGGTCTGTGAATAAATTGATCTAAGTTTGGGATCAACAAGTGGTATCAGAGCTTGTTGAGAAACTTTGATCTAAAAGAACACAAGAACCCTAAACTGCCAAAAACCCTAATTTTCACAAAACCCTAAAAACACCATGTCTACCCCAGAAACAAACTCCTCCTCCTCCTCCTCAAACCACAACATTAAGATTCCCATGCTAGATGTAGACAATTTTGAGCTATGGAAGTTCAACTTTGAGCAATATCTACAAATCCATGATTACACCCTATGGGAAATCATTGAATATGGAAACACATTCGATAATGCTCGAAAGATTGCAGCTGCCATAGCTACAAGAACAGTTGTTCAAGGATGCTCTGAAGCAGATAGAAAAGAAAAATCTGAAGATGGTAGAGCTGTGTCTGCTGAGGACATAGCAAAGAGAAGGGTTGATATGAAAACCCTAAGCATTCTGAAACTCTCTTTGGGACAAGAAAATCAGCACAAATACAGAGGTTATGAGTCTGCAAAAGACCTTTGGGCAGCCCTTGAAGTTGCCTATGGTGGTAATGCTGATACTGTGGAAGAGAAAAAGAAACAACTCTTACATGAGTATGTTGTTTTTAAGGCTCAACCTAATGAGAAGCTAAGTAGTGTGAGAAGCAGACTTCTTGACATTACAAGCAAGCTGTCCTTCATGGGGACAGTAATTGGTGATGTTGACATTATTTCCACTTTTCTTAAAAGCCTTGGTGATGCATGGAAGATTGAGGCAAGATCTATAATTGCCAACACTCACAAAAGTTCTACTTTTAATGATGTTTACAACAAACTGAGGCTTTTGGAGAATGAAACTCTTTTGGATCATGGAATTAAGTCTACCAATGGAAACATGGCCTTCTTCTCACATAGTGAAGGTCAATTTGATCAGAAGGATTCTTACATGCACCAGTTACAAGATCAACATGTGTCAACGCTGGATCATATCCTGTCAACGCCTCATATTCAGACGCTGACACATACAAAATTGACTCACCAAGAGTTAAGCCTGCTAGTATTGATCTGGATACTGTGTGTGCATACATTGCTTCATTTCCCAATGGTTCAGTGATTACATATGAGGACCTTGAGCAAATTAGTGATGAGTATTTGGAGGAGATGGATATTAAGTGGAATATGGCTCTTGTAAGTATAAGAGCAAACAGATGGAATAGAAGATTCAAGAAGAAGATGACTTTTAATGCTAAGGACACTGCTGGATTTGATAAATCCAAGGTTGAGTGTTAAAATTGTCATCGTATGGGGCACTTTATGAGAGAATGCAGATCTCCAAGAAGATCTGATGCTGGAAAACCCTCAAGCCAAATTGTTAAGGCTCAGGATCCCAAGGCCATGATGGCAATGCAAGAAATTGATGGTGTTGGATGGGATTGGAGCTATTTGGCTAAGGATGAGGAAGAGAATAAAGCTTTGGTGGCTGAGATGGAAGAAGAAGAGCATGTTCACTATGCTCTCATGGCACACTCCTCATCTTCATCAGACAATGAGGTATATGATGATGCTTTTTGTAGTAAGGGTTGTCGTCTAAATACTGAAAGACTTAACAAAGAGGTTTTAAGGTTGTCAACAGATGTGAGTAATGAGAGATGCAAGTTGTCTAACTATCAACTTGCTCTTACTCAAACTGAAAAGACTGTAGCTGAGTATAAAAATGGAGTTTGACCTAAAAGATAAAATAAATATCTTAAAACATGATTTAAATGCTAGTACTGATATTAGAAACATCATGGAGAGGGTCAATGCTGAACTACAGGTTAAGTTAGATGAGGCTATCAAGAATAAGGATAATGTAGATCTTAAAATTCAGAGATTTGATAAAGCCTCACAAACCCTAGGAGAATGTGTTAGTAAACAAAGGGATTCTAGGGACATGACTGGGATTGGGATGAAAGAGTATGCTGGTGTTCCACCACCAACTGGGGACTTCTATGATGTCCAAAGAAAGGACTTATCTTGGACTGGTTTACCAGAACTCCAAGAAGAGGAATTTATTCCTCCACCAAGAGTCCTTACCCCAGTAGAAGAATATAGGCAAAAGTTGACTGATTTGGATGAATGGAAGAAAGCCAACCCTACCTTGTTTGTCAAGGGTGGCATGCTTAGTGATAGCCCAAATGAGTCTACCCCTATCAAAGTAACAAACCCAATCAATGGCAAGACTGTTGACCTTGGCTCAAACGTTGTTAGAAAACCTAGCATTAAATATGCAGAAATGTATAGGAATACTAGGTCACCAAAAAGCCAAGTTAGTGATAATGGAACAGGTTTCTTTTCTTCTAGACCTAGAGTTATGTCTAGAAAAGCCTGTTATAATTGTGGTAGCTTTTCACATTTAGCTTATAAGTGTGTCAACGCTTCCAAGGTCAACGCTGACAAAAGGTCAAACACTGTCAGACCTAAAACCTTTGTGGAGCAAAGTCCACAAATTGTTAGACCAGCCCCATTCATTACTAAAGGGTCTAACACTTATAGACAAAGACCTTTTCAGAAGACCAATACATGGTCTAATAGGCAATGGGTTCTTGTAGCAAACCCTAGGTTCAATGCTGATAAGTGTGTAATTTCAGCGTTGACAAGACCTAATCAAACGCTAACAGAAACGTTGCCAGACAAAATAATGGTAAGTATTTGCAACCACATGGAAATGGGTCTAAAGCTTCTTCTAGCTTGACATGGAGATCTAAGCAAGATCATAACCCTAATTCTAATGGGATTTCTGTAACCTGTAACATATTTAATTATATTTCAAAGGTCATCATAAAACCAATTGGGGTTAACTGGGTGTTCAATCCAAAAAGGGATGAACAAGGGGTTGTTATGAGGACTAAGTTTGTTCTTGTTGAACAACCAAATGAATCCAAGTATGCTCAGGCTTGGGTTCCCAAAGAGAACTAATTTGTTTTCTTTATGTGCAGGGCATTCAAAAGCAGGTAAATGATTATGGCTATTGGGATAGTGGATGCTCTAGGCACATGACTGGGAAGGAAGATTATCCTACAAACTTCACTCCCATTAAGGATGGTGACAAAGTTTACTTTGGAGGCGGATATGGAACTATCATAGGCAAAGGAACTCTTCTCACCAACAACTTACGTTTTGAAAACATGTTTATGGTAAAAGAACTTGATTATAATCTTTTTAGTGTATCACAAGTTTGTGATAACAAAAATAAGGTTCTTTTCACTGATACTAAATGCTTGGTGTTAAGCAAAGATTTTAAAATACCAGATGATAAATTCATTGATTATAGGACACCTAGGCATAAGGACATTTATAATGTGAATCTTAATGGAATTAGGATGAATAATAACTTGTCATGTCTTTATGCTAAGGCTTCAGTTGTTGAGAGTAATCTATGGCACAAGAGACTAGGGCACATTAACTTTAAAAATATAAACAGACTTGTGAGACATGGTTTTGTTGATGGTTTTCCTGAAAAGGCTTTCCACAATGACCACTCTTGTGTTGTATGCCTTAAGGCAAACATCACAAGGTCTCATTTCAGTCTAAACAGGTGCACTCTAGTTCTAAACCCCTTCACTTGCTGCATATGGACCTGTTTGGTCCAACTAATATAGAGAGTTTGAATGGTAAATCTTACTGCTTTGTTATCACTAATGACTTTTCTAGGTTTACTTGGACTTTCTTTTTAGCCTTGAAAAGTGACACTGCTGATGCTTTAATTAATTTTATTAACCAAATTGAAAAGAAAACTGGTAATGAAGTTAAGATGCTTAGAAGTGATCATGGTGGTGAGTTTAGAAATAAGCTGTTGGATGATTTTTGTGCCATGAAAGGGATTACCAGACAGTTTAGTGTTGCCAGAACCCCACAGCAAAATGGGGTTGCCGAGAGAAAGAATAGAACCCTAATTGAAGCAGCCAGGACTATGTTGGCTGATGCTCACTTTCCCATTGCTTTTTGGGATGAGGCTATGAATACAGCTTGTTATGTTCAGAATATAGCATTAGTTAACAAGATACATAATAAAACACCTTATGAGTTACTTTGGGGAAGGAAACCTAATATTGGTTTTCTTAAACCTTTTGGCTGTCATGTAGTTGTGTTGGACACTAGTGATGCCTTAGGTAAATTTAGTGCTAAAGGCGATGAAGGCTACTTCATGGGCTATTCAATGCAGAGCAAAGGATATAGGGTTTACCTTAAGAAAGAAAAACGTATACTTGAAAAAGTACATGTTAGGTTTTTGGAAAGTAAACCTAGTGATCCTGAAAGTGGTCCAAATTGGTTATTTGACTTGGAACCTCTATCTAGGACTTTGAGTTATATGCCTGTTACTAATCCAAACATTGTGAAGGTAACTTCAAGTGTTGTGGAAGAACCAGTTGTTGATGTTTCAGGTACACAGGTTAATGAAGAGGTTGGATCACAAGCAGACAAGTCATCTCCCATACTTGAGTATGTCACTATTCCCATATGGACAAATGCTTTTGCTGCTACTGCTGGAAAGGAAAATGGTGGTCCCCAAGTATCATCAGTTGACAACATGCATGGTCTTTCAGGCGCTGACAAAGGAAAATCTAGCGCTGATAAGACAAATTCAGGCGTTGATGGCTCAAACGTTGACAACTCTATTTCAGGCGTTGATGGCTCTCACGCTGACAACCTTGATTCAGGCGTTGACAACCCTCTTGACCATATTTTCTCTTCCAATTTTGAGCAAGGTGAACCTTCAAACAGAAATGGAGAGGTTCATTCAGATATTGAGGAAAGAGAGTCTGAAGAAGATATTGGTAACTTGGATGATGAGATTGAAGACAACAGACTTTTTGAGGGAGGAGTTCTTACTTCTACAATGAAGGATCACCCCTCTTCTCTCATTATTAGCGATGTGATGTCTCCTGTTCAAACTATAAGATCTCATCAGAATCTTGGAGGATTTATGGCCAATATACACAAGAAGGTTGATACCCCTCTTGTTCAAGCATGTTTGTTTGCCTGTTTTCTGTCACAACAGGAACTCAAGAAGATTTTCGATGCTCTCAAAGAACCATGTTGGGTAGAAGCAATGCAGGATGAGCTTCACCAATTTGCTATTCAGGATATTTGGGAGCTGGTTGATTGTCCCAGATATGTAAGACCTATCGGGACAAGATGGGTTCTTAGAAACAAGAAAGATGAAAGAGGCATTGTGGTCAGAAACAAGGCACGTTTAGTGGCTCAAGGATATACCCAAGAGGAAGGGATAGACTATGAGGAGGTCTTTGCACCAGTTGCAAGGATTGAGGCTATAAGAATATTTCTAGCCTATGATTCCTGCATGGGCTTTACTGTCTATTAAATGGATGTGAAGAGTTCTTTCTTTTATGGCATAATTGTTGAGGAGGTTTATGTAATGCAGCCTCCTGGTTTTGAAGATCCAGAGCATCCAGACAAGGTATATAGAGTCAAGAAAGCTATGTATGGACTTCATCAAGCCCCAAGAGCATGGTATGGCACATTGTCCACCTATCTGGTAGAAAATGGATTTAAAAGGGGCACTATAGACCAGACTTTATTTACAAAGAAGACTGGTACGGATGTCTTACTTGTTCAGGTTTATGTGGATGATATCATCTTTGGTTCCACAAATCCAAAGATGAGTGAAGACTTTTCCAAGCTTATGATAGACAAGTTCAAGATGAGTGCAATGGGGAGATGAACATATTTCTAGGGTTACAAGTTCAGCAGAAAGAAGATGGTATCTTCATCTCTTAAGATCAATATGTAGCAGAAATCTTGAAGAAGTTTGGCTTTTCTCCACATGAGAAAAGGGCTAGTACTCCTATGGATAGAGAGCATCCTTGGGGAAAATTTTGGGATGGAAAAGATGTGTATGTCAGGCACTATAGATCAATGATTGGTTCATTGATGTATCTCACAGCCTCAAGACCTGACATTATGTTTGCTGTGTGTGCATGTGCACGCTATCAAGTGACTCCCAAAGAGTGTCACCTTCATGCTGTCAAGAAAATCTTTAGGTACCTTAGATGTTATCCAGATTTGGGGTTATGGTATCCAAAAGATTCACCATTGGAGCTTATTGCATATTCAGACAGTGATTATGGTGGTGACAAATTTGATAGAAAATCCACAACTGGTGGATGTCAGTTTCTTGGGAGTAGGTTAATATCTTGGCAATGCAAGAAACAAACAGTGGTGGCAAATTCTACAACTGAAGCAGAGCATGTTGTTGTAGCTGCTTGTTGTGGACAAGTCTTATGGATTCAGAACTAGCTGTTGGATTATGGGTATAATTTTATGCATACCAAGATTTTTGTAGACAATAACAGTACTTTATGCATTATTAAAAATCCTGTACATCATTCTAAAACAAAACACATAGAAATTAGACATCATTTTATAAGAGATTGTTTTGAAAAGGGTTTAATTTAACCAGATAGGGTTGACACAGAAGAAAATGTGTCTGATTTATTAACTAAACCTTTTGATACTGGAAGGTTTAAATACTTGGTAACAAGTATCGGAATGATCAATCTCACTTAATATGTGTTTTGGGGTCTTTTGTAAAAGTATGTACAGGATATGCATTGTTATTGGTCTTTTTGAGAAGATAGATTTTCCACTATATTTGTCTAACGATGACAAAGGTTATCTTAACGCTGATAAGTGTTATCGTGACGTTGTCAGCAACATGTTAGTTTTGTGGTTTTTGATCTAAGTGTGCAGGCGTTGTTAGCATTGTACCATTGGATACAGAGTTGCTTATGGGTCCTTGGAACATCATTGGAGCATGTTTCAATTTATGGATGATGGTTGGAATATTCATATTATTTGGAAACTTTTGTATCACTATTTAAGGGGAGGTTTTAGGAACCTTTAGGAATTTTGGGTATTCTTATAATACTCTTATCACAATTCTAGATTGTGTCCACTGGTGAGTATGAGTTAGTTTACTAAATCATGAGGCACTATAGCATGCAAAGTTGACATACTATGCATGCTGCCAAGACCTTTTTGGCCTAGAATTGGATGTGGTCTGTTGGGAGACTTGGGATTGATTTATATTGGGTTTTCCTGGGAGTAACAAGGGATTTTATGAGATAACTTAATTGTTAAGAATTTTGGTTAGCAGGGGACACTAGAGGACTGTTATGTCTATCTTGCATAAGAAAGTGTGCGTAACTAGACAGTGCTTGCCGCCCTATAATAATTATCAATTTATAGGTTATCTTCACTAGGATAAATTACTTTGTTAAGGTCCTTTTTCATTTTTTATTACTTTTATTTTTGGACGCTGACAAATATTTTTCAAGGCGTTGTTATGACCAATTTAGACGCTGACATGGCTTTGGCAAACGTTGACAAGAATATAGCCGTTGGGCGTTGATGGGTTATTTTTTACCGTTGACACTCATTGGGACCTACCTAGTTGTTATTTTTGACGAATTTTGGGGCCGCAATTTTAGGAGTAGATAATTTTAATTAATGCACAAGATAACTTATTTTCTTTTCAATATTTTCATCATTATATTTTGAAAATACTTGCCTTATTTTTGACCAATCACATGTGCCTATCTCTCCTATATATTTGGCTCCTATTTTTAAACAGGGTATTTCATATTCTTGTCTAACACTTTTTCTCCTATAATTCTTCTTTCATCAATAATTCACAAACAACTTTCTTCAACAATGCCACCAAAGTTTAAACCAAGTGACTTGGTATTGGGATTCAGGAGTCAGCACAACATGATAGCTTATTTGGAGGCTGATGATACTTTGTTTCCACAATACACTCAGATGGTGGCGTATTTGAATGCATCTCCTCTTAGGTATGCTCTTTCTCATGCTCCTCTCATCCCTGTCACTCATATTAAACAGTTTTGGAACACTGTCAGTTCCTCAACAATTAATAATGTGACTACATTAACAGCTATTGTTCATGGGCGTACTTGGGTGGTTAGTGAAGCGTTGGTTCGCCAGGCTTTGCATCTTAATGATGCAGATGGTATAACGACTCTCCCCATTAATGAAATAGAATAAGGACTTCGGGCTTTGGGGTATCCTTTTCCAAATGAGGGTACTTTAAATAAATATCATAAACAAGAATTTCCCCCAACCTGGAAGTACCTCATACATGTCATCCTTCAATGTTTGAGTCCCAAATGTACTGCACATAATGAAATTAACAGATCTATTGCTAGTGCAATTGTGTGCATTACAAATGGGCAAAAGTTTAATTTTTCAAAATTGATTTTTGACGGCATGTGTAAAAACAAAGGGAATAAGATGACTTTGGCTTATCCCAGATTTTTGCAAATGGTTTTTGATGCGCAAAATTACTGCACAAGGGATCATGATGACTTTTATATGATCCATGTGCAAAATAAAGCTATTTTTAGTAATATGAACTCACCCGCTCACCGTGACTTACCCCTCACCCAAGCTATGCTTGCTGTTATTGCAGCAGCACAACCTCAACCAGACACAACAACTAGCTTGTGTAAACGATCCAGCGTTGACACATGTTGATCCTGTAACTGGGTGCATGTAAGAATCCTTTTGATCAAATTGACCTTCACTATGTGAGAAGAAGGCCATGTTTCCATTGGTAGACTTACTTCCATGATCCAAAAGAGTTTCATTCTGCAACAGCCTCAGTTTTTTGTAAAAATCATCAAAAGTAGAACTTTTGTGAGTGTTGTTGGCAATTATAGATCTTGCCTCAATCTTCCATGCATCACCAAGGCTTTTAAGAAAAGTGGCAATAATGTCAACATCACCAATTACTGTCCCCGTGAAGGACAATTCGCTTGTAATGTCAAGAAGTCTGCTTCTCACACTACTTAGCTTCTCATTAGGTTGAGCCTTAAAAACAGCATACTCATGTAAGAGTTGTTTCTTTTTCTCTTCTACAGTATCAGCATTACCACCATAGGCAACTTCAAGGGCTTCCCAAAGGTCTTTTGCAGACTCATAACCTCTGTATTTGTGCTGATTTTCTTGTCCCAAAGAGAGTTTCAGAATGCTTAGGGTTTTCATATCAACCCTTCTCTTTGCTATGTCCTCAGCAGACGCAGCTCTACCATCGTCAGGTTTTTCTTTTCTATCTGCTTCAGAGCATCCTTGAACAACTGTTCTTGTAGCTATGGCAGCTACAATCTTTCGAGCTTTATCGAATGTGTTTCCATAATCAATGATTTCCCATAGGGTGTAATCATGGATTTGTAGATATTGCTCAAAGTTGAACTTCCATAGCTCAAAATTGTCTGCATCTAGCATGGGAATCTTAATGTTGTGGTTTGAGGAGGAGGAGTTAGTTTCTGGGGTAGACATGGTGTTTTTAGGGTTTTGTGAAAATTAGGGTTTTTGGCAGTTTAGGGTTCTTGTGTTCTTTGAGATCAAAGTTTCTCAACAATCTCTGATACCACTTGTTGAAACCTTGGTTTCCTCGATCTTTTAGCTACTAGGAATGCATCATGTTCATATGATTTGATAATCAAAGCAGAATTAGAGCATGACACATTAACAAGGTGTTTGGACACAAAGAACATGAATTAAACAAAAGGATTGCTAATTATATTAATAATCAACAATCACTAGACGTGTATACATTGAATCCCACGTCTAGTCGACACACGCTTTTAGGTTTACATTGTGAATGAAAGTTATGAATAAAACCTAATACCCTTGGTTCCTTTTACAATGTAAGGATTAGGGTTTACAAGAGATCAAATCAAATAAACATCTAAATATTCTATTTAGATAAACTATATATTGAATATATCATAAATAATATACTTAATATATTCCCTAAATAGAATTCTCCATTAATCTGTAGACATCCATCAGCGTTGACTTTTGTTGACTGCGTTTGACTTGTGTTGACTTCTGTCAACGCCTAAGTTACTCTTGTCAACGCCTAATTTACTCTTGTCAACGCCTGAACAAATGTCTTCATGTTTTCTTCGTTTTTGAGTTTCTGCCACATCAACTTTTTGACCCAACACTTACCCAAGGGGATCCTAATGTTATTCCTCCGGCTAGTGAAGCCGAGGAGGAACTTCCATTAGGGGATGATCCTATGGAGGAGGAGCATCATTCTACTGGTGAGCCTCATGTGGAGGTGGAGGAGCCAGCTAAAGAAGTGGTGGTCGAAATGCCATCCACTTCCAAGGCTGTCCCCTCTTCTATGCCACATAAGTCCCCATTTGTTGATACTCTCCCTTCTAGTCCAGCACCACATTCTGTTGAGAAGCCGTCTAGCTCTCATGCTCATGACAATGACCCCTTTGTTGCCTCTGGTCCCAATGATGCTTTCCCTGATCCAAGTCCTCTTGGTGGGGAAGCGGAGGAACCTGTTTCACTAACTTCTTTGCTAGCTCTCATGCACAGGTATTACACAAGGGTTGTTTCTTTGGAGAATGATCTAAATCAGCACCGCAAGCTTATTCGGGACTTTGTCCTTACATTGGCGACCAGGATTAAGGCATTGGAGTCCCAACAGAGGCGCCAAAAGAAGAAGCTTGTTCTTTCTAATTCTGATGAAGATCTTGAGGAGGATGGTTTGACTTTTTTGGCTAGGGCTGCTTTTGCTGATAAGCCGTATGATGATTTGCCTGTTCCTCCTAGTCCATCAAGTATCCCTACTACTGCTGCTCATGCTTCTTCATGTGGTGTTCCTCATGTTACTACTAGTGTTCCATCTGTTGCTGCTACTTCTACTGTTGGTCCTACAACCACACCTTTGGTTATTCATCCCACTCCATCTCAGGTTCCTACCACCACCACCAATGCTACTACTACCACCCCTGCTACTCCTGTTGTGGAGCACTCATCCACACCGGTGCCTGAACCACACCCTTCCTCATCCATTGGTGCAACAGAATTTGATCCTCTGGTTGATCAAGGTTTTGAGTCTACTCATGCTGATACTACTGCTGCTGGGAAGGTAAAGGTTGAATCTTCTTCTGGTATTCATTCACCTCGTCGCTCAATTAGAAAGAAGAAGGCTCGACGTGGTATGTCTGTTCCATTTGAGAAGCGATATCCTGCAAACCTTATTGATGCGGCTTCGGATAGTGACACAGTTACCCATGGGTAAGGGTTATATTGTTGCTTGGGAGGTTAGGCCATCCCCTATTGTTGCTGGTACATTCATTCATAAGGTTACAACTAGTGATGGTTATGTTCTCTATGTTTCGGGACTGCAAAGTATTTTGACATGGGTGGACCGTCGAGATCTTATGTCGTTATATGGGTTGGTGGATGCTGGGATTCCTGCCTCTCCGAGTGAGGTGCCCAACTGGCCTGGTTTGACAATATGGGGTGACTTGAAGATGATGCTCGATTCCCCTTCTGATGCTCCTCATTCTGGTATCTGGAAAGATCAGCCTCGTTGTGTGATCAAGAGGTGGAAATTATATGCTGGTTGTGGGGTTCATGTATTGGAGTTGGAGACTGGTGCCATAGTGTTTATGCTTACGGATATGGAGTATCCATTGAAGATTGCTACTATGGAGGCTATGCTGGAATGTCATCTGCATATATCCAATGCCCCTTCTGGGAATGAGTCTACCATGGCTACTACTTTGGTGGAAGGAATTCAAGCCCGATTGCAAGCTGACAAAGTTGTAGCGTCTGGTATGTGATGGGTATGGTTCTTCTATTCTTGTGATTATACTAACATTCTTTTCCTCATTCTGTACAGTGATTGGTGCCTTACATTATGGTTAATAAAATATATATATATATATATATATATATATATATATACTCTTTATATAATAGCTGCTTATACTTTAAACATATGATGGAATTTTACACTTGTATATAATATAATATATGCTTATACTTTTCCATCATAACATTGTTTTTCATTTGACTGTTTCACACTTGGGGGCTGTTTTGGAGTTACTTCTGGTGTTGGACCTAGTCCACACAACAAATGGTGCTCAACTCACCATGTTTCACAGACAAGAAAGAGTTGATTCACCATGAGGGTAGGACTCTGGTGTGATAGTCAAATCCGTTGATGGTTGCCAGGTTACCCAAAACTGGATGGTTTTCACTTGCCATGGTCCTAGACTAAAAAGTTGCTAATCCAAGGATGTACGGCTCTTGGTAAGGATCTTATCAAATCCATTGATAGCTGTAATAGCTTGCTCACAACTATAGGGTTTTCAGCTCAACGATGCTTAATTGCTAAGAGTTGGCGAGTCCAGAAGGGTACGGATTCTGGTAAAGACATATCAAATCTGTTGACGGCTGTGATGGTTTGCCCAAAATCATCAGGGTACCCCGACTCACCATTTATTCACGTTCTAAGAGTTGGGCTAGGTTCTAGTCTCCTATGGTGATGCTTATTCCAACATAAAGACTTGCTAGCCCAAGAGCGAGCAGCTACTTGGTAAAGGCTCATAAAATCTGCTCATGTTGTTGTGAAGATTCAACAAGATGCAGATTTGTTTCAAGCTTTCAAAAAGCTTCTAGGTGTTACTTGTTGCAGCAGTCTTTATGTTCCTTGTTTATGCTGATGGTTATGATGCTGCTGTTTGTTTTGCTGTTTCAATCCTCAAGCTGTTTTGCAAGATTTACCAGGAAACTTGAACTCAACAGGTCAAATTCAAGTTTAGGGGAGAATTGTTAGGACCTTTGGAATAGTTAATTGTAATAGGTATACTAGGAGGTATGTAGTTCCTCCTGGTCCTACTAGTAGTAGGAGCAACACGTGCTCCTGGTCTTTAGAAGGTCAAACTTTGTTATTTTGAGAATTCTATTAGGATATGCATGAGATATGTTAGGAAAGGATATGCATATCAGTTTTACACGTTTTTTGTTTATTGATGTATTAGGGTTTCCTTGTAGTATAAAAGGAACCTTAGGCAGAAGGGTTATACACACCTTCATCAAACATTATTCTAGTTCATATTAATATTAGAAATCCTTAGTAAGGGATCAAGTCATTATAGTTATTCTGTTCTTCTTGTTCATAGTATTTATATTCCGCACTTATACTGTGTGATTCATCTAGAGTCTCTCTGTTAATATACATGTGATTACAGAAGTCGTTCACCATCCCTAACAGGCTGCAAGATCCACATCTAGTGGACCCAACAGAAAGAGTTGTAGTCGCCGTTTGAGTAGTCGCATAATCGAGTATGAAGATATCAATTGTAAATTTCTATGATTGTGGAGATGATAACTTCATAAAAACAAGATTTCTCTTGTTTTAACAAATAAATGCACTGAAACGTACATATATTCGTGTTAGACTGTGTTATTCCGTAAAAACAATCCCTCACATGGTTATAAATAGACCATGCCCGAGAAAATTAATTCCCGTTGTTGAGCCAAAGCTTTCTGGTGAAATGCTTGACTTGAATATGAAAGGCGGGTTACTATCAAAAATAATAGCAAACCATAATTGAGCATGTTTTAAAACATTTGAACTTCTGCTCGAACTTTATTTATAACCCCGTGTCGTTATTGAATGACATTTCTAGAATCATAAATATTATCGACTCCAGAAGAAATGCTCTTTTTATCAAAAACATTTTGAACACACAATTTTGAAAGATTTAGAAAAACCTTTTGAAAAATTCTTGAAAAATTGTGTTCAACGTTTTGAAAACCAATTACATGAGCTTAAAGATTTTGAATATCTTACTAAACGAGCTCAAGTCCGAGAAGTTGTAAACTTCCCGTTGTTAAGGATAAGTTACCATCGGCGATAAACTTTCCTTTTAACTGAAGAACGAGTTCTAAGTTGATATTTAATTAGAAGTCGTTTTCATGAGCTTGAAAAAAACTTTTGAATGTTTTAACTTAAAGCTCATGACCGAGAAAAATGAATTTCCCGTTATGAGGAAAAGTTCTCTTATTTAAAAGATATACTTTCCTTTCTGAGCTTAAAACTTAGAATGTTTTAATACAAGCTCATGACCGAGAAAAAATAATTTCCCGTTGCGAGGATAAGTTATCATTAAAGATAAACTTTCCTAAAATTGAAGTCCGAGTTACAGTCTGATATTTAACTGTAAGTCATTGTGCATGAGCTTGAAAACTTCGAATGTTTTTAATATTAGCTCATGCCCGAGAAAAATTAATTTCTCGTTTTAAGGATAAGTTTATCATCCTCGATAAACTTTCCTTTCTTTGAGGTCCGGGGCATAATCTGAAATATAATTATACGGCATTTACGCGAGCTTAAAAACCTTTGAATAGTTTTTATGTAAGCTCGTGTCCAAGAAAATTTAATTTCTCGTTTGTGAGGATAACTTTATCATCGGCGATAAACTTTCCTTTATATGAAGATTGGGTCATCGTCTGTCATTTAACAATGAACCATATACACGAGCTTAAAACTTTTGAATAGTTTTAATAATAGCACGTGACCGAGAAAATATAATTTCTCGTTTGTGAGGATAAGTTTATCATCGACAATAAACTTTCCTTTATTTGAAGATCGGGTCATCGTCTGATATTTAACAATGAGCCATTTACATTGTAAGCTTAACTGCAAATCCCCTGAGAAACTTGTTTCTCTGATATCAGCTTCTTTAGTAACCAAACTCTGAGAGTGTCCTTAGTTGAACGGTATATAAAGATTGGACCGGTTTGTTTTTGTTGATCCTTGACTTTGGTACCTGCAATCTGAGTTGAAATTTGTATGCTTTTATATGGGTCAGCGATATCTATCTTAGAACCCTGCGGGGATTCACGGTTTTCTTTTCTTGTGCCAGAGGTGACCTGAGGAGATGATTCACTTGTCTTAGCTGGCAAACGTTTCCTTTTGTAGAAAACCTTAAGTTCAGGCTTAAGTGATGTATCATCCTTTTCAATTTCCTCCCTAGTAGTCTTAGTAGAATAAGTGACTAGCCTAGTTAAAGGGCACTCGTTTCCTACAAGAGTGAAAGTTCTACCAGTGGGGCGCCAAACATTACCAATGGGTTTGATTTTAGCTAACCACTGGGATTTAGTTCTATCATGGGAGTTCACCTCATGAAGGTATATCTTGACATAAAAGTCATGATTGGCCTTAAAGACACATTTCCTACATGTTTTACAAGTAGCATATTTAATGTCCGAGTAAGATCTAGAATTCCTAGATGATTGATTGATGCTCCTAGTATATGACATGCTATGGTTAGCAGTGTTGGGTAATCTAGAAGGCATTTGACTAGGTTTGAAATTCCTATCTTTTACTTGTGTCTTTTTGATTAGCTTCCCTTAGACCAAATTTGTGGTGAACGTCATTTGAACTAGTTCTAGACGTGTTCTTTGGACTATGTCTAGGGAGACTAGAGGCAATCATGTGATTAGGTCTTGCAAAAGCTGTTTTAGTCACATTGGCCCTAGTTGATGGAGTGACTGTTCTAGAAATATGACCCATATCAACTTTGGAGGCAAACTGCGGTCTCGAGGATTATGGTCGCTCGGATCTAAATGCAGTCGGTTGTCTAACGGACTGATTTGTAGGCGGTTTCCCCAAGATTGATGGTTTTTCAAGCTTAGTGTCCACACTAGTTCCTTTAGTTTTCCTCAATTCGTTTTTCAACGCAGCTATAGCAAAGACCTTTTCCTGTACATGAGCCTTTGGAGACTTATTTTCTTTGAGCAATTTATCTTGGGATGCCAATTTAGATTCTAGCAACTTAATTTGTTTCAAAAGATTATCCTTTTCAGCTTTAGAATCTAGAACTTTGATCCAATTTTCGTTCAAGAACAACGTTTGACTTTTCAAGTTTTTCAAAATACGTTTCGAACTTTTTAGTTCTCTTATAAAATTCATGTTTGGCATCCTCAATATCTTTTGATTGCTGAGCTACGATCGTTTCGAGCTCTTTAACTTTGGAATCAGAAGCAGTTAATGAAACAGTCATAAGGCAATTATCATGATTATTAGAATTTTGAACACTTTCTTCCCCATTATGACGCACATCAGATGAATCAGAAATGGTATCGCAATCACTCTTTTCCATCCCATGTGTGTCATAATTAGGTTCGAAATGCTCAATATGCGGCATTTCATCAGCATATACATCATATACGACATTATATTGCACCATGTTTCTAGGCTCTTTGTCATAAACGGGTATGGTGTCATCATAACAGATGTCTATATCATTCCCTGACATGCTTCTTGGATCATGCTTTCCTCCCGATTCCATGCTCTTGCCATCTTTAGGCTCCAAGTTGTCAACCGTATAACTATTCTCCTCTTGCATCTGCATCGTAGATTCTTGCACTCCATTATCATACACTTGCTGAAGTCGGGATCTTTCGTCAATTGAAGATGAGACCAATGTCATGAATTTCAACAGTGTACCACGAAAATCTTGAACCTCGGTATGTGAGTATTCAAAAAATGACTGGCATATCCCTGAGTTATTAGACTTAGCGATGTTGAATTGTAAGAAGTGCGTAAGTTGGGTCACGAGAGCTTTATATGCAGATTCTGATGCATAGTGATTAAAGTCTTCCTTATGAAGTTGCTCAGCTAGTTGGTTCAAGTTAAAGAATATTGAGTCGATGCATATGTTACGATCTTGACCAAAGAGTGTCACAAATTAGCTTCCTCCTTGAAGCCATGAAAGGGTGACAAGATGAGACTGAAGTAGTCGAAATAACGCTAAACCACTTTCTCTAGCTGTGTTTTGCATTAGATGCAAGTCTTCCTCTTGAAATTTCGAATTCAACAATTCCATGGAAGTTGGATGAAAAATACTTGGATCCTTGATTGGTAATATATATATTTTTTCTCGGCTCAATAATATCGTGATCAGCTCAAACGTTGATAAAACAAACCGGAGTCCAATTCAAACTCGGCTCACTCCAAAAATAATGCTCGTAAACTAATTAATCCAACCTGATTAATTTTGCAACAATCGAATATTTACTCGATCAGTTCGAGTTACATTGCAAAAATAATCGGCCTACTATATGTCTTCGATAAAAGTAATGATCAGCCCGTCAAACAACTAAATAAAAAAATCAAATATACTATTTTTGGATAGAGTGAACAATGGCCCAATCCAGTATAACCAAAACCCGGTCCAAAAAAGAATATAATTAACACTCGGCCCAATTAAAAATCTACCAGCCCAACTGGATAATACCCGATCCACTACACTTGCAATATAACTCCACACGCGAAAATATTAATATCAAATGTATTAATATCAGATATTAATATCCACTAAGTGAGTAATAGCACAGTTGTCAAGATGGAAATATATTTCCACACGCGTCCAAGAACAAGAAACGAGTAGGTGAGAACTATATACATTATTAATACCCTTTAACCCTACTTGTGACAATCCGTCAATTTATGGTTTATATTTTATTCTCAAATATTACTTAAAAACATTATTTTAATGTTATATTATGAACTCACTTATTTTTGGGAAGCAATTTGGGTTTACGTCTCTAAGTAGCATCGACTACGTCTAAACCGGAGGATTCTACGTTACGTGCTTACGTTTATATACACCGTTTTTGGTGACAGTCCGACATTTCAGGAAATAAATTTATCCGTGAATATTATTTTGGGATTTTAAATTTGTGTTGGTTCATAAACTCACAAATTTACGAGAAGAGATTAGGACTTACGATCATAATTTAACGTCCTTTACGACTAAACCGGTAACATTAGGATTACGTATTTACGTTTTCGAACTCCGTTTTTGATGAGACAATTTTTATTAGATTCGTTTTGTGCCGTTGATTCATAATTTATAAAAACGTTTTTTGTAAAACGACCCGAGGGCACGCAAATCGAGGAAACTAGAATCGAGGAGTACCCGTAAATAATTGGGGATGAGACAAAACCACTTTTGCCCCACCCCCAATATGGGACGGCAAAACTAGCAACATCACACTCCATGATGTGTCAAAGCTTACTAAGTAAGCTAGGACACTTGTCCTAGCTACTTACACAAACTACATGCACATCCAAACAAGCTTCCATAAACTACTACCTTCATTTTCAACATGCAAATCTCACAATCTCTCCCTTTTCCTCTCTAAAATTCGTCCACCATAGCACCACAATGTTCATCAAAATCTAGCCATAACCCAAGGCTATTATCAACATATGTTGAAGCCTATTTGAAAAGAAGAAGATTGGAGGTGATCTTAACATCCAAAAAGGAGTTTCCATGGAATTTATGGGCTGATTTTCAAGAAGATAATCATCCATTTGAAGGACTAAGAAGTTCATTTGCCATGTTGAAGGTTTGGTAACAAGGAACCAAGCCTTGTTCATCAAAAACTCATCTTTTCATCACTATGGTGGTATAAGGATCATTCTTCCTATCCTTCTTGTTATTTTGATTATGTAATCTTGTATTTTCTTTTACTTATGTATATGTATATGATGATGAATGATGATTAAAAATATTATGTGGGAATTTGGTGTTGATAGATTTGATTAAAAAGATTAAAAGCTACATAAAAGGATGTTAAAATCATGGCTAAATTAGGAGGCTGTATAAAACAGTAAATAATCTTAAGATAAACTGATAAAATGGCTTGGATAAATTAATATACAGTAAGCTATGAGTCTTGTACACATGTGAGAGTTGGCCATACAATGGAATCATAAAAATGAGTGAGATATGATCAAAACAAGTTTAGAGTGCAAATCTAAGTACACTGTTTTGGACGAATTTTATAAACTACTTAGAAGTTGATTCATCAGTAGCTATAGTGGAATAAAATGAAGCACATATCATTTGGTTTCTGTGATAAAAATTTGGGGTTCTATCTCCATGTAGAACTCTAGATATGATCATTTTAGTAAACTAGATTTTTAGGACTGATTTTGTGAAATTAAAGTTTAATATTATTATATCAGCACTCAAATAAATATAATATAAAATGTGAATTAAAACCCACTAACTTATATATTTCATTTATATAAAAATTCATAAGGATAAATAAATGGACATTATATAAATTGGTAGTTTGTTAAGTTTTATAAGTTATAAAAACTATATACTAAGTTTTACGTCTTTTCGGCTAAAAACCGAAAGATTAACGTTTTTGTTAACTAAAACTTAGACGGTTAGAACCGTCTAATGTAAACTTTTATAAACTCACATACCGATATATAAACATATATAACATGTAAAAATCGATAAAACCCGAGCTTTACAACATATAGACATTAACGGGCCAAAGTAGCCTTAATGGACAATAAACCCGACTAATTTGGTAAAACACTTATAAACTTATTTATTGGGCTTAACCCATTTGGGCCCAACATGTAAAGTATAAATACTGATAATACAAGTATAAAATGGATTAATACAAGTTAAAGGACTTATAAAAGGCTTAGTGGACCTAAAACACGTAAATAGGTAAAACTAGTAAACTAATATAAAAGTTGTCAAGACATAACACAAAAATGAGTTAATGAGAATATATAAACCCACTTGATCATCATCATATGTATAAAGTCATCGTATATATACATAATTGTTATTTTATAAAGTCATTGGACAAGAGTCTAAGATGAGTATTATTTGTCTAGGTTTTCGTGATCGAAGCACGTACCGTACATCCGAATTGCCGATAACCCGCTTTCCCACATCAACGTGAGTTCATAGCCTCGCACTCTTTTAAATGTTTTATGAAATGTTTTATAAACCCGCGAGGGAGATAACATGTTAGTTTTGATAAAATAGGACACCATTCGTCCCGATTGTTTGTTTATTGATTTGGACCCGAATGATTGTATGACCCAATGAATGAATATATGACCCGATACATGAAATGAAATGGATTATTAAAGTTAGGTTATGTCACTAAAAGTCCCATTAGCATGAATTGTGAACAACCAGGATTTGGTAGACGCTTATGCATATAATAGTACTATTTGGGGACGATCACCCCAGTTCGCGCCTTGACGGTTGATCTCCGTCGTGCCACATTGATTGGTAAGCGAATTTATGTATGAGAAGATTTACACAAGCGTGATTATTGTGACGACACGCTAATTTAGATGGGAAAATGAGTTTCGGGCTAGCTACCCGTTGTTTGTTGTAGTAAGGTAACAATGTCATGCGGCTTATAATAATCCAATTAACGAAATACTGCTATACGCATTGAATAACGATATATTGCCTGACTAGCAATACAGGGTCTTCTTATTGATTTTATGATCGTGTTTTGGTTTTACATAACCATATTCATATAACGGATTTTATTTAACTTTATACAACGTTATAAAACGTATGGTATGATGTTTTTATGACAATGGTTCGTATAATGATTTTGAAGGCAAACACCTATATTATGATTTTTGATAAGGATTTATATAAAATGACTTTGGCTACGTTATGGCCTATTACAAAGATTTGTACAAAATGATTTTCGGTAATAATTATATACCGATGTTATATTGATGGATTTTATTAAACTCTATGAATTCACTCGGCGTTTTCGCTGACCTTTTCTTTTAACATGTTTTATCTCAGGTACTTGAAGGTAATTCTCGGGAAGACAACAAGAATTCATGGCCCGCACTTAAATAATAATTCCCATTCAAATGCTTTGTAAAACCTGTATGAAATACAATGACTTGGGACCTATGTAAATTTGATATTTATAAATGGAAATGTTTTATTATTAAACGACGCGATTTTTATGCGTTGTCTATGATGTGAGTAATGTGCTATCCCGTAACACCAACGAGTCTTCCGCTGTATTGAATTGTATAAATTTGGGGGTGTTACAGCTTGGTACCAGAGCTCTCGTTGTAGAGAACGAAATATTTTTAAAACCAAGGTTTTGAATAAAACTTTTCAAAATCTTTTAACTATAAACATTTTTCACAAAATGACTAGAAATCTTTTGACTATAACCGTGCCAAAGAATTCCCGAGTTACCGACAAGGCCAGACTGAGAAGTGTTATTTTAATATATATATATATATAACTTGGATTATATATATATATGATGTAATTTTATTACATGATTGTTTGATGATTATTTTGATATTTATACAAGGTATTTATACGACGTAGATTGTCACAAGGAACCCTAAATCCCCTAGTAAATTAATCAAAGCTATTCTCGTAGGAATTCTAGCTATCCTAGATCTAAACCAAGTTGTGGATATTTATGATCCCAACAAATGGTTTATATTCGTAGAAATTTTGATATTAGTTGATTGTGATATTAAAGAAGAATTGGCGAGATTAAATCTGATATCGATGTCATGACGATCTTTCCTTATAGAGTGGAGTTTGACAAAACGTTACCACCTAGAAAGATGTCATCTGATTCGTTGTCACCCAATTCTTAATTTGAAATCGAAAGGGTGAATGTTGCACTTGAGGCTGTCATTGGAACCATTACCCAAAAGCCTCATGCCACTAGTACCTTTCCGAGAAGTCTAATTGAATGTATGAGTCATTTCATACTAGTGACTCATTTGGTAACTATTGTTGTAAGAGCTATAGGATTGGAAATTAAGTATTGATCATATTGAGCTTTTATTGCCCTATTAAGGTCGAAGAATAAGGTTTAAAGAATTGGAGAATGAGGTAGGATATCGAATTGAGTATAATTTGGTTGAAACTTGAATAAAGTAAAATTTAACCCGTATGGAATATGAGATTATTAAGAGGAAGTCATTAAGTCCTGTGATTGAATTATAAGGTTTTAAATGATTGTAGGTTCGTGTTAAGGGTTGTTCCTAGACCATTGACCACTAACGAGGATGCCCAGTGTCCAATAAATAAATCGAAGAAATCCTCTTCTGAATTGGGACCAATGGATCTTTCGGGACATGTGGAACACCTAATGACTCTTGTAGATTAGTATTCATTGTGGTATCTTTTAAAAATCCCTAACTTAACTGAGACATCAGTTGGTAGGATGAGTTCTTGGAATTGTATGACATAGTGACACGTAATGTGTTACGATACAATTTTTACTTGTTTGTGATTAATGTTTAGACTACCTTTGATTGCTAAATCATACATGTATCGATGTTATCTATCTTTTCTTGCTTCTTCCTAATGCTCACATTAGTGATGCAACCATTGAACAAATACTCATCTCGAATTGAGTTACGTTGTGGATTATTCTTTTTGAGTGCCATTGAGGTCATGAACCTCATGATTATTTGGCTAAGCTCATTTCCTATTATATTGAAGTTAGTTCTTGGTGAACGACTCTTCATCACTCTTTTGCAGATCACTCATTGTTTTTATAAGATACAATAGTATCCCTTGGGAAAAATTTGGATTTTTATCACCACATGAATTATTTAAAGTGAGATTTATAAGTAATCGTTATCGAAATGAAGTTGTTTATGAAAAACCTTGGAAAACTTAATTGTTTTCATAACAAAGAACATCTCCGTAAATTATATTTGAATTCAGCTTGAGTATATATATTTTAAACACGATGACAAAGTTTTGACGAACTGAGTATTGCATCGTTAATCTTGAAATTGTATATAGTTGCGCGCCTACGTACAATTTGGAAGTAACCATGCAAGGCTTATTAGTAGTCACCATGAAATTATTAATAAACACTACATTTTCTTTGAAGATTGTGAAAGATTAAATTTTATGAGATATGCAAGAAGTGAAAAATAGGGACATATTGTTAGGGACACCTACATATGTGCCCGTACTATTTATTCTTCTGAGTCGAATTTACTCATCTGTGGAATTTGTCTTATTTGACAATTGATATTCCCTTCTTGTCCAATTCTCCCGTGGTGAGATTCTTAGGAAAAGTATCTGATTACCGAGTGCTGATACCCGACTGGGTGTATCGACGTTCCTATCATTTCTTTTGATTTGGTTTCATTTGAATGACCTGGGTAACGATCCGAGGAGCTTTCGAATTGTACTCAAATTATGAAAACATGGGATATATTCCTATTCGTTAAATGTTTTCGTCTGTATCTGATTTGAAATTCTCTCGCGTAGATTATGCGTTGACCTTACTCTTTTAAGGTTAGTTATGTCTCCAGATATCCTTGAATTGTGAAGGATTATGAATTATTATTAGTCTTTTGAGAAGTTCACATCTTATCGACGGCAATAAAACTGAAAATTTGGTAATGCCAGTAGAATGGATTGATTAATTGTGACATGACGACATTGTCTTAATTGAGGGGAACTCGAGTAGAATTCCCCTAAAAGATAAGATGTTGATTATCAAAAGTGATCTAAATAATTCTTGATGGATGATTATATCCTGCATTTAGACTTGAATTTTATACCATGAATGGTTATGAACTAGACATAGATATTATAATCTAGAAAGAACCTAATATGAATTTATTAAAATGTTTCTGTTATCTGAAACTTTAGGAGGTATTTGCTGGTGAATTACCTAGACTTTCGCCATTAAGGCAAGTTGAAATTTGTATTGATTATATTCCCGGTACTGCACCTGTGGCTTGTGCACTGTACGTCAGCACCATCTGAATTAAAAGAATTACCGTACAACTGATAGAGTTGTCGGAGAAAGCTTTTATTCTACCAAGCTCGTCATCATGAAGAGCTATGGTATTATTATTCCTTATATTTGCTGAATTACCATGAACTAGGTAAATTGACGATTAAAAATCTATATCCACTACCCAAGATGATAGATTTGTTCGATCATTTACAAGGTTCTAGTGTATATTCAAAAATTTGATCCACGACATGGTTATCATCAACTTCACATCTGCGAAAAAGATTATATATTCCAATCACTACATCCAGAACTTGTAATGACCATTATGAGTTTCATGTTATGACGTTTGGATTGACCAATGCACATGTAGCATTCATAAATTTGGTGAATCACGTGTGTAGGCTGTAATTTGATAAATTCATGCTCGTGAGCATTAAGAACCATCTGTTTGTTTATAAGAATAAGAATGAGTTAATAATTATTTATAGAGTGCCCTGAATTGGCCGAGTAATGAAAACTTGTACCTTGAATAATTAACATGTGATTAACGGCTTAATCCTTTACATGATTTGACCGTGTGATTAATAAGATAATGGGATCTATATTGACATTTCAAAAATTAGAGCCATTAAGACTTAGGATTATAGCAAAAAGAAAAGTGCAAATATGTTTTGACAAATGATTTATCAAAAGAATTTTTAAGGAATAATTCCCTTATAACCAAAACATTTAATTAAACTCCAGTTTAGGGGTAAATGTTTGTGTATACCTCAAGACAACCTAAGAGGTATTGAGGAAACCGTTAAACCATGACTTAAAATTTTAAACGACAATTTTTGCTTTTCAACTAGGAAAATTTTTACCAAAGAATAAACGAAGGTTTTTCGAACATTTACGGATCTTACTAATTATTTCCGATAAATCAACAAAAATCTTGTTAATTAAATTCAAATTTATTTTGAACATTTTAATATAATTGGACAAACTGAGAAAATTTAAAAACTTTTTGCGTTTACGTTTCATAAAAATTGAATATTTATTACTTAATTACCTGTAATAACTATCGACGCTTTAGACGTCGGATTAAGTAAAACTGATAAAAATAATAGTGGAGACGAAACAAAAACTTAGAAAATATGAAGAAAGAAATTAAGAGTGAATTTTGGTTATGATAATTATTTCACTAGGAAAGGTGAATATAGATACTGACACATTATATAGAAAGGATAAAAGAATCAATAAGGATTTATTTCTTAATAATGAGTGTGAAAAATAAATTGCCGAACAATATAAAAATAAACGATGTTTGTAAAAAGGATAATATAGATAATAAAAAGGGTTCACGACTAAAGTGAACCATTAGAATTGAGAAGCCGATGGCGTTAAATGTTTTAAAGGCTGCTTGTGGTTGCCTGACTATAGAGGATTTTGAGATTTAGTCATATTGAAATCTCGTAAGTATAAGTATTTTATTCATGCCATTTCTGATTAAGTGTATCTTTATCTGAAGAAGATGTACTGATGGCAAATTATGAAGGCAGACATCGCCTCATACATTAGTAAACATCTAACTATTGCAAAGGTCATCATCTGAATTTGATTTGATTTGGGTCATCGTCGATAGACTGACCAAATCTGCTAATATCATTCCTGTTAATGATAGATTCTGGATGAAGAAATTGACTCTTTTGTATTTAAAGGAGTTGTGTAAACATAGTGTGCCGTACCAATCATCTCTATCAAGATCCTCGCTTCGCATTGAATTTCTAGAGATTTGCTCAGAAGTCATTAGGAACGAACCTTGATGAGAGTACTATTTACCACCCCAATCGAAGGGACGAGGTAAAGTACCGATACAAAACACTATAAGTCTTGTGTTATGCTTGAATAATTGACCTTTGGTAGTAAACCATATAATCGTTTTCATTTGGAGAGATTATCATTGAAAACTATCGTATTAGGATCGAGATCGACTCTTGTGAGGATATATATTAGAGCATCTATAAGCAGGAGTTGGGATGAAGACATCCGACATACACCCACCGTGACTTGGACATGTCTTTTAGGTTTAAGGTTTCCTATGATGACAAACCTAACCTTGCAAAATACCCGACCCGCGAGACCTGAAATGATTGTTGAAATTAGGATCTGATTATTGACTGCCGGTAGTGGGCAGGAGGTTATGTGAATATGAAATGTAGATCTTGAAGTGCCAGATGGGTAGCGAAGTTATGCCCAAAAAAAAAATTTAACCATGGAAAAATGAATTGATGATCTGAAAGATCATGGGATATATGTCCCCGTTTTATGGGACCATTGAGATGATGTAAAATATTGATTTGAAAGGCATATAAGCTGGATCTACCCTAGGACTTCAAGAGCTGCGTGAATTATGTTTCGTATATCGAACTTGATAAAATGTCTATCAAGTGAAAATCTGATCACTTCTTGATGAAGTTTAGATCGGCGAAAAGTTGCATTCATCAAAAACCCGTGAACATCATGGATAGAGAAAGTAAGTCAACATTAAGCCTGATCTTATTCCCGTAGTTATGTTTGATGAAACTCGCGTATTGTGATGAATTACACTTGTGAGAAAAGACCGAATGTGGAGGAAATACCCACATGGCTTTAACTCTATAAGAAGTGAGTAGTAAGATAAGGTGATATTTGAGGACAAAGATCCTGTTTAGGGGTAAATGCTGTGACAATCCGTCAATTTATGGTTTATATTTTATTCTCAAATATTACTTAAAAATATTATTTTAATGTTATATTATGAACTCACTTATTTTTAGGAAGAAATTTGGGTTTACGTCTCTAAGTAGCATCGACTACGTCTAAACCGGAGGATTCTACGTTACGTGCTTACGTTTACATACACCGTATTTGGTGACAGTCCGACATTTCAAGAAATAAATTTATCCGTGAATATTATTTTGGGATTTTAAATTTGTGTTGGTTCATAAACTCACAAATTTACGAGAAGAGATTAGGACTTATGATCATAATATAACGTCCTTTACGACTAAACCAGAAACCTTAGGATTACGTATTTACGTTTTCGAACTCCATTTTTTATGAGACAATTTTTATTAGATTCGTTTTGTGCCGTTCATTCATAATTTATAAAAACGTTTTTCGTAAAACGACCCAAGGGCACGCAAATCGAGGAAACTAGAATCGAGGGGTACCCGTAAATAATTGGGGATGATACAAAACCACTTTTGCCCCACCCCCAATATGGGACGGAAAAAATAGCAACATCACACTCCATGATGTGTCAAAGCTTACTAAGTAAGCTAGGACACTTGTCCTAGCTACTTACACAAACTACATGCGCATCAAAACAAGCTTCCATAAACTACTACCTTCATTTTCAACATGCAAATCTCACAATCTCTCCCTTTTCCTCTCTAAAAATTCGTCCACCATAGCACCACCACCACCATGTTCATCAAAATCTAGCCATAACCCAAGGCTATTATCAACATATGTTGAAGCCTAGTTGAAAAGAAGAAGATTGGAGGTGATCTTAACATCCAAAAAGGAGTTTCCATGGAGTTTATGGGCTGATTTTCAAGAAGATAATCATCCATTTGAAAGACCAAGAAGTTCATTTTCCATGTTGAAGGTTTGGTAACAAGGAACCAAGCCTTGTTCATCAAAAACTCATCTTTTCATCACTATGGTGGTATAAGGATCATTCTTCCTATCCTTCTTGTTATTTTGATTATGTAATCTTGTATTTTCTTTTACTTATGTATATGTATATGATGATGAATGATGATTAAAAATATTATGTGGGGATTTGGTGTTGATAGATTTGATTAAAAAGATTAAAAGCTACATAAAAGGATGTTAAAATCATGGCTAAATTAGGAGGCTGTATAAAACAGTAAAGAATCTTAAGATAAACTGATAAAATGGCTTAGATAGATTTATATACAGTAAGCTATGATTCTTGTACACATGTGAGAGTTGGCCATACAATGGAATCATAAAAATGAGTGAGATATGATCAAAACAAGTTTAGAGTGCAAATCTGAGTACACTGTTTTGGACGAATTTTATAAAATACTTCGAGGTTGATTCATCAGTAGTTATAAAGGAATAAAATGAAGCACATATCATGTAGTTTCTGTGATAAAAATTTGGGGTTCTATCTCCATGTAGAACTCTAGATATGATCATTTTAGTAAACTAGATTTTTAGGACTTATTTTGTGAAATTAAAGTTTAATATTATTATATAAGCACTCAAATAAATTTAGTATAAAATGTGAATTAAAACCCACTAACTTATATATTTCATTTATATAAAAATTCATAAGGATAAATAAATGGACATTATATAAAATACTAGTTTGGTAAGTTTTATAAGCTATAAAAACTATATACTAAGTTTTACGTCTTTTCGGCTAAAACCGAAAGATTAACGTTTTTGTTAAATAAAACTTAGATGGTTGGAACCGTCTAATGTAAACTTTTATAAACTCGCATACTGATATATAAACATATATAACAAGTAAAAATCGATAAAACCCGATCTGTACAACATATAGACATTAACGGGCCAAAGTAGCCTTAATGGACAATAAACCCGACTAATTTCGTAAAACACTTATAAACTTATTTATTGGGCTTAAACCATTTGGGCCCAACATGTAAAGTATAAATAATGATAATACAAGTGTAAAATGGATTAATACAAATTAAAGGACTTATAAAAGGCTTAGTGGACCTAAAACACGTAAATAGGTAAAACTAGTAAAATAATATAAAAGTTGTCAACACATAACACAAAAATGAGTGAATGAGAATATATAAACCCACTTGATCATCATATGTATAAAGTCATCGTATATATACATAATTGTTATTTCATAAAGTCATTGGACAAGAGTCTAAGACGAGTATTATTTGTCTAGGTTTTCGTGATCGAAGCACGTACCGTACATCCGAATTGCCGATAACCCGCTTTCCCACATCAACGTGAGTTCATAGCCTCGCACTCTTTTAAATGTTTTATGAAATGTTTTATAAACCCGCGAGGGAGATAACATGTTAGTTTTGATAAAATAGGACACCATTCGTCCCGATTGTTTATTTATTGATTTGGACCCGAATGATTGTATGACCCAATGAATGAATATATGACCCGATAAATGAAATGAAATGGATTATTAAAGTTAGGTTATGATAGGTGTGAAAACACCCATCCTTTTTACCACTTAATTACAATAATAACCGAGCCAAAACGTGTATTTTATGTCTTTTATGTCGGAATTATGCGTGGTTTGTGTTTTTGTTGTGATTTAGGACGAAAAGGTGAGAAGTGGAGAAAACACGGATATTCACGGGCATTTACGGACTTTTATTGAAGAAAAAGATGAAAGACGAAGTCAAGAAGTCAAGAAGTCAAGAGTGCAAAAAGAACGGAAGTCCAAGACCAATTCTGAAGATTTATCGAAGAAAAAGTCAAAAGACGGAAGTTTATCAAAATCCGAAGAATTCAAGTCTATTTTATTGAAGAATTTAAAGACGAGTTCAAAGAAATCCCGAAGCCAAAAGTCCCTTAAGTCCAAGTTTAAAGAAGATTAGAAGAAAAGGACTAAGTATGCAATTAATGAAGATTAAAAGATGGAGGGACTTAATGACGCAATTAAGAGAAAAGGAAAGAGGGGAGGAAGCTTCCTTAATCCTCCCCTATAAATAGTCATTAGGATGTACATTTCATTCTTGTTGGCTAACTTGACAAATTAGCTCTTCCACCATTTTCATTTTCTTGCAACTTTATTTTTCATGTCATTTTAATTAATTGTCTTGCACTTTAATTCCTCTAATTCAAGTAAGTGTTTTTAATTTTTGTTGTTGAATCTTCACTTTTAATTAAGCTTTTCTTTAACTTTCTCATCCTACTTTTCTTGTTTTTGGTCTATCTCAATTTCGGATTAAGCAAGATATAGCTTAATCTCTTTGCTTATTTGATTAAAAAGTTCACCTTTTTATTTCTATTTAAGCTTTCATACGAATTAAGCTATAAGTTTGACAATCTTATTGGCTTATTTTCTGTTTAGCTTATTTGATTTTAAAGTTTTCTAAAAAGTTAGTCTCTTTAAAGTTTGCTTATTTTGTTTTCTTATTTTGTGTTTTTATAAAGTTTATGAATTTCGTCTTTTAAAAGCTTTCAAATTTATGCTTATTAAGTTGTTCAAGTTTTGGTTTAGTGTGCTTATTGAAAGTGCTTATTGAGATTTTTGCTCATCTCCATTTTCGGATTTGTTGGTGTTCATCGCAATATTGAGGGTAATACACATTCCGACGGACTTCTTGGTTTTTATCGCAATAACCATTCTTGGTTCTACTTTGCGATGGCTTATGTTTTCATCCCCCTATTCCGATCGTGATTCCGATCGCACATTGCGATCGGGATTGCGACGGGGTTTAGGTTTGTATTGCGACGAAGTGCTGCCCAAATTTTGATAGCCACATTCGGATAGATTTTGGTACTTTAATTATTCCGACAATTTTTATTTTTAGACATTCCGATAGATTCTCTTTTTCACATTCCGATAGTTTAATATAAAAAAAATAAAAAATTATTAAATTAAAAAAATATTCCGATACTATAATAAACACATTCCGATGGATATTATCTAATAACATTGCGATGGACCATGTTAATATGAATTAACATTGCGATGGACCAGGTTGGTTGGTTTCTTAGCCAAAAGGAGCAGCCAGGCTGGCTGCTTCCAGCAGCTAGCCTGCCTGCTTGCTTGTTTATTAGTATTGTTCCGTAATTGTCTAGTTTTATCTGAAAGTTATTCCGATTTTATTTTTGAAAGTTACGTATTTTTAGTTAAATTTTTCGTCGATTTTTAGTATTAATATTTTTTTCGTTAAGTTCAAGTTTTATCTTTTATTTAGTACCCGCTTTAGGCTTTGCCTCGTTTAGCTTTAAAATACCATTTTAGTTTTGTTCTCTCCTTTTTCATTTAGTAAACTTTATTTTCGAGTCGATAATTAATTTCTTTGTTTAGTTTTATTTTTATTAATTGTTCCGCTTTAAATTACGTTTTATTATTTGTTTTACTATTAGTTTTAATATCGTTTTAACTTTTAGTTTTTAAAATTCACCTTGTTTTACTTTTATTGTTTGTGCTTGTCTTTAGTTTGTTTTTAAATACTTCTCGCATTTATTTTTTAATTAGTTATAGATAATCAACTTCCCTTTTTCTTAACCAAAAACAATTGAGTCGCACTTTGAACCGGAAATCAATTCGTTAAGACACCGAGAAAACGAACTTTTTCAATTAGCAAAATCTCTATATTAAATGGCGCCGCTGCCGGCTCTTTTCGTGAAGATTAACGGTTTTTTGTGAGAGACGCGTTGGCTTTTGGGATCCGTTCACTTGTGAACGTTATTTTTCGTGTCAAAAATTTTCAAAATATCCAAAAACATTTGAAAAATCTTAAAACGCATTTCTTTTTCAAAGTTTTGCACCAAAAATATTCTTCTTGCTTATCTATCTTTCTCCATGGATTTTTATGTCCATTGCATCGGGTGTGGGAGACAACTGTACGGGAACGACTCTTGTCAATGGTGTACATGTGAGCGGTGCGGAAACGATATCGACAACACACAATTCGGATTTTGTCCCTTGTGCAACTCGACTAATTCATTCTTTTTGAACCCACATCCTGTTCCCCCGTGCATCTATTGTGGAAGCGATTCTCATTGGCATGTTTCGTGCCCGGTTTAATACCCGTATGGTCACGGGCAAGAACCGGAGTACAATTATGACAATGAAAATAGTTATCCACATGACGCACCCAGTCTTTTTCCTCACCCGTTTTGCAACAACTGTGGGGGTCCTCACGAAAGTTTTCACTGTCCTACGGGGGATCACAATTACTATAATTATACCCCTTCCAGTTTTTACCAACCCCTGCAATACCCAATTGATCATCAGCCTCGTCACGAGATGAGTTACCAAGAACCAATTGACGATCTTGCTACAGCCCTGCAAGAACAAAGAAACGATCTTGATGCAGCTTTTCAAGAACAAAGCAAAGAGCTTTTACACACGCTGCAAACTTATATAGAGTCATTATTACAGCAGCGAGATCGGACGAGTACTCATATCCCTGAGCTTATTATTAGCCCTTTAGGTAATGAGGAGAGCGATGACGATATTGAGGTTATTTTCGACGAGGAGGAATTTCTAAAGCAAAGTAAGACTTCTTCCCTTCCTCCTTCGTCTATTGCTATCACACCCGAGGAGCCCGTTGGCTCTCTCATCATGGAGGATGAGCATATTGACGTTATCTCGGCAACTGAATCGGACAAATTCCTAAAGTCTCGTGTCGAGGAACTTGTCGTCATCCCAAGTGAGCCCGCGGGTGTTCCGGAAAATTTGTGTGATGTGCCGACTTTTGTGGAGCTTACGGACAAGTTTGCTTCGCTAGTCAATGATCACATACTCACAACTCCACATCCGATATTTGATCCTCCCAACGAGAGTTCAACATGTGGTGAGTATGATGATTTCGTCTTCGAGCCTGAGATTGCGGAAATTATCGACCGAGAGCTAGCTCTTTTGCCTCCGCTTCCACCTATAAGCGAGCTCGACTTTTCCAACATCGATGCCGAACTTGATGAGTTGGAACATCTTATTTTTCATAATAATGACGAACCAACTCACATGCCCAAACATCCTATTCTCGAGGAGTTACCTAATCAACACTCCTCTTATGAGAATTACGTTTACCACATTCGTGAGGATTTAACTTATCAACAATCCCCACAAATGAATGATGGTTTCGTACTTGATCGTGGTCTTTTTAAACGAGTTTCTACACTCCTTCTCTACGATCATGAGGATAAATGCTTTGACCCGGGAGGTGACATGGACCATTCTATGATTGATACTTTTACGGCTTTGCCAATTGGTCAGCATCCATTGTCTTTGGAGGATGACAATGTGATTCCTCTAACCACCCCACCTCCCGTCAATCTGAACTTCACTTACTTTTCTTGTATTGACAAGCCCTTTTTACCATTCAAGACTTATCCTCCTGCCTCTCCTTTATTGATGTCCTCCGGGAACGAGGACAAGGTCTTTGATCCCGGTATTACATACGAGGCTTCCCCATGGACCATTTAATTCGGGGACGAGTCAGGCTCGTGACTCGGTTAATATAAACAAGCGCTTTTTGGGAGGCAACCCAATTATCTATCTATTTTCACCATAAGTGTAGGGGGAGCCCCGTTGGTGTTTCTTGTTCTCTTTCTTATCATGTGCAGGGATTAGAGCTTCAAAGACACACTCTTGATGACTTTTGACGAACCGTGATTCCGTGTTCCCTTCTTCCCGGTTCTATCCTAAACTCTTTTCGATTCACTATTTTATATTTCTCAATATTAAAATAGGAATCTCTTTAGTTGTCTTTTCCTTAACGAGATTTAAACAAAGTGCACAATGTCCTAAGTGTAGGGGAGTTTACTCCCACATGCTTAAACATTGAGGACAATGTTTATATTAAGTGTAGGGGGGATTTCTATCGAAGTTAAGTGGTCTTTTCCTTGTATTTGCCCTCATTTTAACCGGAAAATCAATTTTTCGACATTTTTCAATTTTTTTTTAATCTATTTTGGCCTAGTTGTAGTCTCCTTTATTTTTGTTACTTTCTAGCATTTTAATAAAATGGTTTTAGCAAGTTTAGATATCTTAGATATATTAGGCCCGTTGTGAATATTTTGACTCAACCCGAGTTTACTTATCCAAGTTCACTCTAGCTAGTATCCTTAACCATGTAAACCTTAATTGGTTTATTAGGCTAAGCATCCACGAGTCTCATTCCTTGAGATTTTAAATTGTGGAGAACGAGAAATGATAGAGTTGGTTACAAGTTTGGTATTCTCTCATTAACTTATGTGAGTTAATTATGATCTTTTTCTCCCATCACTTGCTAATAAATTATCTGCAATAAGTAAGGTCGTACGATTTGAAAAGTTACTTAGCTTCTAGCCCAAGATCGTTTAAAAGTTGCTCGGTAATGATAAGAGTTCATAGCCAAGGCATAACTTATGAAGCGGGGCGCGAAGATTGGCGTATCCGAAAAGGCCCTAACATGGCATGAGGATTCCATTTTATTGCTGAAGATCCAAAGTGATGTGAAAAGCATTATTCCCAAAATCAATATGAAGGATCAAGACTCACGACGAAAAGCAATCAACTCCCATAAAGATCATGGAGAAGTCTATCCGAAAAGACCCTAACAAGGTATGAGGATAAATAGATACAAGTCCGAAAAGGAGGCGGATCGTTGTATCTCAAAATCCTAATTAGAGATTGAAGAATAATCATGAAGTCGTGGTCAACAAAGCTGGAGTACTCCTCAAAAAGTCTCCAAGTGAAGAAACTCTATAACGAAGAGAAGACCATTATCTCAAAAACGTCTCTCGAAGATATGAAGTATGAAGTACATGCCAAATATCGGCCCGAGAAAGGTCTCAAATCGTGAACCAAGTTATGCCAAGATATGAACTTTTTTGATATCCCGAGAAGCAGTTTTAAGAGATTTTGTCCTTTAGCTAACTATTGATCAAATCGTCCTACTTTGCTTTCAGCTTAAATAAATTATCGAACTAAGTCAACAATGCATCCTCGTGATCATTCAAGACATCAATAAAATATAAGAGATACTCGTAGGAATAAGGGAGTTTAAGTGATTAATTGAACCACATGAGTAAATGTTTGTTATGCTAACTTGTACTAACAATGATCTTGATTTTAAGCTTGGCATGGGGAACGTGAAACTTGAGGGTGATGAACATTCATGACACACAAGCCCTAATGTAAGTCTTAGATTTCTTTACAAGTTTCTTCCTTGTTGCATCTTGTTATTTTCTAACTTTTTGATTTTCCTTAATTGTTTAATAAAGGTCAAGGTAGGTTGATTATGATGGAAAGTGTAAAACGTGCTTTGTAACTAATGCATTGCATGAGGACATTACAATGGTTAAGTGTAGGGGATTTTATAGGTGTGAAAACACCCATCCTTTTTACCACTTAATTACAATAATAACCGAGCCAAAACGTGTATTTTATGTCTTTTATGTCGGAATTATGCGTGGTTTGTGTTTTTGTTGTGATTTAGGACGAAAAGGTGAGAAGTGGAGAAAACACGGATATTCACGGGCATTTACGGACTTTTATTGAAGAAAAAGATGAAAGACGAAGTCAAGAAGTCAAGAGTGCAAAAAGAACGGAAGTCCAAGACCAATTCTGAAGATTTATCGAAGAAAAAGTCAAAAGACGGAAGTTTATCAAAATCCGAAGAATTCAAGTCTATTTTATTGAAGAATTTAAAGACGAGTTCAAAGAAATCCCGAAGCCAAAAGTCCCTTAAGTCCAAGTTTAAAGAAGATTAGAAGAAAAGGACTAAGTATGCAATTAATGAAGATTAAAAGATGGAGGGACTTAATGACGCAATTAAGAGAAAAGGAAAGAGGGGAGGAAGCTTCCTTAATCCTCCCCTATAAATAGTCATTAGGATGTACATTTCATTCTTGTTGGCTAACTTGACAAATTAGCTCTTCCACCATTTTCATTTTCTTGCAACTTTATTTTTCATGTCATTTTAATTAATTGTCTTGCACTTTAATTCCTCTAATTCAAGTAAGTGTTTTTAATTTTTGTTGTTGAATCTTCACTTTTAATTAAGCTTTTCTTTAACTTTCTCATCCTACTTTTCTTGTTTTTGGTTTATCTCAATTTCGGATTAAGCAAGATATAGCTTAATCTCTTTGCTTATTTGATTAAAAAGTTCACCTTTTTATTTCTATTTAAGCTTTCATACGAATTAAGCTATAAGTTTGACAATCTTATTGGCTTATTTTGTGTTTAGCTTATTTGATTTTAAAGTTTTCTAAAAAGTTAGTCTCTTTAAAGTTTGCTTATTTTGTTTTCTTATTTTGTGTTTTTATAAAGTTTATGAATTTCGTCTTTTAAAAGCTTTCAAATTTATGCTTATTAAGTTGTTCAAGTTTTGGTTTAGTGTGCTTATTGAAAGTGCTTATTGAGATTTTTGCTCATCTCCATTTTCGGATTTGTTGGTGTTCATCGCAATATTGAGGGTAATACACATTCCGACGGACTTCTTGGTTTTTATCGCAATAACCATTCTTGGTTCTACTTTGCGATGGCTTATGTTTTCATCCCCCTATTCCGATCGTGATTCCGATCGCACATTGCGATCGGGATTGCGACGGGGTTTAGGTTTGTATTGCGACGAAGTGCTGCCCAAATTTTAATAGCCACATTCGGATAGATTTTGGTACTTTAATTATTCCGACAATTTTTATTTTTAGACATTCCGATAGATTCTCTTTTTCACATTCCGATAGTTTAATATAAAAAAAAAATAAAAAAAAATTATTAAATTAAAAAATATTCCGATACTATAATAAACACATTCCGATGGATATTATCTAATAACATTGCGATGGACCATGTTAATATGAATTAACATTGCGATGGACCAGGTTGGTTGGTTGCTTAGCCATTTGGCGCCAAAAGGAGCAGCCAGGCTGGCTGCTTCCAGCAGCTAGCCTGCCTGCTTGCTTGTTTATTAGTATTGTTCCGTAATTGTCTAGTTTTATCTGAAAGTTATTCTGATTTTATTTTTGAAAGTTACGTATTTTTAGTTAAATTTTTCGTCGATTTTTAGTATTAATATTTTTTTCGTTAAGTTCAAGTTTTATCTTTTATTTAGTACCCGCTTTAGGTTTTGCCTCGTTTAGCTTTAAAATACCATTTTAGTTTTGTTCTCTCCTTTTTCATTTAGTAAACTTTATTTTCGAGTCGATAATTAATTTCTTTGTTTAGTTTTATTTTTATTAATTGTTCCGCTTTAAATTACGTTTTATTATTTGTTTTACTATTAGTTTTAATATCGTTTTAACTTTTAGTTTTTAAAATTCACCTTGTTTTACTTTTATTGTTTGTGCTTGTCTTTAGTTTGTTTTTAAATACTTCTCGCATTTATTTTTTAATTAGTTATAGATAATCAACTTCCCTTTTTCTTAACCAAAAACAATTGAGTCGCACTTTGAACCGGAAATGAATTCGTTAAGACACTGAGAAAACGAACTTTTTCAATTAGCAAAATCTCTATATTAGGTTATGTCACTAAAAGTCCCATTAGCATGAATTGTGAACTACCGGGATTTGTAGACGCTTATGCATATAATAGTACTATTTGGGGACGATCATCCCAGTTCGCGCCTTGACGGTTGATTCCCGCCGTGCCACATTGATTGGTAAGCGAATTTATGTATGAGAAGATTTACACAAGCGTGATTATTGTGACGACACGCTAATTTAGATGGGCCAATGAGTTTCGGGCTAGCTACCCGTTGTTTGTTGTAGTAAGGTAACAATGTCATGCGTCTTATAATAATCCAATTAACAAATACTGCTATACGCATTGAATAACGATATATTGCCTGACTAGCAATACATGGTCTTATTATTGATTTTGTGATCGTGTTTTGGTTTTACATAACCATATTCATATAACGGATTTTATTTAACTTTATACAACGTTATAAAATGTATTGTATGATGTTTTTACGAAAATGGTTCGTATAATGATTTTGAAGGCAAACGCCTATATTATGATTTTTTATAAGGATTTATATAAAATGACTTTGGCTATTTTATAGCCTATTACAAAGATTTGTACAAAATGATTTTCGGTAATAATTTTATACCGATGTTATATTGATGGATTTTATTAAACTCTATGAATTCACTCGGCGTTTTCGCTGACCTTTTCTTTTAACATGTTTTATCTCAGGTACTTGAAGGTAATTCTCGGGAAGACAACAAGAATTCATGGCCCGCACTTAAATAATAATTTCCATTCAAATGCTTTGTAAAACCTGTATGAAATACAATGACTTGGGACCTATGTAAATTTGATATTTATAAATGGAAATGCTTTATTATTAAACGACGCGATTTTTATGCATTGTCTATGATGTGAGTAATGTGCTATCCCGTAACACCAACGAGTATTCCGCTGTATTGAATTGTATAAATTTGGGGGTGTTACACTACTTATAACCTAATATCAAAAGAACATCTTTGTTTCATCCGCCCCCAACCTCGTTACTCCCAATCTCCTAAACCTAAACGCAGTCTCCAAAAACCTCCATCTCTTAAATCTACAAACTTCTGTCCCCAGTTTAACCACCCAACATAAATCTCATCTAAATGATGAACCAATCTCTGATCATACCCAGCCACCAAACTCATGAAATCATTTGATAATAATCAAATATTTAAAATCTAATCAAACCAGAAACCCATTAATCATATCGAACCAAACGAACCCTACGAATCCCACATCTTAATCATACAAATCCCACATATATGAACCATAGAATATGAATGGCTTCAAGATATATAATTGGTCTCAGGTAGGTGTATAATTATTTCAGTTTGATGTGTAATTTACGAAACAAACATGTAGATTTTAACAGTTTTGTTAAAAATCTTGGTTTAATTCGAATATCAATTTGGTTCAAATACCAACAGAGATCAGTTAAATTATTTTGTGTGTTTAGATCTTTAAAGATCGTGGCGTGCATGTTTGAAATCATGAAATGAATCTGTGATCCTTAGTTGTTTTGAGTCTAGATGAATCTGAGATCCTGAGTTGTTTTAAAGATAGGTGTCGATGAGTTTGTGTTTGTGTTTGGAGTCAATTTGTGTCTAGGGTGAGTCGGTGGGTGTCGAGATTTGTGTGTGTTTGAAGAAAAATGATTATGATTCGAGACTGAGTGTTGTGGAGTATGTAGATGGGTGAGTTGTTGTTTGTGTTTGGGTGAGTCTGAGTTTGTGTATCTGTCGAGTGTTGTGTGATTCGAGTCTTGTGTGATATGTTGGTTTAGTCTGTTGGTTGAGTCGAGTCGAGACTATAGTTTGATACAAGTTGTTTTTAGATGCTGTGAGATTGATTATGTTTCTTTTGGTAATCTGAGTTTTGGAGTGGTGAGTTGTGTTCGTGAGTCAGGTCTTGGTTGAGCGATGTGTTGAGTAGACCATCACAATATTTGAATAAAACTAAACAGTTACAAAATCCATCGCAATATTCAAAACCATCGGAATGTCAAAACCATCCGAATGTCAAAACCATCGGAATGTCAAAAACCATCGGAATATGTATCGGAATCTTCAAACCAATGAGCTGTCAGAATATGAGCTATCGGAATATGTATCTGAATATCTATCGGAATAATAAAACCCTTGTGGATTCCGATAGAAAATTGACAAAAGGACAAAAAAGAATCTTTTCATAATATTAACAAGACTAGTACTAAAACACACCGTAACTTAAAAAACAACCCCAAGAATCACCAAATGACCAAAAATTTTGCGATTTTGACCAAAACAAGTAACTCAAATCACTACCACATCTATGTAGTCAATTTGTCTACAAACTTAAACCACAAAAACGTAAAAAAAATTCAATATTTGAGCTTGATTAAATCAAAACCCACGAAAAAAATCAAAACAAACACAAGAACAACCAAACAACCATGGCTCTTGATACCATTTGTAGCTCCACGATTTCTTATGATTGTTAATGTGTTGTAATGATATAAAGAGAGGGAGAGAAATGAAGAACTAGAGAGGGAAAGTTAGAGAGAGAAAGGAGAGGATTAGAGAAAGAAAGATTGAATAAGTGAAATGGAAACCAACAACTACCCTTCCTAACATGCTAGGAAGGGTATATATAGCCCACCCTACATGCGGGCTTTATGAGTTATACTTACATGACTAGATCACGAGCCCAATCTACGTATATATCGTTGGAGTGATCGAGACTTTCTAAATACGTAAAAACGTATTTCCAACAAGTTTCTTATTACATTTGGTAATCTTGATTAATCTTTAAAACGAGAAACAAAATGTTAATACATGAAATGACATATGATCCATATTTATGATTAATGATTGTAGGTATTTTTCACACACTTTTAGGAAAAAGTGTATAAATGGTAAGTATTAAACGTTCACTTTTAGAAAAACGCGAATGGTCAACAAGTGAGTTCGTTCCTCAAGGGAGTTGTGTGTGTTTAAGGCTAAATAATAATATTACGTATTTGGATTACGCTACGATTTAAACTACAACGTAAATTACGGAAAACGTAAAAACACGACAAAATTAAAGTTTTAAACTAAAAAAAATTAAATATCAAAATTAATTCCTAAATAATATAAATAAGAATAAAAATTCAATAAAATATTTTAAGACTTATTATTAGATTATTATTTAATTTTAAATGCTAGTTAAAGCCCTAAAATTAAAATTAATTAACAAAATTTCCAAAATATGATTTTATCAAATAGAAATCTCACTTACATTATTTTAAAACTAAAATGTATTTTTATAGAATTTTTAAAACTATTTCCCTATTTTTAAATCACTAAAAACCAATTTAATATTAAAATAATCCTAAAAATAAAATAAAGATGTGAAAAATATAACAACTTTTTCAAAAATTCTACTTTACTGTATAGTAACTAGGAAAAATAAAAAATGCTAAGAAATGTGAAAAATTGCCTAATAAGACAAAAAGAACAAATTCTGATAGTGACCTTTTGTTTGTTAATACTAGCAGTGGGAAAACAACACATTTAGTGGAAAAGGAGTTCCCACAGACAAGCCAAATATTTTGGACAAGGGAATATTGGATCCTATTTTTGGAGATTTTGTTGGTTTTGTTGGGCCACAAAGGCACCCCCACAACCAGTTAGGTTGTGGGGAGTCACACAAACACAAAGATCACACAAACAAGCAACAATATTCCACAAATCACCGACTGTCACCAACTGTGGACTGAAATGTTGGTTTGCTTGTCTATTAGGAACCTACAGTGGGTTAATTGCTATTTTTAGCTACCCAAAAGCTCCCAAACTCCAAGTACTAGCTGATAAAACCCTAGACCTAACCCCAAACTACTAGTGAACCAACTTTTGAACTCCAAACACAAAGAACAAGATCAATAAGCTTGCTGATAAGAACTGCACACGGATGTGTGCTTTTGTTGGTGTGTTTGACACCAAAGCGAATTTTCAAAAGCTCTAATAGCCAACCATGATTACAAAACTTAATGAGAACAACTTATAGACCTAAACTAACCTAGATCCTAACAGTGCATCAAGAATCAAGGCACAAAAAACACAAAACAGAGCAATGAAGCCTACTTTTTGGGCAGTAAGTGGTTATATGTAGAAAAATGAAATGCTTAAATCCTTACTTTCTACTTAAAAACCTAAAACCAAGTCACGCACTACCTTAACAAACCAAAAGAGACATGTTTGGACTATTTTTAAACTCTATGTGTGTCATGCACATTGTAAACAAAATAGACCCAAGCACCCTATTAAATTCTTTTTGACAGATTTTTACAAAGAACTTGTTTCCAAATCAAAACCAAATAATCCTAAATCTAGCATAACATATTAAAAACAGACAAATGACACCAATTACCCTATAAACTAACACCAATACATGCTCAATCTACAAATCCACCAAATCAAAAATAAGAAAAGGAGAAAAAGAGGTTACCACTCTTGGGCTTTGTTCAAGCCCAAGAACACACCAACTTGATGACCTCTAGGCCTGTTGCAATGAGGGAATGTGTAGAAGTGATGAAGGAATAGCATGTCTTGGAACCTGCACAACATGAACAACCAAAAACATGCAATACACCAATCCCAAAAAGCTCTTTTAGAAGTTGTTTGTCAAGTAACTTTTAAAAGGATCTTGTGGAACAGTGGGGTTAATAACAAACAGAAAAGACAAAATATTTTTGACCTTGAAAAATCTTTGAAGAATACCAAACTTGTAAACCTTGAAACAAATGGTCACCAACAAGAATTAACAAGTTGTATGAGCTTATAAGCTATAAGCTTGTTAGGCTTTTGAGCTTATAACAACTAATACAACTTGGATCTATAAAAAATGAACTTTACCAAATTTTTTGGAACAAAGGACTTTTGGATAAATATTACACTAGATTTGCAATAAACCTAAAAATTAAACTAAAGAAAACAGTAAATGAAGTGGAACTCAGCAGGGTTATAAAAAATAAATTCGAACTTTCATTAAAATAAAAAGTTTACAAATGTTGGAACAAGGATAATGGTTCATAGGTCAAACCATTATATACTATGTGATAGAATCTACTAGAAACATGAAAAAGAAGTAAACCCTAGCTACTTGTTCTTCCAGAATTGCCCTTGGTCAATATTTTGAATTTGAATTCAATTTCATCCCATGTGATTGCTTAGTTGTTGCTTGCTGTCTTGATGTGATCTGAGTCTCCAAGGACACTTAGCCAACACGAAAATGCTCTAGGACGTTGATGATCTGTTTCCATTTTGTCTTCTTGTTCATATGAGAGCAGGGGAAACATGGTGGGGGTCCACAACACAACTGGAAGGTAAATAAGGATGGGGATCTGATGAGGGGACCTCGAATCATGTATCTAGACAATATCGTGTCAAGATTCAAGGTATTTAGTTGATTGGCTATTTATAGGCAAAGTTGGGGTTTAATCTGCATAGTGTACGTTTCCCTCCAATTAATAATAATAATAATAAACCCGATTTAAAATGAATTAACAAATATTATTAAGGTTTAGTGGGATGGTGATGTGGAGTGCTTAGTAGATCGGATATGGGTTCATTTTGTGGGCTGGTCGGGTTAAAAAGTGGGCTTAGGTTTGGATTGTTGGCTGATTTGGCCCTTTGACCTTTTGACATGATATTAAATGAAGGTTTATCAGCATGGTAGTTTTGACCCCTTGGCACTTTAACAACAGTCCTTGCAGCTTTTTCACCATTAGTCCTTATGCATTTTGAAAGTTAGTCCTTTTGGCTTAACAACTTTAGTCCTTTGTTAATAATTGTTGGAATAAGGACTTAAGTTGTATATTCTTCAAACTTGGAGGACTATTCTTGGTATTTTATCAAACTTTAGGGACCCCAAAATAATTTTGGATAGGTAAGGGGTATAATGTGTCAATCTTCAAAAGTTGAGGGACCAAACTTGACATTCTTAAATTCTTCAAGGGTATTTTTGGAAAATACATGCTCGGGTCCGGTTCTTTTTGTTGATTTCACGATATTTGTACCTAAAATACATAATGAACAAACACAAGCATATTTTACAGTATTTTATGACATTTCTATATATTTTAAGTCCGATTTGGACGATGAGACTATGTATAATTGCAGTCTCATCAATTAACCGTGTCAGTAACTAAAGGGATGCAGTATTAAAAATACCATTAAATGTTGAGACAGTTTACTAGAAACCAAATTCAGGTGCTTTTGGGAGCATTGATAGTGTTGCTAGACTATCTGTTAATGTTAGTATTAAATTACACTATGACGTCGACTTCCGCAAGTGGGAGCTGTTGGGATGTGCGTAAGTTGTAGATAGTATTTTATACGGTCGAGAGTACGTGGGCCTAAGAGGTCAGACACTTAGACATCGAGATCATCTTTTATTAAAAATATATAAAAAATATGGCTATATTTGTTGTATATATTTAATTTGATAAAATTTAATACTTAACGGTAATTAATTAATATATTATAAGGTTTAACAATGATTAATGAATAAGACTTTAAACTTTAAGGTAAATAATGTAATTACATTATGAAGTTTATCGAAAGTCAAAAAGTCAAACCAATTACACCAACGAGTGTAATCGGCCGCCTATGCCAAAGAAAATGTAAGAAACGTTTTTTGGTTCTAGAAGGTTTATTATTTGGAGCTTAAGTTGTAATCTTTACCCTAATTAAACCTAGAACTTAACTATATAACAAAGGGATGTGATTCATTGTTTCATAGCATTAAACCAAACTATTCTCCTCCCTCTTCTCTTTGTGTTTGAAGGCTAACAACAACCCACAAGGGTTTTTGGGTTTGATTTTTATTAAGTATTACACTTAATGATATTCTAGCAATTGAAGGTGATTGAATGAGGTGTTGTGTGGACTTATCTTGGATGAGATCTAACTTGATATTTGGGTGATTAGTAATCGGTTAAGGTGTATTGGAATTCATGTTTGGTTGGTTCATTGGGTTTTGTTACTTGATCACCCGTTCTTGGACTTAAGGTTTGTGTTTTTTTGAACGGCAACTTGTATTAAAAGCTAGCAAGGCGCTAGAAACATTACAAAGAAATTAAATATGGGTTCTTAACCCAAAGCTCCTTAGAAATGAAACTAGGACAACGGTTGGCACACCAATTATAAGAAAAAGAAACTACATCATCAAAAATCTGAGCTTGTCTTGGAGAAGAAGAGTCGAAGAGGAGATTATTTCGAAATGACCAAATTAACCACCATGTAGTGAAGAAAAGACCCTCCAAAAACAATTTAAGCTTTTTCGGAAGACGGATAGATAGAACCAAGCGTCCAACTCAATGAAAAAAACTAGATCGGACCAAGAGATATTCCACCAATGACTTATTTTTACCATAAGATCCTTAGAGAAAGAGCATCCGAAGAAGAGCTGTGTCGCGTCTTTTGTCCCCGAATTACACAACAGACAAACAATGAAAGTAACAGTAATACCTCTTGTACTAAGGTTAAGCCTAGTAGGAAGTCGATCGTATCGAGCCCGCCAGACGAACACATTAACTTTTATAGGCACCCCTTTCACCCATCGAGTAGCTTTATTTGAATTAGGAAGAACCGAGTCATGAAGAACCGAACGAATATCTTTGACACGAAATGTACCTTCATCATTCAAGGCACACACTGAACGATCTGAAGAAGAGGACAAAGTAATCAGTCAATGATGGAAACGAAATCATCCCATTGTTGTTTCTCAGCACCGTCACGAATCTGTCTACGGAAAGAAGAACACAGCGAGGTCGCATTCAATTTGTCACGAACCAATATATCCTATCATCCTCTAAAGCAAACAATCTAAGGAATTGAGTACAAAGAGCAGTACCCAAAGTCCAAGGATCCAGCCAAAACCTGGTCTTGGCACCAGCTCCCACACGAATTTTACAATGAGACATAAATTTAAACCCTTTAGAATCTAAAACACGTACCTCTCGAATGATGGAACTCCAACAGGACGAAGGCCTCAACCTGTGATTCTCAAATGAGCTTCCATATAGAGTACAAATAACATGGTACCAAAGAGAATTATCTTGAGATTTAAAACGCCAAGCCCATTTGAGAAGTAAGGCCCAGTATAAAGCATAAAAACTAGAAACCCCTAGACCCCCTCGTTTTTTATCTATAATTGATCCCATGCAATCCAATGAATCTTTGTTACCGATTGATTAGCACCTATAAAAAACTTACTACGAATCTTCTCGAGGTAACGCAAAACCTCTAAAGGCACCTTATAAATCGACATAGTGTACAAAGGAGTAGCTCCAAGAACGTGTTTCAATAAAGTCTGTCACCTACGGATAAAGTATTCGCTTTCCTTTGAGAGTCGTGTTCGAACTTTCTGAATAACTTCGTTCCATGTAGCGTGTCTAGTCAGAGAACCACCGACGTCCACACCTAAATATTTGAACGGAATAGTTAGAACCCCACAACTATCTGAAGAAGCACTATGTTGAATAGTTTCTTCCAGAAGTCCTATACCCATCAATTGACTTTTGTGAACATTGATCTTTAAACCTAAAGCGAGATGAAAACACTTGAGAATTTTTATCAATTAGCTAAGTTATTTTTGGACCACTCTCCTAAGAACATCACGTCGTCAACATAAAATAAATGAGAGAGATTCAATTGATCTTCGAGGTGTATGCCTATAAAGATACCATCATTAACTGCCCGAGACACCGATATATGAAGAGACTCCATAACCAATATGAAAAGAAAAGGAGCCAATGGATCTCCTTATTTTAGACCGCAAAAAATAGGGAACTCACGTGTAGGACTGCCACTGATAAAAATAGACTCCATATTGGAATAAAAAATACCTTTGATCCACGAACACCGTCTAGGTCTAAAACCAAAAGCATGGAGAACCTCTAAAAGAAACATCTTACTAACTCATACGCCTTAGCGAAGTCAACTTTAAAAATCAAAGATTGCTTCTTCTTCCTTTTGCACCAAGAAATGATTTCATTAAGAATGAAGGGGCCGTCAAGGATTTGACGATTCTTGATAAAAGCAGATTGAGTATGAGAAACTAAATCTGAAATAACGACCCCGAGGCGATTTGCAAGGACTTTAGTAATGACTTTATAAATACTTCTGATTAAGTTGATAGGTCTGGAATACGAGACAAATTTGGCATCTAGCACTTTAGGAATTAAAGCAATAAACGAAAAATTACAACCCCTTGGAAGAATACCTGACACAAAAAGATGTTGTACTGTGGCGCATAAATGAGGTCCGATGTGATCCCAGAATTGTTTAATAAATTCAAATGTAAGTCCATCATGCCCGGGTGATTTAATAACTCCACAGTCCCAAACGGCAACCTTGATCTCCTCAAAAGAAACTAGTCTATCCAAATCTTCCTTCTTGTCACTCATGAGTCTATTATCGAACTCCATATTGAGTTTAAAATGGGAAGAAGAAGGTTGTTTGAAACGAGAATCAAAATGAGAAACAAAAGCCTCTTTAACAACTGCTGTCTCGGCACACCAAGTCTCGTTATGAAAAATCCCTCGAATAGCTAACTGTGCACGTTTTTTATTAATCACCCCATGGAAAAAATTTGAGTTTTCGTCCCTGTCACAAGACCATTTAACTTTAGCCTTTTTGGCGGCTTCCTTCAATTCAGACTGTTTAAACATGTGTAAACTCTAGGAAATCTCTAGCCTTTTGAGAAGCATTTTGTTAGTTCGGACACCATTATCCAAACGAGTATCGATATAAACTAACTGTTCCAGTAATGAAGCTTTCACTCCCTTCTTAATCGAATTATAATTAGAAATCCAAGGGCGAATATATTTTTTCAAGTCTTGAACCTTCTTTTTAAACCGAATAAGTTTATTAAAATCGGAATGAGAAAAAGAGAGTCACGTCTGAACAATCATATTATCAAAACCTTCGAAAGAGAACCAAGAATGATATATATACGGAACTGAATCGGGCCGTAATAAGAAGATACATCTTTGAGCATTATCAGTCTATGGTCAGAAAGATACCAATCCATGCAAACAGCAGATAACGAAGGAAACACCAAAAATATGCCATTAGAAATAAGAAACATGTCTAGTTTACTCATTTTCGAAGCGGATGGAAGTCACCATGTGAAAGAATAGCCCTCCATCTTAACATCAATAAGCCCAGATGACGAAATAAAATAATTTAAATCCTGCGCACAAAGCTCATTAAAAACAGATCCATACCTTTCGTCTTTACTATGAACCGCATTAAAATCCCCCATCATGATAGTCTCACCATCCCACCGACTGATCAAACTAGAGATGTAATCCCATAAAATATGTTTAAGCGTATAAGATCGGGAGCGTAGATTACAATTTTATGAGGATCTTAGTACTTGTAGGCAACCAAGTACCATACAAAGCGATGAAATTATCCGACATAGAAGCACCTATCTTATGGAAAACGGATTGTTCCCATGCACAAAATATACCTACCGAGTTCCCCAAAGAATCATTAGTAATATATTGGAAGTTAGAATTTCCCCATAGAAATTTAACTTCTATATCCGAAATATTCTACATTTTTGTCTCCTGAATGGATAAAAAGTTTATTCGATACTTAAAATTTAACTCCTTAACCCACTCTTTTTTGGTCTTGTGACCGACACCTTGAACATTTAGGGAAAGAATCTTCATAAAATACCCTCGTCAACTCCTTTTGCACTGATAATACATTCAAAGTCTTTCGAGCATCCTTCCATCACATATCACATTGATGTCCGACCTTAATAATATCATCTAACATGTCAAACATCGATCCTCCTTTATGAACAGTTCGAGTCGAAATGTTAGATGAAAAAGAATTAATGGATTCACTGGCAATAGGTGTTACAACATTAGGACCATTGGCCTGAGCAACATTCTCCTGATGAACCGTGTAGAAACTAGAAGGGGGGGTTGAATAGTTTCTTAAGTTTACTTGTTAAAAAATAGGTTTTTAAAAATCCTTTTCAAAAACTTAGACTTAAGTAATTATGTGAAACCTTCTTATACACAATATGAACAAGGTATAGTACAACTAAACTAATAATCACAAGTATAAAGAATAATGAATGTAAGGAGATAAGGGAAGGAAAGATCAAACCAAACACCAAGGATTTATAGTGGTTGGCTACGAAGCTCACTCCTCATTCCTACTCCACTCCTCGAGTACTACTTACTCGAGAGTTCACTAATCAACAAGCTCCTTAAGGTGGAGAAACCGTACACAACGTTGCTTAACCAATTTCCGACTCTAAGCTAAAAATCGAGCCCTAATCTTAGCTAGGACCAATCTACACCAATATACTTTAACGACCAAGTATTAACCTTAATACATACACAACTTCCAAATAGACACAACTACTTGGATCATCACAACAATGACATAACAATGAATAAATAAGTTTGGATCTTCAATGGATCTTTTAGGTAGACACAATACTTCAAGGATGATAGTGTTCTTCTCTTTGCACTTCGAGAGGAAAATATGAGAGGAGAAAGATTCACTTCTAAACGAGTAGTAATCAAACAAATGATCAAGGATTTGAGTGATTTAAAAAGTATGAAAAATCTGGAAATGTATGTGCAAAAGAGGTGAGTTAAAAGTATGAGAATGGTCCACTATTTATAAGACAAACATCCAACGGCTATATCTGCCCACGGTTCCTTATTGGAGCCCGCTGTTCCTTATCGATAAGGAACCGCTATATGTGTTAAGGAACCGCCTGCATAGAATCCGCTCCTTTTTGTCTTTTAGTGGATTGGTTTGAATTTGGGGATTAAAATATCCTGAAAGGATATTCCAAACCAAGATAGAATATGCCATTTTCAAGTTTCAAATTTTAAAATAATTAATTTAATAAAACATTTTCTTAAAAAGAAAGTTTAATAAAAAAAATTTGTCACACTTAATAAAAAGTGAGTTTTAAGAAAAGATTAAATCCTTGATCACTTAATTAGGATGAGTACTTGTTTGTTCATACCTTAAGTAATAATGGTTGAAATGAAAAATACTTGAAATCAAGAATTCGTTTTTCTTCGTTTTCGTAAATGCTTGTTTTTACATATTGTCGTAATCAAAACAAAGCGAGACCAAAAAATGCAAGTAACGTTTTTAGGCATCATTAATTTAACAATCTCCCCCTTTTTTATTCCGACAATACATATACTCAATCACCTAATAAAATAAGATTTTCGAAGACGAGTTTATATCATTTCGCCCCCTTTGTCAAAGCAAAAAGGTTGCAAATGTGTTTGGAGAAGAAAAGAACTGGAATTTGCAAATAGAAGGATTAGTAGAAAGAAGATACACCCAACAAGATATAGCAAAGGTCACAAAAAAATAAAGGAAGAAACAAAAGATCCGAGATAAGTCATGTTAAAAGGAAACATGACAAAAGATACAAGGAAATAAATCATACAAAGATGTATGAAAAGTAACCAATGCATTAATGAAACAAGCCAAAAAAGCATAAATCTAATCCAAGTTAAACTAGAACTCTAAGATTTGCTTGAACTAGATGTCTTGAAGATAAGCAAACAATGCTTAGATAAAAGACAAGGTAGTTGCGGAAGAAGGTAGTGGTGGCTTGGTGGAGATCTCATAGTCATAGTGAAGAGGAGGTTTGATTAAGAGATTATTGATGTAATTCAACTCTTCATAGATATGAGCCATAGCAAGATGTTGATATTGACAACAATGACAATATGTTCCATGATGCATGACGTTATCATGTGAAAGAGGAAGAACACTAAAGGCTAGTGGTGGAAGATAAGGATTTCCACAATCAACATTCTTAGAAGAAGAAGAGATGTGATTTTGAGTGTTCTTGGGTGAATAGGGGTTAAAAGCAATTGGAGAAAATGGAGGAGAATCAAAGCTTTCATTTGGGGAATATAAGACATTTTGATTTAAGGAAGGATGCAAAATGCTTAAGGTGAAATAGAGAAAGCCCAAGATATTTTAGGGGTGGTCAAAGGGTTGAAACATCCAAAAAGTGTTGGAGAAATTTGGAGTTTCAGTAATATCCGAAAAAGAGGTTACTGGGCGCGGTTCTTTATCTCCACATGCGGTTCCTTATCACTAGGGAACCGCGGTTTCATTATAGAACCGCCCAGAGCGGGTTAAATTTGGTGATGAGGGAGGAAAATCTAATTCAGCAAACCCTATTTTTCTAGTCTAACTAATCATGGAGATATGCTTAGAAGCAAAGATAGACAAAGAAAACACACAAGAACTCACCAAACAAGGTTTTGACCAAAATACATGGATTTTAAAGAAAATCGATGTAGGAGGTGTGTAGAACTAGACACAAAGTCATGACACAATAATCTTACATAGTTCTCTTTTGTTCTTGCTATATTTGAGAGACCCATACATATGAATTATTTAAGCTAATTATGAATAGCAAGAAGCAATGAAAAACGTTTTTAGATTGAATTAACAATGCAAAAACATTTCTCGACCATTTTCGAATGAACTTAGAGAATTTTGAAAAAGAGAAGAGAATATTTTCAAAAAGAGTTTGCGATACCCAAAAGCTCAAAGAAAGAAAAGACTTAAAATAGAAAAAGACTCGATTAATTAAAATGCATAATTAAGGAATATGTTCCATTAAACCTAGACCTAGACGCAAGTAATTAAAAGGTTCCCTCTTAAGTGGCTTAGTGAAGATGTCGACTAAGTTTTCTACCGAGGGTACCTTCTCAATCTAAATGTTCCCCTTTTGAACATTATCCCTAAGAAAATGGTGGCAAATCTCTATGTGTTTAGTTCGTAAATGCTGCACGGGATTCTTGCTAAGCTCTATTGCACCCTTGTTGTCGCACATGATGGGAACATCATCAAGATAAATCCCGTAATCAACAAGCGCTTGCTTCATCCATAGAGATTGTTGACAAGCTTTACCGGCACTCGCATAATCAGCTTCCGTGGTGGATATAGCAAGAGCGGTTTGTTTCTTGTAGAACCAAGAAGTTAAACAACAACCCATGAAGGTACAAACTCCACTAGTGCTTTTCTGGTCCACATAGTCTCCCGCATGATACGAGTCCGTGTAGACAATGGTTTCTACGCCAGTCCCTTTAGGATACCATAATCCTAAATGTATATTGCCCTTAATGTATCAGAAGATATGCTTAACCGCTTCAAGGTGAGAGGTTTTGGGAGCCTCTTGGAAGTGAGCACAAAGGAAAATACTAAACATGATATCCGGTCGACTTGCCGTTAGGTGAAACAAACTATCAATCATACCTCTATATTTGGTGTTGTCTACCGACTCACAATCATCATCTACGGTGAGTTTAGTATCCGAGGCCATAGGGGTCTTCATTGGTCTAGAATCTTCTAATCCAAATTTCTTTAGCATTTCTTTAATATACTTAGATTGATTAAAGAAAATACCATCGTCCATTTGTTTAATTTGGAGTCCTAAAAAGAAGTTAAGTAATCCCATCATAATCATTTCAAACTCGTCATGCATGATTTTGGCAAAGTCATCACAGAATGATTGACAAGTTGAACCAAATATAATGTCATCAACATATATTTGTACGATAATGAGGTGAGAACCTTTCTTCTTTGTAAAGAGTGTATTGTCTACCATCCCCATGGTATACTCATGCTTTATAAGAAACACTTACCAAGCTTTGGGTGCTTGTTTGAGACCATAAAGAGCTTTCTTAAGCTTGTAAACATGATCCGGTTTCTCAAAATCAATGAAGCCGAGAGATTGAGCCACATATACCTCCTCATTGATCAAACCGTTAAGAAATGCACTCTTTAAATCCATTTGTTGAAGCTTAAAGTCTAAGGCACAAGCGTAAGCTAAACGGATTATAATGGATTCTAATCTTGCTATGGGTGCCTATGTTTCGTCATAATCAATACCTTCTTGTTGATTATAGCCTTGAGCTACAAGTCTAGCCTTGTTACGAGACACAACACCATTCTCATCTAACTTATTCCTATATACCTATTTGGTTCCTATGATGGTCAAACTTCTAGGTGGAGGAACAAGTTCCCAAACGTCATTAGCAATGAATTGATTCAGTTCTTTTTGCATGGCGATGCCTCAACTCTCATCCATCAAAGCTTCTTTAACATTATTTGGTTCAATCAAGGAGAAAAAACAAAAGAAGTTACTTTGATTTTGGACTTGAGATCTTAGGTTCCTTTGATTTAATTCGCCTATGACGTTATCGAGAGCATGATCCTTTGACTCCTTAATGTTTACTCCCTTTTCAACACTAAGGTCTTCAACTCATATGTTTCTAACATCTTTGGCATTAACTATGTCTATTTCATCCTAGTCATCATCTACCAAAGGTGGTGTCTTAGATGAAGGAGGGGTTTCATCAAAAGTCACGTTAAGAGATTCTTCAATTACACCCAAGGTTCTATTGAGGACTATGTAGGCTTTGCTAGTTTGATAATAACCTAAAAAGATACCTTTGTAAGACTTTGGGTTAAACTTAGTAAGGTAATCTTTGGTGTTGAGAATGAAGCACTTGCTTCCAAACACCCTAAAGTATTCCAATGAGGGCTTCTTACATTTAAGAACCTCATAGGGGGTCATTCCTAGAAAAGGTCGAATAAGAATTCGGTTGAGAATGTAGGTTGATGTGTCTACGACATTGCACCAAAATTTTTGAGGCAAAGATTGCTCATTTAACATAGTCCTACTCATCTCTTGGATGGTCTGATTCTTCCTTTCAACTACCCCATTTGATTGTGGAGTGCGAGGAGCCGAGAAGTTATGGGTAATACCATGAGCTTCACAAAAGGCACCGAATTTCACTTCATTATCAAATTCCCTACCATGATCCGTCCTAATAGAGACAATTGAACATCCTAGTTGATTTTGAATTCTTCGACTAAAGGTTTCGAAGTGATCGAAAGCTTCATTCTTAGACGCCAAAAATCTAGTCCAAGTGAATCTAGAGTAGTCGTCAACTATAACTAGGGTATAAAGGTTATCTCCATAACTCCATATGGCGAAAGGTCCAAAAACATCCATATGTAGGAGCTCTAAGCACCGAGTGGTCGAAACCAAATTCTTGGCTTTATGACTTGAGTGAACTTGCTTCCCAATTTTGCAAGCATCACAAAAGTGACTATCAAACTTCATCTTCGGGAGATGTCTTACCAACTCCTTAGAGACTAAAGATTGAACTAAACGCATATTAGCTTGACCTAATCTCCTATGCCAAAGAGTAGAACTATCATCTAAAGTCGCTAAACATAAGTTGTCCTTTGACTTCCTATTGATCTTCATGAAATAAAGCTCATGCTTTCTAACACCTTTTCTAATGACTTTTCCATCTTTTACGATTTCACTGTCATATTCCGAAAAGATGACCTTACAGTTATTGTCACAAATTTGATCTATACTTAGAAGGTTAAAACCTAAGTTATCTACGTGCTCTACATTTTCTATAGTCATAGAGTCAAGAGAGACCGTACCTTTTCCAATGATATTACCTCGTCAATTACTTGCGAAGGTAACGTTACCTCCATCATATGCTTTGTAGTGCGGGAATAAACTTCGATTACCTGTCATGTGTTTAGAACAACCACTAACCTTAATCGACTCGTCGGGCTCTAAATCAACATATCTAGGTAACAACACACAAGATCAAACATTTGGTCCCCAATATCTCATAGGTCCAAAGTTGTTAGTTCCAAACATCCCTTGCATTTGGTTGGGATGCATGAATGAAGGAGACATTCCCTATGGGGAAAAGTATTGTTGTTGAAAATTATTCCAATTCATATGGCCATTTTGTTGTCCATAGTTTCTTCTAGGTGTTTTTGATCTTGATCTAGAATTATTGTTATTCCTCCTAGGTGTTGGAGTTTTACTTATAGGTCGTGATTTAGCTTGATCATCTCTTTTTGGTGTAGCTGTTCTACTTCTAGGTTTAGATTTATTTCGTACTCTCGGAGGAGTAGATGTTTGTCTAGATAAGTTTCTAGTTCCCATTAGAGGTTTACTCAAGGGCTTGTAGAATTTATCTAGAGTAGGCTTTTCAATTATAGGTACTTTGACCTTGTTAATAAGAATATGTTTTGGTCCTTCACCTAAAATAGATTTTTCAGAAAGTTCAAGATTTTCACATAAACCTTCTTCTGGTCGCGGTTCTTTAGCTCCACCCGCGGTTCCATAGCAATAAGGAACCGCCCTATATGCTGGAGAACCGCGTACAGGGGTGCGTTTTTCCGAAAACCTAACTTGTTTTGGTTCACTAGTTGATGCTTAATTATTGTTATATCCTAGCCCAAGTCTTTCCTTAGAATGAATTTGTTTGTTTAACATATCATCAAGAGCATTAGTACCTCTCATGAACTTTTCAAGTCTAATGGAGGTGCTCTTGAGGTTTTCATTTTCTTGTCTAAGGTTTTCACATTTTAAGCATCCTAGATAAACTTCTTTGTTTTTCTTAAGCTTAGCTAATTTCTCTTTTAGCTCACTAATCTCATTCACAAGCTTAGTTCCAGTTGATTTTAGCACTTTGTTCTTTTCAATGAATTTAAGAATAAGCTTATGCAAGTTATTGTATTGGCCTTCTAATTCACTATCATCTTGAGAAGAACTATTATTGTTATAATAATCGGTTTCGGAATGTACCTCTTTAGAAGTGTGAGCCATGAGACATTTCTCATCTTTGGGTTGTGTGACAACCCGAACCCGTGGTCATTATTTAATATTATATAATATTATTTTACGAATAATTTTGAAATTTTTGATGAGTTGAATGATATGACGGTTGATGGTTTTATTTAAAACCGACGTTGGAAGTCTTATTTTTATCTTTTTACGAATAGCGAGGATTATTAGTGACCACGATATCGACGGATGCCCAAGATTTATGTTTTATCATTTGTTGTCTCGATGTTTATATTTTTGACATTTTTATTTTAAGTTCGTATTAATTCGAATCGGGATCATATTATTATCAATTTTGAGTGCGTTTTAACTTTTGAAAAGTATTTTTACGAAACCCGAGCCTCGTATATATTTTCAAAATTGACAATTTACATTTTCTACCTTGTAAACTATTTAATTGCATTTTTGACCAAAACTATCACAAATTGGCAAAAACTACCCCTCCACCCTACTATAAATAGAATTTCCACTAGCTAAAACACATAGTAAATGTGTGAAAAATAAATCAAATCCACCTCCCCCTCTCTCTTTGTCTTGCCATCAACACCACCACCACCTTAAACCATTTTTGGTTTGATTTCTACTTTGATCCAAGCTAAAATAAAAAGAAGACCACATCTTAGATTTTCAAGGGCTTTCTTTTGGTATAAAAATCTTCAACATGCATGAGGTTTGATTTTTCAAGAGTTGGTAGGTCAAGTTTATGATTATGCATGTGTTGTTGGTGATGATCAAGAGATGATCATGCTAACATTTTTGTTAAAAAGTTGTTTTTGATTTTCCTACTTTGAATCTTTAAAAACTAAGTAATATCACATCTTTAAAATTTGATGGTGATCATTTTGGTGTAAAAATTTACAACATGCAAGAACGTTTATTTTTTGATATGATCCATGCTTGTTTGATCTATTTTTATTGTGTGGGTGTGTTGTTAGTAGTGTTATAATTTATTTTTGAGTGTTGCATGTTTATTATTTTGAGTGGGTAAATTTTTGGATGATCATTCAAGGGTTTTATGGGTTAGTTAAGTTGTTTGTGATGATATTAGGATGATTTTAGGCATATGAGATTGATTAAAATGAGTTGAAAAATGGATTTAACATGATTATTAAAGAGGTAATTTAGATCAGTAGGTTCAAGGGAAATTTTGGAAAACTTACTGTTTTAAAATAGTAAAACTAATAGCATAGGGTTGTAGAGAATTCGTTTAGCTTCGATTTGATATAAGGTAGAGCTTCTAGCTCCAAACGAGCGCGAAGTTATGATGTTTTGATTATTTGTGTAGCGAGAGACGAGTATCGACACAATCCGAAGTTGTTGTCGATATTTGGATCGAATCTCGGGGACTATAGAATGAGTTGTGACAATGTTCAAGGACTTATGTTTGGTTCTAAACTTAGGGTTGTGGGTCTATTTTCAAACCCAAGTGTCGGATTTGTAAAAGGGATTGTTTAGAATGGTCAAAATGGTTGTATGAGTCGGTGACGTAAAACTGTCCGGCTTTTATAGTTCAAAGATGTGTCGGGCAGGGAACTTTAAAAGTAAAATATTTTGATGGGCTTTTAACAGGTATTTCTATATATAGTAAGTGATATCTCTGATTAGTACCATAAGCTTTTGACGTGTTTAAGTGGGGTAAATGAGCCCGTACATTTGGTGTGTACCGGCAGATTTTTATCGAAAGAATTGACTAATAAAATAAACGTATAGAAGGAAGTAATAGGTCACTTGTATTGTTTTCTTTCGGGGTTGTCGTAATATTATGATTTTCAGTTTGATGTTATTATGTATGGATTTTACTCGAGTTTATTATTAATGAACGCGCCTTATTTGATAGGTTGCGTTTTTTGTGTTATCGGGCTTCAACTATCGTCGAAGGTCGTCTTGCTACTGCTATTACTCAAAGTGAGTCTATAGCTTCACTTTTGTATTTGTTTTGAATGATTTTAAAACCCGCGAGAGGGATAAATGCTATTTGAAAGTAAAATGAACACAAGTCATGATTGATTGTTTGGACCCGAATGTTTCCTGTTGTTGCCTTGAATTGTATAAGTACCTAAGTTGCAAAAGTCCCTAAATTCATGAGCTGTTAACTATCTTCTGACTTGATGTTGTGAGTTGGGAATAGCCGCTTATTCTAATGATAGTACTATTGGGCTGACGACCCTATCCGAGACCAGGGCTTTACGTTGAGTAACCTCTGAGAAGGATAATTTTACGAGAATGAGAATGTGGTATACTTACAACTGATACCCTAGTAGGGGCACTGGAATTCATCTAGTCATGTCGGCTTTAGGCGTGGGTGACCAAGTTAAGGGGTCGGTGTCATGAGCTTAATATAATTCTATAGCTATTGCTATATTCCAGATTGCCTTATTAATAGATTGTATACGTAGCAATTCTATTAAATGATCTTGATTGATTATTCTCTTGTGTTCAAATGATGATTTGGAAAACCTATAGACTCGCTCAACCGTTGTGTTGATGATTTTAAGCATGTATTTAAGGTGATTGAAGTTGATGAATTGCGGAGCTTGCTGGAGAAGGATTGCAGATTGCTTTTGTGGTGATTGGTCTAAAACGGATTTCTTTCCCTTTTGTCATAAAAATAATAATGTACGGTCATGTACTTTGATAAATTGTTTGTTGATTGTATAAAATCTTTGGGGGACCTAAATGTTACTCTGATATTTCAAAAATTATTTTACTTGGGATCGAAGGTTTTAGACAATGGTTAAATTTTATCCTTTTATATTTCAAATGTACGATTTTGAGATCGTTTAAAGTGTTTTGTGTAATGATGTTTGTACTTAGCACCCAAATGTGTATTTCCGAAGCGCAATGTAATTTGGGGGTGTTAAAGATTGGTCATCAGAGCTTTTTAGTTATAGCGAATTAGGTCGATTTTTGAAAAATGTCCTAAACTATAACTTTGGTGTCGAAAATATTTTTACAAAAGCACGCAACTTCTCCGCAAGGCTCCGGTAAGATTACTTGTTTTGTATTGTTTTATAGTTATATGTATCCCTTAAAATTGAAATGATTTTTAGAGTATTTATTAAGTAAATACTATGTTGATGTATTGATGATGTATTGATGTTGTTGAAAGTACGTTGAGTACTTGTTATCGTAATTTTATATATATATATATATATATATATATATATATATATATATATATATATATATATATATATATATATATATATATATATATATATATATATATATATATATATAACTTTAAATAATGACCTTATATACTGCCGAGGGTCTAGGACAGTAAACCGGACGAAGAACGATTTTACAACTGAATTATTGTGACTTGTATCGGGTATGAGGATGTTTGATTAGTTGATGTACGATAGATATATGGTTGAAAACTGGTGTGATTAGAAGGCTGATGTGAAAGAAAAGTTGTTTTAAAGGTTGTATTTGGCATGTGGAGAATTGAGTTTGTTAGGACTTGGAAGATGGATGAGATTGCTTGTCTTGGGTCGATTGTGATGAATTTGTGTACTTGAATTGAAAGGTTTAAAGAGAAGTAGGTATGTTTGAAAGGATGAGTGAGTGGGAGCCTCATGTAAGATCAATTCTGAGTCAAGCTTGGAAGTTTAGGAATGTTGAAAGTCGTATTGAGACTTGGCTTGTGATTAATTTGCCGTGTATGAGTGAGTATTTGAATTTTGAGAGTGAGCTGCCATTATGTTAGGGATTCGACTTTGAAGTGCGAGAAGGGGGAATATACGAGTGGGATGAATCTGACAACAATGATAAGGAGGATGAGGAGCCGGTGTCTAAGGAACTATTTGCGTAATGGATTTCTTTGTATCTTATTTCCTTTTGTGATCGAACTTATTTAAACCTTGTGTCGTAGCATTGTGATGGAACTTATTATCTTTTAAGTTTGTTCTGTAGATGATTGTAGTGACAGACACTGCCACTATCCTGTTGAATCCTCAACACAATCTGAATTACCCTCATGATCTATGATGTGCCTTATTAACTCTTTTGAGTTTTGGTTGATGAACCATTGTAGTTATGTTTTTCGTGCATGTAGTATCCATGAGATGTCCTGATAAAGAAAATCTTCTTTTATCTTGATATGTACACTTATCATGTTTCTTTCTTCTATAATGATGGAAGAAGGAGTAAGGGGATCATATTTTTGTCATTAGTGGTTATCCACGTGACCACGTAATCACGTGACTAAGTGTCTTGAAATATGTCGCCAAAACTAACGACTACTACTGTGAACACTATGAATGAACAAGTTATTGCTAGAGCACAAGAAGCTAGTTGTGCTGCAAGGAATCAAGATACTGGAGTTAGTTGTGCTGGAGATAATGGTACTACAGTCGATGCTGCTGAGAATAATGATGATGCTGTTGAGAATAATGATGATGCTACGGATCCAGATGATAGTGTTGTTGCTGTTCTGCAAGTTCGAGAGAATGTACTTATGTTAGTTTTTGGAAGTGTGGTTTTACGCAGTTTGGTGGTATTAGTGGTGCATTAGAATTGCATAGGTGAATTGATAAGAAAGAGAGTACTTTGAGATTATTGGGTGTTCAGAAACTAATAAGGTGAAATTTGCTGCTACTATATTTCAGAATTGTACACTAAGATGGTGGAATAACCAAGTGACTACTTTAGGATTGGTTGTGGCTAATAGTAAGGCATGGACCGTGATGAAAGGACTATTGACTGCTAGGTTTTGTCCTGAGGAGGAACTAGGATAGTTGGTATCTAAATTGAGACAGTTTGTGCTAAAGAACGATGTTATTACTGCTTACTGGGAAATTTTTTGATCTATAACTGCTATGTTCTTATGCTTTTGTGAATGACCGTAAGGCAAGGAAGCAGTACATTAGAGGATTGTCTAGTGATATCAAGAGTGAGATTATTTCTTCAAAACCTGAATCTTTCGATGAAGCTGTTCAGATGGCGTTTGATTTAATGGACGTGAAAGTGCAAGATAGGAAAGATAGTATTTTTGAAAACAATAACAGAAAGTGGAAATGTGCTCAGTCCAACCAGAATCGAGGTCAGAATTGTGACGATTATAGTAATAACAATAACCAAAGACAGGACCGAAATCATTATTTAAACCATGGAAGGAATTATGGGATTCGTGCTGCCATTGTGTCTAGAAGTGACAAAATACATCTCAAGCGTGTTTGCTGTACTCTATACCATGTAGGTAATTTTCCACATTTACGACTAGCATTATGAAAACCTAGTCATAAAGCTGCGAAGTGTAGGATAAGAGGATTAGTTACTGGAATTAGTACCCCTGGAGTAGTGATATGTTTTCAATGTGGTGAGAAATGACACAACTCCACAAGCAAGGGAATTGCCCAAGGAAAGGAAATTGACAAGGTAGGAATGCTGCCACTCCAGTTTACGTTTGAATGACACTGACAAACCTTAAGGTCTGAACGTTGTAAATGGTATATTCTTACTTGAGGTTCTTTATGTCAGTATGTTGTTTGATTTCAGATCAGATAGAAATTGTAGAAATGTAACCATTTAGTTATTTTATCAATGGAGAATTAGTAAGATTGAGAATTAACTATGATGTGGAGTTAACCAATGGAAAGGTTGCTAGTATTAGTTCTATACTAAGAGTGTGTTCCTTGAATTTTGGAAAGTAGGTGTTTAGTATCGACTTGATGCTTAAAGAGTTAGAATCTTTGGATGTGGATTATTGGTATGAATTGGTTAGTGGTGCGAAGTGTTGATGCTTGAGATTTGACTAATCTTCACTATAAATTGATAGCTACTGGTTTAGATTTTGCTGCGAACCTGAGTGTTGACTGTGAGAGGTGATGAGTGAATTTTCCGTTTGAGATGTATCTTGTTTGGAAACAAGGAATTATGTGGAAGAGGGATATGATGTATTCCTAGCTCAGGTAATTAGTGATAGTGTAGTTGGGGCATGTGTTAATGTTCGAGAGTATTATGAGGTTTTCCTGAAGTTTTGCAGAGTTACTGCCGTCTCATGAAGTGGAGTTCATGTCGATTAAGTGTTGTAAGCGATAGGTGTTGTGTTTCTGCGTTTCGTTGAGTAGTATTTGTATGTCTTATCATTTGGCACCGTTAGAGCGGAATGTGTTATCCGGTCAACTGCGAGAAGTGATGGATAAGGGATGTATTAGATTAAGTTTCGTTACAATGATGATCGTTTGTGTTGTTTGTCAAGAAGGATGGATTGCTTCGGATGTGTATCGACTATCGTGAGTTTAGCAAATTAACTGCCAAGAATCGATATCCATTACCGAGGATTGATGATTCGTTTAATCCTTGCAACTTGTCTGGATCCAGTGTGTACTCAAAGATCGCTTTTAGTTCTGGTTATCATTAACTAAGAGTTAGAGAAGAAGATGTTCCTATAGTTGTTCTTGTGCTTAATGTGGTTACTTTAAGTTTCAAGTGATGTTTTTGGAATTGACGAACGCGTTTTCTGTATTCATGAACTGGGTGAATCTTGTGTGTAAGATGTGCTAGGATGAGTTAGTCATTGTATCTATTGATGATATTCTATTTATTTCCAAGAGGAAAGGAGGAACATAAGTAACATATGAGGATAATTTTTGGGATGGTTGGAAAAAGAGAAACTGTATGTAAAGTTCCCTATGTGTGAGTGTTAGTTGAAATAATTGCGTTTTTAAGACAGTTGCTTGACAACAAAGGTATTCGTCAAGATCTTACCAAGATTGAAATGATTAAGGATTGGTCGGTACCAACGACGCTGACGGAAATCTGTTAATTCCTTGGTCTAAGCTGGGAATAATCGGAGGTTTATCGAACGGTTTTCACTAATTGCTAGACCATTGATTAAAGATGACTAAGAGGAATTGGATGTGTGAGTCCCACTTATACATCTAAATGGTAAGTTTCGAGATCTGATCCTTATCAGATGGGGAAGCTGTATTCTAAACACTGAAGGGTAGGTTGTGTTATGCATCGATGTTGTCATTGTTGAAAGGACCTGAAGTAATTATAGTTTAGAGTTTGATGTGATGCGTCTCATAAGGGTTATGTAGTTGTGGTGTTTGCTTTGAGCTGGTAGAAATATTACTTGTATGGAATCAAGTATGTACTAATTAAGGATCATAAGAGTTTGCTTCATAATTAACTTCTTGGGATGATAAATGAAATAAGTAGAGGATTACCAATTATATATTTCGAGTACTTGAGTATGTTGATGGTTATGACTATGAGTGATTATTACTACGAGATTCGCTACCATCCAGGAAAGGCGAATGTGGTAGCTGATGCACTTATCAGGAAGAAAAAGGGAAGAAGCTTCTAAGGTTTGAGTTTTGGTAATGACAAGAAGTGTGGAATTGATAGAAAGGATATTGAAAGTTTAAGCTGATGGTCTGATTTGAGAAATGTCAAGGTTGTTGGGAATAAAATGTAGCCAATACACTTGGACGCTGACAAGAGCAATTTGGACGTTGATAAGAAGAAATCAAGCGTTGACAAGACAAGCGTTGACAGGAAGAAGTCAAGCGTTGATAGGAAGAAGTCAAGCACTAATAGAAGACTTAGTCTACATGTATTATGTTTCTAGTATGTTTCTAGTAAAGATATGATCGACAATGTATTTCTTATGTTTATCTTTATATAAAATAGTTGATACGTAGACTCTTGTACAAGGCTCCTTATGTCTATAGAAGGAGGCCTTTAGGTTTTGTTTCAATATAAGTTTTCATACGTTTTAACACTTTCATTGTACGCAAGTTTGATATATCAATCAAAGTGAAAGTTTGGTTTACATTGTTTGTGTGTTCTTGTTTGAGTATTAATTCCGCACAATACTTAAATTGTTTTATACACAACAAAGTTTCTCTACGTGTTTAACTTGATTCAATCTCGTTTACGCAAGCTAAATCGATCTAAGTTTGGGATCAACAAGTGGTATCAGAGCTTGTTGAGAAACTTTGATCTAAAGAACACAAAAACCCTAAATCGCCAAAAACCCTAATTTTCAAGAAACCCTAAAAACAACATGTCTACTCCAGAGTTAACCGCCTCCTCCTCCTCAACCCCCAACATCAAGATTCCCATGCTAGACCCAGACAATTTTGAGCTGTGGAAGTTTAACTTTGAACAGTATCTTCAAATCCACGACTACACCCTATGGGAAATTATTGAATATGGAAACACATTCAATAAAGCTCAAAAGATTTCAGCTTCCATCTTGACAAGAACAAATGTTCAAGGCTCTACTGAAGAGGATCGAAAAGAAAAACCTGAAGATGGTAGAGCTGTCTCAACTGAGGACATAGCAAAGAGAAGGAATGACAAGAAAACCCTAAGCATTCTCAAACTCTCTTTGGGACAAGCCAATTGGGCAACCCTTGAAGTTGCTTATAGTGGTAATGTTGATACTGTACAAGAGAAAAAGAAGCAACTCTTGCATGAGTATGCTGTTTTTAAAGCTCAACACAATGAAAAGCTAAGTAGAGTGAGAAGCAGACTTCTTGACATTACAAGCAAGCTGTCCTTTATGGGAACAGTGCTTGGTGATGTTGATATCATCACCACTTTTCTTAAAAGTCTTGGTGATGTATGGAAGATTGAAGCAAGATCTATAATTGCTAATAATACTCATAAAAGTTCTACTTTTGATGATGTTTACTATAAACTGAGGCTGGTTGAGAATGAAACTCTTTTGGATCAAGGAAGCAACTCTACCAATGGAAATATGGTCTTCTTCTCTCATAGTGAAGGTCAATTTGATCAAAAGGAGTCATACATGCACCCCGTTACTGGATCAACTTGTGTCAACGCTGGATCAAGATTTGTCAACGCATCACATTCAAACGCTGACACATACAATGTCGACTCTTCAAGAGTTAAGCCTGCTGGTATTGATCTAGATACTGTTTGTGCATGCATTGCTTCATTGCCCAATGGTTCAGTGATTACATATGAGGACCTTGAGCAAATTAGTGATGAGCATTTAGAAGAGATGGACATAAAGTGGAATATGGCCCTTGCAAGCATAAGGGCAAATAGATGGAATAGAAGATTTAAGAATAAGATGACTTTTAATGCTAAGGACACTGCTGGATTTGACAAATCCAAGGTTGAGTGTTATAATTGTCATCGAATGGGACACTTTATGAGAGAATGTATATCTCCAAGAAGATCTGATGCTGGAAAACCCTCAAGCCAAATCATCAAGGCTCAGGATTCCAAAGCTATGGTTTCCATGCAAGATATTGATGGTGTTGGATGGGATTGGAGCTATTTGGCCAAGGATGAGGAAGAAAACAAAGCTTTGGTTGTAGAAAAGGAAGAAGGAGAGCATGTTCACTATGCTCTCATGGCACATTCTTCATCTTCATCAGACAATAAGGTATATGATGATGCATTTTGTAGTAAGGGTTGTCGTCTAAATACTGAAAAACATAACAAAGAAGTTTTAAATTTGACAACAGATGTGGTTAATGAAAGATGCAAGTTATCTAACTATCAACTTGCTCTTACTCAAACTGAAAAGATTGTACCTGAGTATAAGAAAATGGAGTTTGACCTAAAAGATCAAATCAATATTTTAACTCATGATTTAAATGCTAGTATTGAAGTTAGAAACATCATGGAGAGAGTCAACAGTGCTTTACAGGCTAAGTTAGATGAGGCTATCAAAAGAAAGATAATGTAGATCTTAAAATTCAGAGATTTGATAAAGCCTCACAAACCCTAGAAAAATGTGTTAGTGAACAAAGGGATTCTAGGGACATGACTGGGATTGGGATGAAAGGGTATGCTGGTGTTCCACCACCTGCTGGGAACTTCTATGGTGTCCTTAGAAAGGACTTGTCTTGGACTGGTTTACCAGAACTCCAAGAAGAGGAATTTATTCCTTCACCAAGAGTTCTTACCCCCAGTAGAGGAATACAAGCAGAAGTTGACTGATTTGGACCAATGGAAGAAAGCCAACCCTACCTTGTTTGTTAAGGGTGGCATGCTTAGTGACAGTCCAAATGAGTCTACACCCATAAAAGTGACAAACCTAACCACTGGCAAGACTGTTGACCTTGACTTAAACGTTGATAGAAAACCTAGTATTTAATATGCATAAAGCTATAGAAAACCTAGGTCACCAAAAAGCGAAATTAGTGATAATGGAACATGTTTCTTTTCTTCTAGACCTAGAGTTATGTCTAGAAAAGCCTGTTATACGTGTGTAAGTTTTTCACATTTAGCTTATAAGTGTGTCAATGCTTCAAAGGTCAACGTTGATAAAAAGTCAAACACTGTCAAACCCAAACCTTTTGTTCAGCAAAGTCCACAAGTTGTTAGACCAGCCCCATTCTTTACTAAAGGGTCTAATACTCATGGACAAAGACCTTTTCAGAAGACCAATACATGGTCTAACAGACAATGGGTTCCTGTAGCAAACCCTAGGTTCAACGCTGATAAGGGTAATTTCTGCGTTGACAAGAACAAATTAAACGCTGACAAGAACGTTACCAGATCAAATAATGGTGAATATTATCAACCAAAGGGAAAGGGGTCTAAAGCTTCTTCTAGCTTGACGTGGAGACCGAAGCAAGATCAAAACCCTAATTCAGATGGGATTTCTATGACTTGTAACAGATTTCATTATATTTCAAAGGTCATAACAAAACCAATTGGGGTTAACTGGGTGTTTAATCCAAAAAGGGATGAACAAGGGGTTGTCATAAGGACTAAGTCTGTTCTTGTTGAACAACCAAATGAATCCAAGTTTGTTCAGGCTTGGGTTCCCAAAAAAACTAATTTGTTTTATTTATGTGCAGGGCATTCAAAAGCAGGTTAATGATTATGTCTATTGGGATAGTGGATGCTTTAGGCACATGACGGGGAAGGAAGATTATCTGACAAATTTTATCCCCATTAAAGATGGTGACAAAGTGTACTTTGGAGGTGGATATGGAACTATCACTGGAAAATGCACTCTTCTCACCAACAGTTCGCGTTTTGAAAACGTGTTTCTGGTAAAAGAACTTGAATATAATCTCTTTAGTGTATCACAGGTTTGTGATAACAAAAATAAGGTTCTTTTCACTGATACTGAATGCTTGGTGTTGAGTAAAGATTTTAAAATACCAGATGAGAAATTCATTGATTATAGAAAACCTAGGCATAAGGACATTTAAAATGTGAATCTTAATGGAATTAGGATGAATAATATTTTGTCATGTCTATATGCTAAGGCTTCAGTTGATGAGAGTAATCTTTGGCACAGAAGATTAGGGCACCTTAATTTTAAGAATATAAATAGACTTGTGAGACATGGCTTAGTTGATGGTTTTCCTGAGAAGGCTTTCCACAATGACCATTCCTGTGTTGCATGCCTTAAAGGCAAACATCACAAGGTCTCATTTAAGTCTAAACCAGTGCACTCTAGCTCTAAACCACTTCACTTGTTGCATATGGACTTGTTTGGTGCAACTAATATAGAAAGCTTAAATGGTAAATCCTACTGTTTTTTCATCACTGATGATTTTTCTAGATTTACTTGGACTTTCTTTTTAGCCTTGAAAAATGACACTGCTGATACTTTGATTAACTTTATTACCCAAATTGAAAATAAGTCTGGTAATGAGGTTAAGATGCTTAGAAGTGACAATGGTGGTGAGTTTAGAAATAAGTTGTTAAATGACTTTTGTGCCAAGAAAGGGATTACTAGACAGTTTAGTGTAGCTAGAACCCCACAACAAAATGGGGTAGCTGAGAGAAAGAATAGAACCCTCATAGAAGCAGCCAGGACTATGTTGGCTGATGCTCACTTTCCCATTGCTTTTTGGGCTGAGGCTGTGAATACAGCTTGTTATGTTCAGAATAAGGCATTAGTCAACAAGATTCATAACAAAACACCTTATGAGTTACTTTGGGGCAGGAGACCTAATATTGGTTTTCTTAAACCTTTTGGATGTCATGTAGTTGTGTTGGATACTAGTGATGCTTTAGGTAAATTTAGTGCTAAAGGTGATGAAGGCTATTTCATGGGTTATTTAGTGCAGAGTAGAGGATATAGAGTTTACATTAAGAAAGAAAAATGTATACTTGAAAAGGTACATGTTAGAATTTTAGAAAGTAAACCTAGTGATCCTGAAAGTGGTCCAAATTGGTTATTTGACTTGGAACCTCTATCTAGGACAATGAATTATATGCCTGTTGCTAATCCAAACATTGTGAAGGTGACTTCAAATGTTGTGGATGAACCAGTTGTTGATGTTTCAAGTAAACAAGTTAATGAAGAGGTTAGATCACAAGCAGACAAATCAGCACCCATACTTGAGTATGTTACCATTCCCATATGGACAGATGCATTTGCTATTGCTTCTACTGCTGGAAAGGAAAAAGGTGATTCCCAAGTATCACCAGTTGAAAACGTGCATGATCCTTCAGACGCTGACAAAGGAAATTCTAGCGCTGACAAGACAAATTCAGGCGTTGATGGCTCAAACGTTGACAGTTTTGGTTCAGGCGTTGACAGATCTTTTGACCATCTTTTCTCTTCAAATAATTTTGAACAAGGTGAACCTTCAAACATAAATGCAGAGGTTCATTCAGATGATTATGGAAGAGAGTCTAAAGAGGATATTAGTAACATGGAAGATGAGATTGAGGACAATACACTTATTGAAGGAGGAGTGCTTACTTCTACAATTAAAAATCATCCTCCTTCTCTAATTATTGGTGATGTAATGACTCCTGTGCAAACTAGAAGGTCTCATCAGAATCAAAGAGGATTTATTGCCAATATTCACAAGAAGGTTGATACCCCTCTTGTTCAAGCATGTTTATTTGCCAGTTTTCTGTCACAATAGGAACCCAATAAGATTTTTGATGCTCTCAAAGAACCAAGTTGGGTGGAAGCAATGCAAGATGAGCTTCACCAATTTGCTATTCAGGATGTTTGGGAGTTGGTTGATTGTCATAGACATGTCAGACCTATTGGGACAAGATGGGTTCTTAGAAACAAAAAGGATGAAAGAGGCATTATGGTCAGAAACAAGGCACGTTTAGTGGCACAAGGATATACACAAGAAGAAGGGATAGACTATGAGGAGGTATTTGCACCTGTTGCAAGGATTGAGGCTATAAGGATTTTTCTATCCTATGCTTCCTGCATGGGCTTCATAGTCTATCAAATGGATGTGAAGAGTGCTTTTCTTTATGGCATAATTGTAGAGGAGGTTTATGTCATGCAGCCTCCTGGGTTTGAAGATTCAGAACATCCAGACAAGGTGTATAGAGTGAAGAAAGCTATGTATGGACTTCATCAAGCCCCAAGAGCATGGTATGGCACATTTTCCACCTATCTGGTGGAAAATGGATTCAAAAGGGGCACCATAGACCAGACCTTATTTACAAAGAAGACTGGTAAGGATTTCTTACTTGTACAGGTCTATGTGGATGATATCATCTTTGGCTCTTCTAGTCCAAAGATGAGTGAAGACTTTTCCAAGCTTATGACAGACAAGTTCAAGATGAGTGCAATGGGGGAGATGAAATTCTTTCTAGGGTTACAAGTTCAGCATAAAGAAGATGGTATCTTCATCTCTCAAGACAAATATGTAGCAGAAATCTTGAAAAAGTTTGGCTTTTCTCCACATGAGAAACGGGCTAGCACACCTATGGATATGGAACACCCTTGGGGAAAAGTTGGAGATGGAAAAGAAGTGGATGTCAGGCATTATAGGTCAATGATTGGTTCACTGATGTATCTCACAGCTTCAAGACCTGACATTATGTTTGTTGTGTGTGCATGTGCACGCCATCAAGAGACTCCCAAAGAGTGTCATCTTCATGCTGTCAAGAGGATCTTTAGATACCTTAGGTGTTATCCAGATCTGGGATTATGGTATCCAAAAGATTCCTCATTGGAGCTTATTGCATATTCAGACAGTGATTATGGTGGTGACAAATTTGATAGAAAATCTACAACTGGTGGATGCCAGTTTCTTGGGAGTAGATTGATATCTTGGCAATGCAAGAAACAAATAGTGGTGGCCAATTCTATAACTGAAGCAGAGTATGTTGTTGCAGCTGCTTGTTGTGGACAAGTCTTATGGATTCAGAACCAGCTGTTAGATTATGGGTATAATTTCATGCATACCAAGATTTTTGTAGACAATAACATTACTTTATACATTATTAAAAATCATATACATCACTCTAAAACAAAACACATTAAATTTAGACATCATTTTATAAGAGATTGTTTTGAAAAAGGTTTAATACAACCAGATAGGTTTCACACAGAAGAAAATGTGTCTGATTTATTAACTAAACCTTTTGATACTGGAAGATTTCATTACTTGGTAACAAGTATTGGAATGATCAATCTCACTTAATATGTGTTTTGGGATCATATTGTAAAAGTATGTATAGGATATGCATTGTTCTTGGTCTTTATGTGAAATTAGATTTTCCACTTTATTTGTCTAACGCTGACAAAGGTTATTTTAACGCTGATAAGTGTTATCGTGCGTTGTCAGCAACATGTTAGTTTTGTGGTTTTTGATCTAGTTATGCAGGCGTTGTTAGCATTGTACCATTGGATACAGAGTTGCTTATGGATCCTTGGAGCATTATTGGAGCATGTTTCAATTTATGGATGATGGTTGGAATATTTATATTCCTATCTTGACATAAATTTTTATTACATGCATATTATTTGGCAACTTATGTATCATAGTTTAAGGGGAGTTTTAGGAACCTTTTAGGACTTTTTGGGTATTCTTATAATACTCTTATCATAATTCTAGATTGTGTCCACTGGTGAGTATGATTTAGTTTACTAACTCATGTGTCCACTGCCAAGACTTTTTGGCCTAGAATTGGTTGTGGTCTGTTGGGAGACTTGGGTATGATTTATATTAGGCTTACCAGGGAAGTTACAAAGGATTTTATGAGATAAATTCACTGTTAAGAACTTTGGTTAGCAAGGGACACTAGAGTACTGTTATGTCTATCTTGCATAAGCAAGTGTGCATGATTGGACAGTGCTTGCCACCCTATAGTAATTTTCAGTTTATAGGTTATCTTCACTAGGATAAATCACTTTGTTAAGTTCCTTTTTTCATTATTTTTATTTTTGGACGTTGACAGATTTATTTTCAAACGTTGTTATGACTAATGTAGACGTTGACATGGCTTTTTCCAACGTTGACAAGAATATAGCCGTTAGGCGTTGATGGGTTATTTTTGACCATTGACACTCATAGGGTCCTATCCAGTTGTTATTTTTGACGAAAATTAAGGCCGTAATTTTAGGAGTGGGTAACTTCTAATTAATACACAAGATAAGTTATTTTCTTTTCAATATTTTCATCATTGTATTTTGAAAATAACTGCCTCATTTTTTACCAATCACATGTGCCTTCTTCTCCTATAAATTTTGCTTCTTCTTTTTAAATAGGGTACTTTTATATTCTTGTCTAACAAATTTTCTCCTATAATTCATCTTTCATAATCTTTCACAACAGCTTTCTACATCAATGGCGCCTAAGTTTAACCAAGTGACTTGGTATTGAGATTCAGGAGTCATCATAACATGGTTGCCTATTTGGAGGTTGATGATGCTTTTTTTCCTCAATACACTCAGATAGTGGCGTATTTGAATGCATCCCCACCTAGGTATGCACTTTCTCATGCTCCTCTCATCCTTGTCACTCATATTAAACAGTTTTGGAACACTGTCAGTTCCTCAACGCTTAATAATGTGACTAAATTAACTGCTATTGTCCATGGGCGTCCATGGGTGGTTACTGAAGCCTTGGTTCGCCAGGCTTTACATTTTAATGATGCAGATGGTATCACCACTCTACCCATTGGTGGGATAGAACAGGGACTTCAAATTTTTGGGTATCCTTTCCATTAAGAGGGTACTTTAAACAAATATAATAAACAGGAATTTCCCCCAGCTTAGAAGTACTTATACATGTCATCCTTCAATGTTTGAGTCCCAAATGTACTGCACATAATGAAATTAACAGGTCTATTACTAGTGCTATTGTGTGTATTACTAATTGGCAAAAGTATAATTTTTCTAAATGATTTTTGATGGCATGTGTAAAAAGATGGGTAATAAGATGACTCTGGCTTACCCAAGATTTTTACAAATGGTTTTTGATGAACAAAGTTATTGCACCAAGGATCATGATGATTTTTATGCGATCCTTGTGCAAAAGAAAGCTATTTTTAGTAACATGAATTCACCCCCTCACAGAGACTTACCCACAACCACAACTTGACCCTTTACCTGAATCATCACCTTCACCTCAACATATGGAACTTGACCAAGATCCCTTCAACGCTGACTAATAAGTGTGAAAACACTTATCCTTTTACCACTTATTTCCAATAATAAAAAGACCAAAACGTGTATTTTATGTCTTAAATGTCGGAATTATGCGTGGTTTGTGTTTTTTTATGTTTTAGGACCAAAATATGAAAAAGGAAGAAAACATGGGCTTTCACGGGCTTTTATCAAAGAAAACAAGAAAATACGAAGTCAAAAGATCAAGAGTGCAAAAAGAACGGAAGTCCAAGGCCTATTCTAAAGATTTATCAAAGAAAAAGTCTAAAGACGGAAGTTTAATGAAGTCGAAGAACTCAAGTCTAATTATAGAAGAAGATTACAAGACAAGTTCAATTTACATCGACAAGTCCCGAGACGACGTCGAGAGAGACAAAGGATTTAAATCGAGTCGAGACAAGAAGAAAGAAAGAGGAGGAAACACATGCTCTCCCCCATTGCCTATAAATACCCTCCTAAACACATTAGGAGGGTGGTTAGCTAGTTTCATTTTTCAATTTTTTTTCTTTCTAGTTTTTAGAGAGAGAAAGTTTTAAACTTTCTCTCACTAAGTTTCATCTTTTCTTTATTTTTATCTTTAAAGTTTAAGCTTTTAATCTTCCTTGTATTTGGATTTCATTAATCACAAGTTCAAGTTAAGCTTTTTGTTCATTAATCTCTTTCTACCTTTCTTGATTTTGGTTTACCTTTGATCCGAAATATTAATGATCCGTGATTGATTTTGATGTTTAAGTGATTAAAAAGCTCATCTTTTTATTCCTACGTAAGTTCTTATACGTTTGAGCTTTAAGCTGTTTGTGCTTATTGGCTTATTTGTATGTTTAGCTTATTTACTTTTGAGCTTTCTTAAAAGTTTTATCGTTTTAAAGTTCGTGTTATAAAGTTCACATGTTTAGATTCCAAAAGTTGTCAAATTTGTGCTTAATTACTCTTGTCTAAAAGTTGGTAAGAGCTTATTGGAATAACTGCTTATTCGTTGCAGCTTAAGTTACTCTTTTTTTTCCATTATGATCTTATGAGGGTTTGCCTTGGTTACGATCTCTGGATACGATCGCATTGACTGCGATCATTGTTCTTTCTTTGGCTACGATCCACACCACGATCACTCATTGCGATCTGTGGGTGCGATCGTGTTACGATCTCTGGGTACGATCGCATTGATTGCGATCATTGTTGTCACGATCAAAGACCACGATCTACTTGTTGTGATCGTGGTTGCGATCAGTTAGTGTGATCTGTATGCTACGATCGTAGGCTACGATCTGAGTACGATCCACCACTGCGATCCATCTTGCAATTAGAGTACGATCGCATTGCGATCTACTTTGGCTTTTGTTTTATTTTTCTTAGTTTTTAAATTATACTTTTCCCACCTTTTTACTTAGTTTATTTTAAACAAATTTTCAAATTTTTAATCATTTACGTTTTAATTTCCAAAAATTGCACGCTTCCCAAAATCTCCATTTTTACCAAGTATTTTTCTAGTAATTTTTAATTTTCAAAGCTTTAATTTAGTTTTTCTAGATTTGCTTTTAGCTTATTTTAATTATGTTTTGCACTTACCCTTCTAATAGAATAGAAAATCAACTCCCCCTTTTAGTGACCATTACCGACTATTCCACCATTAACCGTGATCAATTCGATTAGATACCGAGAACGATATCGAGTACACACAAATGCTAAAGCAAGCTAAGCAAAAGTCGTGTATTAAATGGCGCCGCTGTCGGCTCTTTTCGTAAAGATTAACGGTTTTTAGTGAGAAATTGGATTTTGGGATCCGTTCTTTTAGGAACGTTATTTTCAAGCACAAAAGTTTTCAAAAATCCAAAATAAAAATATATAAAATTTTCAAAAAATCCGAAAACAATAAGAAAAGATAAAAAAATAAAAAATATTTTATTTCCTTTTAGTGTATGCGTACTCGATCTACGTCTTATCCTGAGCCTGAGACTCTTAGAGACATAGATATGGCCGGTGTGCATAACAATAATAACAACCCACCCCACCCCAATTTGAATAACAATAACAACAACAACAATGTTCCCCCACCCGACCTACGAACAATGGAGGAACTTTGTCAACCAACCATGAACGGACGCGGAGGACCGATTGCGCCGATGCAAATCACGGCTCCTGAATTTTTATTGAAGCATCACATGATCCAGCAAGTTCAAAATGCTTGCCCATTTCACGGATTACCGGATGATGATGCCAACAAACATCTCGACAAGTTCATTACCGTCACTTAAAGCATGAAACTACCCGGTGCATCCATGGATTTTCTTCGCCTTCACCTCATTCCACACACTTTATCCCACCATGCCGAAAAATGGTTTGATCGTCTTCCCAAAAATTTAATTTAAACATGGAATGACATGACTCAAAAATTTTTGTCGCGCTACTTTCCACCATCCATGGTCACTAGTCTTCGCAACCAAATCAGTGGATTCACACAAGAACCTGATGAGTCGCTTTTGGATGCTTGGGAACGCTATAATGTCTTGATCGACCGTTGTCTAAACCATAATATGCTCCCTGTTACTTTGATTGATACTTTCTATAATGGTCTAACTTTTCGTGATAATGATACGATTAATACTGCCGCCGGTGGTACATTCATGAAGAGAATACCTGAGGAGTGTAGAGAGTTGATAGAGAACATGACCACTCACCACAAAAATTGGGATTCATATGCATCTTCAAGGAATAACCAGAGGGCCAATGTTTCTTCTACATCATCCAACTCAGAGATAACCGAACTTACTCGCCAAATAGCTGAGATGAACAAAAACTTCTTAACCATGGCTACAAACCAATTTCAACAAGCTAAAGCTGTAGCAACTTCTTGTGAGATTTGCTGGGGCTCTCATTCATACACCGATTGTCCTTCCACTCTTGACAATCCGAAAAATGTGTATGCCGCCAACGTTAACTTTTCTACAGGAGGCTATCAAGCACGTCCTCAAGGAGACCGTAACTTGCTAAGTTATCGTTCCAACAACTATCTATCTCCACCCGGTTTTTCTCCTCAAAACAAAAACCAAAACAATTTCAACCGCAACAATCAAAGCCAAACTCGAGCTACCAATCAATATTAATCCCAAAGAAACCCATATCCACCTCAAGGAAATAATTTATCTTACCAATCCCCACCTCTCAATCAACCCACGACATTGAACCAAAACCTCGAAGCTTACATGAGGACCAATAGAGAGATGGTGACGAATCTTCAAAGCCAATTCATTAACTTAAAGGGTGACATGGAAAAACAAGGGAACGATATTTGAGCCGAGCTAAGGAATGACATGGCGAAACAAGGGAATGCTCTTTAAGCCGATATGAGAAACTCTATGAGCAATCAAATGAATAACTTAAGGGATATGATGGCTAGTTTTTTCCCAAGTAATCAAGCGTCTGGTTCGGGTTCTCTTCCGAGTAACACCGTTGCTAATCCAAGAGGGGAGATGAAAGCAATCACCACCCGAAGTGGCAAAGGTTTAAAGGAACCCGAGATTCCTACACCTACACCGGTGATTGTGACAAAAGAAAATGAGTCCCCTTTTCCAATTCCTCCACCTTCTACTTCCACCCCTCCACCACTCAAGGATGTGAGTGAGAATTCCATTCTAAAGCCTTCATCTCAACCCAATATACCTTATCCCTCAAGGTTGAGGAAAGAGAAGTTGAATAACAAGGATGATATTTAGGTTTCTAACTTTCTTAAAATGTTTAAACAACTGAATTTCAATATCTCCTTTGCTGAGGCTCTCGCTCACATGCCCAAATATGCTAAAATGTTTAAAGAACTTCTCAGTGATAGGAGAAACTTCTTGACATCGCTCAGACCCAACTTAATGAGAATTGCTCCGCAGTTCTCTAAAGGAAATTACCCACCAAACTTGGTGATCCGGGTCGTTTTCTCATTCCTTGCAACTTCCCCGGGGTAGAGAATTGTATGGCCCAAGCCGATCTAGGTGCTAGTATCAACTTTATGCCTCTAAGCGTTTGGAAACAATTATCTCTACCCGAGCTAGTCCCCACACGAATGACTTTGGAATTAGCTAACCGTACGGTTGCTTATCCGGTGGGGATAGCCGAAGATGTCTTCGTTGGTGTCGACAAATTCACCTTTCCGGCGGATTTTGTTGTCGTTGACTACGAGATGGACCCCCATGTTCCATTAATCGTTGGACGTCCATTCCTGAGGACCGGTCGCACTCTCATTGATGTAGCCGCGGGCGAATTAATCATGAGAGTTGGTGACGATAAAATCGTCTTCAACATGGGTAAACTTTCTAAGCAGCCTTCTGAAAACGAGAGTGTTAATTTCATTGACGTTCTTGATGAGGCTTGTGAAGAACATTTCAGAGACGCTTGTAAAAGTGGTTCATATTATCTACCCATTGTTGAGACCGTTGCCTCTATTGCTCCATCAATAACTCCATTTGGAGAAAGTGACTTCATTTTGAAAGAATTTAAAGCAACTTTGGGAGAGGTGGACTTAAAATATGACGATTCTCCCTCAAATTGGGATGAAGACATTCGTACCATTGAGAAACTTCTCAATGAGGACCATATTTCTCCACCATCTCCTAAGGATATCTCTATCGATGATCCGAATTTGAAAGCGTCTTCCATCGAAAATCCTTCGGATTTAGAACTTAAGGATCTGCCGCCTCATCTCGAGTACGTTTTCCTTGAAGACAACAAGAAATCACCCGTCATCATCGCTAAGGACTTGAAAGCAGAAGAAAAATCCCGACTTATCGCCGTGCTGAAAAATCATAATAAAGCGATTGCATGGAAAATCTCTGATATTCGTGGAATTGATCCTCACTTTTGCACACATAAAATTCTCATGGAGGACGACTTTAAACCCACTATTCAATACCAAAGAAGGGTGAATAGCAAGATCCATGAATTTATCAAAAAAGAGGTTATCAAAATTCTTGATGCGGGAATGATCTACCCTATCTCGGATTCACCTTGGGTTAGTCCGGTCCATTGTGTGCCTAAGAAAGGCGGAATCACCGTTGTGCCCAATTCAAACAACGAGTTGATTCCTACTCGTCTCGTTACAGGGTGGAGAGTTTGTATAGACTATCGTAAACTCAATGATGCTACGAGAAAGGATCATTTTACCCTTCCTTTCATGGACCAAATGCTTGAACGTCTAGCGGGTAATGACTATTACTGCTTTTTAGACGGTTTCTCCGGGTATTTTCAAATTCCCATCGATCCTAAAGACCAAGAGAAAACCACATTCACTTGTCCTTATGGAACATTTGCTTACAAAAGAATGCCTTTCGGCTTATGCAATGCTCCTGGGACATTCCAAAGGTGTATGATGGCTATCTTCCATGACACGGTTGAAGAAACTATGGAAATCTTCATGGATGATTTCTCGGTCTATGGTGATTCCTTCTCTCATTGCCTTGCCAATTTGGAACGCATGCTTAAGCGGTGTGAAGACACTCGCCTTGTTCTAAATTGGGAAAAATGCCATTTCATGGTAAAATAAGGCATTGTGCTTGGACATAAAATCTCAAAAGCCGGTCTTGAAGTGGACCGTGCTAAAGTGGATGGCATAGCCAAATTACCTCCACCTTCAATCGTGAAGGGTGTGAGAAGTTTCCTTGGTCATGGGGGCTTCTATCGTCGTTTCATTCAAGATTTTTCCACAATCGCTCGCCTGATGACCCACCTCTTGGAAAAAGATACTCCTTTTATCTTTTCTAAAGAGTGTATTGACTCCTTCAATCTTCTTAAGGACAAGCTAACTAAGGCACCGGTCTTGGTTACCCCTAATTGGGAGCTACCTTTTGAATTGATGTGTGATGCTAGCGACTTTGCCATTGGAGCGGTTTTGGGCCAAAGAGTGAACAAACACTTCCAACCAATCCATTACGCTAGCAAGACAATGACGGGGGCTCAATTGCATTATACCACTACCAAAAAAGAGCTTTTAGCTGTAGTGTATGCTTTTGAGAAGTTTTGCCCCTATCTTTTCCTTTCCACCACCATTGTCTATACCAACCATTCCGCGTTGAAGTACTTGTTAACTAAACAAGATTCCAAGCCAAGACTTCTTCGTTGGGTTTTACTCCTTCAAGAATTCAAAATTGAAATTCGTGACAAGAAGGGAGCCGAAAACCTAGCCGCGGATCGTCTAAGTAGACTTGAGGATCCTTATCAAGGGGATCATCCAAATCAAGAGATCAATGACTCTTTTCCCCTTGAGGCCTTAATGTCTATCACCTCCAATCTTGATGATACCCCGTGGTTTGCAGACATTGCAAACTACTTAGCGGGTGGTATTCTCATCTAAGGGTTAACATCCCAACAAAAGAAGAAGTTCTTTAAAGATGTTAAGACTTACTTTTGGGATGACCCGTATCTCTTCAAACAATGTGCTGATCTGATTATTCGTCGATGTGTTGATGGGCCAGCAGCGTTACTAATCCTTGAAGCTTGCCATAAAGGACCCACCGGTGGTTATTTTGGTCCCAACTACACCGCTAAGAAAGTGTTTGACTCGGGATTCTATTAGCCCATAATTTATCGTGACGCTCACGAGATGGTTAAAAATTATGATGCTTGCCAACGCCAAGGCAAAATCACACATAAAGACGAGATGCCTCAAAATTTCATACAAGAATGTGAAATCTTTGACATATGGGGTATCGACTTTATGGGGCCATTTCCATCATCTAAAGGGAACAAATACATCCTCGTAGCCGTTGACTACTTATCTAAATGGGTTGAAGCTAAGGCTCTTACTACGAACGATGCGAATGTGGTTGTGAACTTTTTGAAGCAACTTTTTGCTCGATTCGGTGTCGTTTCATGCAAAAATGAGTCCCGCGGTCACTGATTATCGTCGTTTCATGCAAAAATGGGTTGAAGCTAAGGCTCTTCCCTTGAATTAGTTCTGGGTCGAGTAAGGCTCGTGACTCGGTTAACAAAAACAAGCGCTTCTCGGGAGGTAACCCGTTGATCTATCCTTTACCGTTTACATAATAAGTGTAGGGGGAGCCCCGTATGTGTTTGTTGTCTTGTTTCTTATGATGTGCAGGGATTACAGCTTCAAAGATCCATTCTCGATGACTTTTAACGAATCGTGATCTCGTGTACCTTTCTTCCTGGTTCTACCCTAAACTGTCGTGATTCAATATCTTATATGTTCACATTGAAATCACTATAGTTGTCCTTTCCTTGGCAAGATTTAAACAACGTGCACAATGTCCTAAGTGTAGGGGAGTTTACTCCCACATGCTTAAACATTGAGGACAATGTTTATATCAAGTGTAGGGGGACTTCTATCGAAGTAAGTGGGCTTTTCCATGAATTTGTCCTCATTTTAACCAGAAAATTTGATTTTTCAACTTTTTTCAAAAACTTTAATCTATTTTGTCCTAATTGTATAGTAGTATTTTCCTTTGTTAGCATTATTTACTTTCTTTGCTAGAATAAATTTTTAATAAAGTGGTTTTAAATTTTTCAACGTTATGAATCTTTTGACTCAACCCGAGTTTACTTATCTAAGTTTACTCTAGCTAGTATCCTTAACGTGTTTAAGTCAAGTTTTGCTAGGCTTTTATATAGGGAACTTTAAAATGCGAAAGTCTTAACTCTCACGGGTTAAGAACAAGAACTTTTCGCAAGTTCCTATAATTGATCCTAGAGAGTCGTTTATCAAGGGAACTTTAAAATGCGAATTCTAAACTTGAGAAAGTCTAAGAGTTTGCAAGATCCTATAGATGACTCGAAAACCCAAAAATTTGATTTAATTGGCTAAGCATCCACGAGTCTCATTCCTTGAGATTTTAAATTATGGAGAACGAGAGATGATAGAGTCAATTATAAGTTTGGTATTCTTTCATGAATTTATGTGAGTTGATTATAAGTTTTTTCTCCCATCTCTTGTTAATAAATATATCTGCAATAAATAAGGTTGTACGATTTGAAAAGTTACTTAGCTTCTAGCACAAGATCGTTTAAAAGTTGATCGGTATTAGTTAGAGTTCATAGCAAGGCATAACTTATTGAAGCGGGATGCGAAGATTGGCGAGTCCGAAAAGGTCGTAACAAGACATGAGGGCTACATTTTGTTGCTAAAGATCCAAAAGTGATGTGAAGAATCATTTATCAAAAATCAATATGAAGGATCGAGACACACGACGAAAAGCAAATACTCCCCTAAAGATCATGGAGAAGTATATCCAAAAAGGCACTAACAAGGTATGAGGATAAATATATCCAAGTCCTAAAAGGAGGCGGATCGTTGTATATAAAAATCCAAAATAAATATTGGATAAAAATGAAGAAGGCGTGGTCCAAGTATGAAGAATCTCTCAAAAGTTCAAGTGAAGAAATTCCTATTATGAAGAGAAGACCATAATTTCAAGAACGTCTCTCAAGATTCGAAGTATGAAGTCGCTGCTAAATATCGGTCCGAGAAAGGTCTCAAATCGTGAAGCAAGTTATGCCAAGATATGAACTTTAAGAGGTCCCGAGAAGCAGTTTTAAAAGATTTTGTCCTTTGGCTAACTATTGATTAAATCGTCCCACTTTATTTTTAGCCTAAATAACTATTGAAATAAGTCAAACAATGTATCCTCGTGATCATTCAAGACAAAAATAAAATATAAGAGATACACCTAGGAATAAGGGAGTCTAAGTGAATAATTAGGCCACATGAGTTCGTGTTAGTTTGCTAACTTATAATAACAATGATCTTCTTTTTAAGCTTGGTATAGGGAACGTGAAACTTAAGGATGATAAACATTCATGAAAGCCAAAACCCCAATGTAAGTCTTTGATTTCTTTATTTGTTTTGTATATATTTCTATCTTTTTAGTTTCCTTAAAGTTTAGTATTTAATAAAGGCCAAGGTGGGTTATCTATGATAAGGAATGTAAACTGTGCTTTGAAATTAATGCATTGCATGAGGACATTGCAATGGTCAAGTGTAGGGGATTTAATAAGTGTGAAAACACTTATCCTTTTGCCACTTATTTCCAATAATAACAAGACCAAAACGTGTATTTTATGTCTTAAATGTCAGAATTATGCGTGGTTTGTGTTTTTATTATGTTTTAGGACCAAAAGATGAAAAAGGAAGAAAACATGGGCTTTCACGGGCTTTTATCGAAGAAAACGAGAAAAGACGAAGTCAAAAGATCAAGAGTGCAAAAAGAACGGAATTCCAAGGCCTATTCTGAAGATTTATCGAAGAAAAAGTCTAAAGGCGGAAGTTTAATGAAGTCGAAGAACTCAAGTCTAACTATAGAAGTAGATTATAAGACGAGTTCAATTTACATCGACAAGTCCCGAGACAACGTCGAGAGAGACAAAGGATTTAAATCGAGTCGAGACAAGAAGAAAGAAAGAGGAGGCAACACATGCTCTCCCCCATTGCCTATAAATACCCTCCTAAACACATTAGGAGGGTGGTTAGCTAGTTTCATTTTTCAATTTTTTTCCTTTCTAGTTTATAGAGAGAGAAAGTTTTAAACTTTCTCTCACTAAGTTTCATCTTTTCTTTATTTTTATCTTTCAAGTTTAAGCTTTTAATCTTCCTTGTATTTGGATTTCATTAATCACAAGTTCAAGTTAAGCTTTTTGTTCATTAATCTCTTTCTACCTTTCTTGATTTTGGTTTACCTTTGATCCGAAATATTAATGATCCGTGATTGATTTTGATGTTTAAGTGATTAAAAAGCTCATCTTTTTATTCCTACATAAGTTCTTATACGTTTGAGCTTTAAGTTGTTTGTGCTTATTGGCTTATTTGTATGTTTAGCTTAATTACTTTTAAGCTTTCTTAAAAGTTTTATCGTTTTAAAGTTCGTGTTATAAAGTTCACATGTTTAGATTCCAAAAGTTGTCAAATTTGTGCTTAATTACTCTTGTCTAAAAGTTGGTAAGAGCTTATTGGAATAACTGCTTATTCGTTGCAGCTTAAGTTTCTCTTTGTTTTCCATTTTGATCTTATGAGGGTTTTCCTTGGTTACGATCTCTGGATACGATCGCATTGACTGCGATCATTGTTCTTTCTTTGGCTACGATCCACACCACGATCACTCATTGCGATCTATGGGTGCGATCGTGTTACGATCTCCGGGTACAATCGCATTGATTGCGGTCATTGTTGTCACGATCACAGGCCACGATCAATGACCATGATCCACTTGTTGTGATCGTGGTTGCGATCAATGAGTGCGATCCGTATGCTACGATCGTAGGCTACGATCTGAGTACGATCCACCACTGCGGTCCATCTTGCAATTAGAGTACGATCGCATTGCGATCTACTTTGGCTTTTGTTTTATTTTTCTTAGTTTTTAAATAATACTTTTCCCACCTTTTTACTTAGTTTATTTTAAACAAGTTTTCATGTTTTTAATCATTTACATTTTAATTTCCAAAAATTGCACTCTTCCCGAAATCTCCATTTTTAGCAAGTATTTTTCTAGTAATTTTTAGTTTAATTTTCAAAGCATTAATTTAGTTTTTCTAGATTTGCTTTTAGCTTATTTTAATTACGTTTTGCACTTACCCTTCTAATAGAATAGAAAATCAACTCCCCCTTTTAGTGACCATTACCGACTATTCCACCATTAACCATGATCAATTCGATTAGATACCAAGAACGATATCGAGTACACACAAATGCTAAAGCAAGCTAAGCAAAAGTCGTGTATTACTGACACATTAAATGTTGGCATTGACACTTCAAATCCAGACGTTGACACCTTTTTACAACAGATCCAAACACCCATTAACCTTCAAACTGAAACCCAATCCACATCATCTTCTACACCCACTGAAGTTAGGTTGGTAAAACGCCCAAGGACTACTGGAGTGTTCTCCTCTAGTGGTCCTAGCCATTTGCAGAGAGAACCACCACCACAAGTGTGGTTGGTGACATGGATGAGGCTAGGACTATTGGTACTTGCTTAGATGCAGGCCAAGCCAGTCCTAACATAATTAAGACCTCATCCATGCCCCATGAACCTACTTTGGGAGGTCAAATACCCATTCTAGAGGAGGGCAGATTCGAACCATATACAATGTTGGAATTGACGGCGGTCTGCATTAGATTGCAAAAGAAAAATGCAGACCTGGTACATATTGTCAGTACACAAGGCCTTTAACTCAAGCAATTGAGGGAGAGGATTGTTCTTTTAGAAGGTGCTAAAAATAGGTGTGGTATAGAGGATTCTTCCAAAGGGGAGGATGAGCAGATACATGTGAGTGACAAAGGCTCACATGATGGAGAATCTTTGGGTGTGGCTGAAGCTCTTACAGATTTGAAGAAGCAACCAGGTTTTGATGTCTCTTTGGTTACTCCTACAAATTTGAATTTGTCCTTTACAGAAATGATGGAGCAGTTCACAAAAAGCGCTGACAAGAGTAAGGTGAGAATTGACAAGCAGATTTTGGACGCTGACAAGTCAAGCGCTGACAAGAGTAAGTTGGGCGTTGACACACATGTTTTGAACGTTGATAGACCTGCAGATATGGTTGATGTATTCCAGTCATCAGCTATCATCAAAGAAGTGTCTTCATAGGTAACATCATCATCTTTACCCATCATTTATGCATTAGATAAGGGTAAAGGAATCATGGTAGAAACAAAGGTTCCCAAGGATTCAGCACAAGTAAAGTTTGATTCAATGTTGGCTGCACAACTTGTGGAACAAGAACAGAAGAAGGTTGTTGAGTCACCATTTGTGGTTTCCTCTGAGGAACAAGAAGGAAGTAATGAGGAAAGCACAGATTCAAGTGTTATGATTATTGAAGAACCAGAAAGACTTGAATATGGTGATGAGTTGGCAAGAGAGAAACTTGTAGAGTTAAAACTGAAGGTGGATTATGAGATGCCAGAAGTTGCCCAAATGTACTTTGCTTGGGAAAATAAGATCATGAAGAATCTAGATATGTCTTTATAAGATCATATTTGGGGATTAGAGATTCTTCTTAGGATTCAAAGGGATTGCCAGGTAATCCTAAAGTATAAGGCCAGCAAAGTTTTCTCTCAATCTAAGAGGGAAAGAAGGGAGCTTTATTATATGTTACTTAGATGTCATCAAGGAGGTTGGACTTTTCAGAAGTTGCAGGAATTGACTTTTGATGAATTGGAGTATAAATCTTATCCTATTTGGGCAAGAGTGCAAGAGATGAACACTATCAGAATTCTTTCAGATGAAAGGAAAGAAGAACTTGCAGAAGAGATGGAGATTCAAAAGGCTATGATTGTACCAAGGCCATTGAAGAAGGGAGTTCCACTTGAGTTTCCTTCAAATTTGAATAGAGTGAATCCCAGTGAAGTTGTTATTAGAAAGAGTATTAAGCTCTCACCCAAGGAAGCTTCAGATATGGTACAAGTATTACCTCATGATTCCAGAAACCCTATCACTAGTTATGAAGAAGATGAAAGTGGGTTTTGGAAGATTGGCAGATATGGGAAAGAGGTACATACTTTTACTACTCTTATGTCTTTGTTTGCAAGTATGGATAGGGAAGACTTGGCAGACCTTTGGAGGTTACTGCAGGCCAAGTATGAGACTTAAACACCTACTTCAGTCAATGGAATAAAGCTTTGGTCAACATTCAAGAGAATGTGTGCACCAGAAGAAGAAGAACTAGTTTGGAAGGATCTTGAGGATGATATCAGTGGACTTCAATGTCGTCTATATTCAGCAGCTGGTGTGTATCATTTGAGTTCTAAAAAGTTTTCTGAGTATCTTCTTGTTGATGCTGAGTATCCTATGTCCAAAGAAGTCTTGGAGAATATGAAGACAACACAGCTGGAGATTGACTACTCAAGTGATGTGGCCAAAGATTTGATTAGATATGTTTATTTCCAACTTGATAGGATTTGTAATAATCCTCTTAGTTCTTAGTTTTTATTTAGAAACTTGATTGCTAGAGTAGATATCAAGTTTAGGGGAGGATTGTTGGGAATAAAATGTAGCCAATACACTTGGACGCTGACAAGAGCAATCTGGACGGTGATAAGAAGAAATCAAGCGTTGACAGGACAAGCGTTGACAGGAAGAAGTCAAGCGTTGATAGGAAGAAGTCAAACACTGATAGAAGACTTAGTCTACACATATTATGTTTCTAGTATGTTTCTGGTAAAGATATGATCGACAATGTATTTCTTACGTTTAACTTTATCTAAAATAGCTGATACGTAGACTCTTGTACACGGCTCCTTATGTCTATAAAAGGAGGCCTTTAGGTTTTCTTTCAATATAAGTTTTCATACGTTTTAACACTTTCGATGTACGCAAGTTTGATTTATCAATCAAAGTGAAAGTTTGGTTTACATTGTTTGTGTGTTCTTGTTTGAGTATTAATTCCGCATAATAGTTAAATTGTTTTATACACAACAAAGTTTCTCTACGTGTTTAACTTGATTTAATCTCGTTTACACAAGCTAAATCGATCTAAGTTTGGGATCAACAAAGGTAAGTGATTTCAACATTTTATCAAATTTATAGAAAGGATTTTGTTGTAAAGCCAAGTTAGACATGGTATATTGAGCCCTCCTAATATACCTAAGTTGAGAGAGTAAGACTTAGTGATGAAGGAATCTCACAAGTCAAGTAATCGATACGTTCTGGTTTGAGTAAAAGTAAAAGTGAGTTGAGTGCTGCATGATATACAGAGACTGATGGATAGAGTGAAAGGATGATTCGAACATTGGACGATATACTTGTGCGTGTGTGATTGACTTAGGCCTTGTTGGAATTCTTATACGACAATGATTGTCATGCTAGTATAAGGATGTATTGATTGAAGGCCATAAAGAACTTCAATTTGTGAAGGTTAAAGATCGTGAGTTATGAACGTAAGATTAGGTTTTCGGTGTATTGTAGAAATGAAGGTGGAACTGAAGGACTGAAATAGTGGTGATATTGGCAATATTGATAAGATTGTATGGGTTAATGATCATTCAGTAGTAACAAGGAGTCATCAGAAGAGTTATGTTGGTATTCGAGGAAATCGATGGAGTTTGAAATTGGGAAACGTGGTTATGCATAAGGTGTCGTTATGAAGGGTGAAATTTGTTTTGGGAACAACAAGAAAAGAATTCAACTTGAAGATAAGTTGCTTTTCATAGAGAGAACTGTGGAGAGTTCTTATGAGGTCGAAACATAATGAGAATTATATTGTGAAGATACAAAAAATTCTAGGAATGAATTTGAATCCATGAAGGAAGCATGAGGATTTCTTTAAGGAAAAGAGTACTCATTTTTTCTGGAGGTATGGAATGTGAGTATAAGAGGGGCCGAGCGCCGGGACGTCGCTCTCTTTTAGGAGGATAGGATGTGACAACCCGAACCCGTGGTCATTATTTAATATTATATAATATTATTTTACGAATAATTTTGAAATTTTTGATGAGTTGAATGATATGACGGTTGATGGTTTTATTTAAAACTAACGTTGGAAGTCTTATTTTTATCTTTTTACTAATAGCGACGATTATTAGTGACCACGATATCGACGGATGCCCAAGATTTTATGTTTTATCATTTGTTGTCTAGATGTTTATATTTTTGACATTTTTATTTTAAGTTCGTATTAACTCAAACCGGGATCATATTATTATCAATTTTGAGTGCGTTTTAACTTTTGAAAGTATTTTTATGAAACCCGAGCCTCGTAAATATTTTCAAAATTGACAATTTACATTTTCTACCTTGTAAACTATTAATTGCATTTTGGACCAAAACTATCACAAATTGGCAAAAACTACCCCTCCACCCCACTATAAATAGAATTTCCACTAGCTAAAACACATAGTAAATGTGTGAAAAATAAATCAAATCCACCTCCCCCCCCCCCCCTCTCTTTATCTTGCCGTCAAAACCACCACCTTAAACCATTTTTGGTTTGATTCCTACTTTGATCCAAGCTAAAATAAAAGAAGACCACATCTTAGATTTTCAAGGGCTTTCTTTTGGTATAAAAATCTTCAACATGCATGAGGTTTGATTTTTCAAGAGTTGGTAGGTCAAGTTTATGATTATGCATGTGTTGTTGGTGATGACCAAGAGATGATCATGCTAAAATTTTTGTTAAAAAGTTATTTTTGATTTTTCTACTTTCAATCTTCAAAAACTAAACAATATCCCATCTTTAAAATTTGATGGTGATCATTTTGGTGTAAAAATTTACAACATGCAAGAACTTTTATTTTTTTAATATGATCCATGCTTGTTTGATCTATTTTTATTGTGTGGGTGTGTTGTTAGTAGTGTTATAATTGATTTTTGAGTGTTGCATGTTTATTATTTTGAGTGGATAAATTTTTGGATGATCATTCAAGGGTGTTATGGGTTATTTAAGTTGTTTATGATGATATTAAGATGATCTTAGGCATATGAGATTGATTAAAATGAGTTGAAAAATGGATTTAACATAATTTTTAAAGAGGTAATTTAGATCAGTAGGTTCAAGGCCAATTTTGGAAAACTTACTGTTTGAAAATGGTAAAAACTAATTGCATAGGGTTGTAGAGAATTCTTTTAGCTTCGATTTGATATAAGATAGAGCTTCTAGCTCCAAACGAGCGCGAAGTTATGATGTTTTGATTATTCGTGTACCGGGAGACGAGTATCGACACAATCCGAAGTTGTTGTCGATATTTGGATCGAATCTCGGGGACTATACAATGAGTTGTGAAAATTTTCAAGGATTGATGTTTGGTTCTAAACATAGGGTTGTGAGTCTATTTTCAAACCATGTCGGATTTGTAAACGGGATTGTTTAGAATGGTCAAAATGGTTGTATGAGTCGGTGACGTAAAACTATCCGGTTTTTGTAGTTCAAAGATGTGTCGGGCAGGGAACTTTAAAAGTAAAATCTTTTGATGGGCTTTTAACAGGTCTTTCTATATATAGTAAGTGATATCTCTGATTAGTACCATAAGCTTTTGACGTGCTTAAGTGGGGTAAATGGGCCCGTATATTTGGTGTGTACGGACAAATTTTTATCGAAAGAATTGACTAATAAAATAAACATATAGAAAGAAGTAATAGGTCACTTGTATTGTTTTCTTTCGGGGTTGTCGTAATATTATGATTTTGAGTTTGATTTTATTATGTATGGATTTTAATCGAGTTTATTATTAACGAACGCACCTTATTTGATAGGTTGCGGTTTTTGTGTTATCGGGCATCAACTATCGTCGAAGGTCGACTTGCTACTGCTATTACTCAAAGTGAGTCTATAGCCTCGCTTTTGTAATTGTTTTGAATGATTTTAAACCCCGCGAGGGGGATACATGCTATTTGAAAGTAAAATGAACACAAGTCATAATTGATTGTTTGGACCCGAATGTTGCCTGTTGTTGCCTTGAATTGTATAAGTACCTAAGTTGCCAAAGTCCCTAAATTCATGAGCCGTTAACTATCTTCTGACTTGATTTTGTGAGTTAGGAATAGCCGCTTATTCTAATGATAGTACTATTAGGCTGACGACCCTATCTGAGACCAGGGCTTTACGCTGAGTAATCTCTGGGAAGGATAATTTTACGAGAAAGAGAATGTGGTATACTTGCAACTGATACCCTAGTATGGGCACTGAATTCATCTAGTCATGCCGGCTTTAGGCGTGGGTGACTAAGTTAAGGGGTCGGTGTCATGAGCTTAATACAATTCTATAGCTATTGATATATGCCAGATTGCCTGATTAATAGATTGTATACGTAGCAATTCTATTAAATGATCTTGGTTGATTTTTCTCTTGTGTTCAAATGATGATTTGGAAAACCTATAGACTCGCTCAACCATTGTGTTGATGATTTTAAGCATGTATTTCAGGTGATTGAAGTTGATGAATTGCGGAGCTTGCTGGAGAAGGATTGCGGATTGCTTTTGTGGTGATTGGTCTAAAACGGATTTCTTTCCATTTTGTCATAAAAGTAATAATGTATGGTCATGTACTTTGATAAATTGTTTGTTGATTGTATAAAATCTTTGGGGGACCTAAATGTTACTCTGATATTTCAAAAATTGTTTTACTTGGGATCGAAGGTTTTAGACAATGGTTAAATTATATCCTTTTATATTTCAAATGTACGATTTTAAGATCGTTTAAATTGTTTTGTGTAATGATGTTTGTATTTAGCACCCAAATGTGTATTTCCGTTGCGCAATGTAATTTGGGGGTATTAAAGGTTGTCATCAACATCTTCACCGCTATCGCTCCATGAACCTCCAACAAACGCCGTGTGGTTCTTGTCGCGTGAAGGCTTAGGACAATCACCGATGAAATGATTTGGATCACCACATCTAAAGCATTTCCTATCACCTTTATCATCTTTGGCAAATCGGTTTTTGGAGAAGGGTTTCTTGTTGTTGTTTGGTTGCCTCACGTATTGACCTCGTCTTTTAAAGAACTTCTTAAAGTCTCTAACCGCCATGGCATATTCCTCATCATCACTATCCGAGTAGCTTTCATGGTCACTTTGCGCCTTTTTGGCCTTGAGTGCAAGAGACTTTCTTTCACTCTTAGTTTTCACCATTTCCGAGTCCTTCAAAATTATCATCCCGTGAACCTTCAAGTTACCAATGAGTTCATCAAGTGATAATTTGGCGAGATCCTTTGGTTATTCAGTCGCCATGACTTTAGCTCTCCACATTGGATGCAACGCCCTAAGAAACATCCTAACATTGTTCTTGCTAGAAAAACCTTCATCAAGTGCTTTTAGACTAGTAATAATAGTGTTAAATCTAGCAAATGCACTATCAATAGTTTCATCTTTTAAGATGAAAAATTGTTCATATTGTTGAACAAGAAGATCGATTTTACTTTCTTTGACTTGGATATTACCTTGGTGGGTTACTAAAAGAGTGTTCCAAATATCTTTAGCAGTTTCACACATAAAAATCCTTCCGTACTCTTTCTTTGGTAAAGCATTATAAATCACCATTTTAGCCTTATTATTTTTAGCAAGTTTCCTTTTAGTATCATCATTAGCTTTGTCAAAAGTGACTATCTCTTTATTTTTAAAAACTTCATTATATTGAAAAGAAAAAAAATCACCATTGGTAATAACATGCCAAAGATCTAAATCTTTTGATTTCACATAAGTCTCAAATCGATTTTTAGAATAAATAAAACTATTAGTTTCAAAAAGAGGTGGTCTTTGCATGGATTGCCCTTCTAGATACTTGTTGGAATCAATAGATCGATTCAAGTTTTAAAATACAACATATTTTAAAAAGGCTTGAGCAACCACGCTCTGATACCAATTGTAGAAACTAGAAGGGGGGGTTGAATAGTTTCTTAAATTTACTTGTTAAAGATAGGTTTTTAAAAATCCTTTTCAAAAACTTATACTTAAGTAATTATGTGAAACCTTCTTATACACAATATGAACAAGGTATAGTGCAACTAAACTAATAATCATAAGTATAAAGAATAATGAATTAAAGAGATAAGGGAAGGAAAGATCAAACCAAACACCAATGATTTATAGTGGTTCGACAACGAAGCTCACTCTTCGTTCCTACTCCACTCCTCGAGTACTCCTTACTTGATAGTTCACTAATCAACAAGCTCCTTAAGATGGAGAAACCGTACACAACTTCGCTTAACCAATTTTCGACTCTAAGCTAAAAGTTGAGCCCTAATCTTAGCTAGGACCAATCTACACCAATATAATTTAAGGACCAAGTATTAACCTTAATACATACACAACTTCCAAATAGACACAACTACTTCGATCTTTATAACAATGACACAACAATGAATAAATAAGTTTGGATCTTCAATGGATCTTTGAGGTAGACACAACATTTCAAGGATGATAGTGTTCTTCTCTTTGCACTTTGAGAAGAAAAGATTAGAGGAGAAAGATTCACTTCTAAACAAGTAGTAATCAAACAAATGATCAAGGATTTGAGTGATTTAAGAAGTATGAAAGAATATGGAAATGTATGTGCAAAAGAGGTGAGTTGAAAGTCTGAGAATGGTCCACTATTTATAATACAAACATCCAACGGCTATATCTGCCCGCAGTTCCTTATTGGAGCCCGCGGTTCCTTATCGATAAGGAACCGCTATAGGTGCTAAAGAACCGCCTGCATAGACTCCGCTCCTTTTTGTCTTTTAGTGGATTGGTTCTAATCTGGGGATTAAAATGTCCTGAAAGGATATTCCAAACCAAGATAAAATATGCCATTTTCAAATTTCAAATTTTCAAATATATAATTTTATAAAACATTTTCTTAAAAAGAAAGTTTAATAAAAAAACTTGTCACACTTAATAAAAAGTGAGTTTTAAGAAAAGATTAAATCCTTGATCACTTAATTAGGATGAGTACTTGTTTGTTCATACCTTAAGTGATAATGGCTGAAATGAAAAATACTTGAACTCAAGAATTCGTTTTTCGTTGTTTTCGTAATGCATGTTTTTACATATTGTCGTAATCAAAACAAAGCGAGACCGAAAAATGCAAGTAACGTTTTTAGGCATCATTGCATTAACAAACCGGGTTCTCCTCCCTCACCCCCGCATCTACATCTTGATATGGTGTAAAACCCGGAGGATGAGGTATAGAAGAAGACGAGATTGGCTCATTATCATTGACAAGATAGTTTCTAAGAGTTTCATATATACCGAACGGATCATCTGACTTCTGAGCTTCAATGGGTTCATTATTGTTATGATGAACTTCGTCTTGATTTTAGTATATTCATCACATTTCGACACAAAACCATTATCAAAATTCATTTCTGAAAGTGTCTCATCATCGCTTGCATTTGATCCTCCCAAAGTATTACCATCTTGAGATTCCTCACCCGTAGCATACGTATTTTCCATGACATCAGCAAAAAAGGTGTGTAGGTCCACGATTTCTTAGGATTGTTAATCTGTTGTAATGATCCAAAGAGAAGGAGGGAGAGATGAAGAACTAGAGAGAGAAAGTAGAGAGAGAAAGGAGAGGATTAGAGAGAAAGATGTATGATTTAGTGAAATGGGAACCAACAACCCCTCCTAACATGCTAGGAGGGGGTATATATAGCCCACCCTACATGTGGGCTTTATGGGTTATATGTTTACATAACTAGATCACGAGCCCATACTACCTATATATCCTTGGAGTGACCGATCCTTTCTAAATACGTAAAAACGTATTTCCAACAATCTCCCCCTAAGGGAGGTGACTCCAAGTTACAATGTCCTAAATAGTCTATAGCTCGTGGTCTATGCTAACAATGATGTCACCGAGACTTTCTTTCGAAAAAGGTATTTCCAACAATCTCCCCCTAAAGGAGGTCAGACCATTTTACAAAATCTTAAACCTAGCATACTATGCTTGAGTCTTTGATCTTGTTCTTGTGAATATGCAGATAAGATCTTTGAATTTAGTTTTGAGCATGTTTCTTTCCTTGACCGTTTGAATTCATCACTTGTGATATTCGCCTCCTCGTGAATTCATGTTCCACATACTTATACTTTTATAAATTCTTGAAAGCTTCAGAGTTTGATACAGCGGAAGACTTGACTTTTAGGCTTTCTCGAATTTGTTAAAGTATTAAGTGCATACAGTATAAGCATGTGTTGATGACTTCTTCTGGATTGTACATTGCAATGCCACCTTTTTGTTACGCTGCATAAGATAGTTAGCAACAAAATATATACACAGATGAAATGGCCTTGAACATTTCATTCTAATTCGGTAGCATTTTACCTCTGGTCGTTGAAGACCGTTGGACGATATATAAAATATCGTACTTGTGACAGGTAGATTTAATTAAAAATCTCCTTGACAAGATTTTGCGGGTAAACCTATTCTTTTTATTCGACCGTCCAAAGCTAACTGCGGACATAAAGAGGTGAATCATTTGGATAATGTTATCCGCATGATTTCAAATCCGATCCCTGGAACAAGTTTGATTCATTAAAGAACCGCATCATCGTTGCTTTCCAGTTGTCACGAGCTTATTCATATAGAATCTTGCAAGTTACCTACCAAGTGCTGCTTGATGTTAACACTAGAAGGATTTCCACTCATCACTGTGAACACTATAGAGTGTCACTCTGAGTGTTCTGGCAAGATCACTAAGATATTGCGTATAGGCCTGGAACGTGTTTAAGTTCAGTTAAGAATTAAACCACTGTTGCATTCCTATTATCACAAGCTTGATTCCTAAAGAATCGCACCAGTCACCTACCATGAGCCTTTTGATATTTGCTCAAGAAGGATTTCCATATTCATTGTAAATACTTTCGTATTACTCGGATGTTCAGGCAAGATCATGAAGATTTTGCGTAGGAATCTTAAGATCTTTCTTACTTTTCACATTGTGTGAAGAAGCAAGGAATTATGAAATTGTGTCCTAATGAGATATTTGATTATCTCAAATGGCTCTAGACTCGATCGTGCATTTTGGATTTTAGTGATCGGAGGCTGGAGAGGAGTGCCACCATTTCAATATCAATATATTTGGAGTGAATAAATCAATAGATAATGTGTTGTCTCCGTATGATTAAAACAAATATCTTTTGAAAGACATCTGAGTTAGCTGGGATGGGTTGTGCATTGCATCACTGGGCCCATGGTGTCTATCTTTAATATCGAGCATCATTAAAATGATCTCAATAGCTAATGAGTTGACCCGGTTTCTGCCTAAGGTTATAAGGAGGGCTTTTTTCTTTTCACCCTTTATCATTACAATTCTTTTTCATTCTTCAACCCCTTCGATGCTTACCAATACGTCATAACTAGCACCTTGTTGTGATTGTTCCAGTGCTAACTTAAGTACTTGGTCGACATTCAGCTACTTTCACAATCTTTCTCCATCTTTCCTAACGACTACTATTTCTAGCTGTGGAATGTCCTTGGGAAGATTCCTCCGGTTCTAGAGGAATCATTGGACTTTAACCTATCATATCATCCTTATGTCACCACAATCTTCACCGTCATGAATATAGATGTTTTGGGTAAGTGTATGTCACCATGAAATCCATTTTGATATCCAAATCCATTTTGCTCCCCCTTAACCTATGCCACGATATCCGAAAACATTTCGCATATGTCGGGATGAGCTATCACGTTAAGTCAAATCATTTGTGACTAATCATTTCCCATATTAAATCACATTTTCTCCCCCATATTAAAAATATTAACCCAATCGATGTTTTTAATATCAATTGATTTAATTGCATTTTAAGAAAATTTGGGAAGAAAAATGCAAATCCAATTATCTTCATGATTTTCACAAGCTCCCCCTCAAATTAATAAGGGTGTACTTGAAACGTAAAATAAATACCTTTTAAACACAAGCGTAAGGTATTTATCACGTTCAAAGATCATATATGATAATGTATTCACAAGATTAGCAATTTATGAGGTTGGACCTGATGATGGAGAACATCATATGATAGAATCACATGGTTCTCGTTCACTACGTCTAAAGTTATCTCTTGACACCATGTGTACAATTGATATCATTTTCTTGACACCAATTAGTGACCTTGGAACTTTCGACATCAAAGATTCTGAATGTTGGACAATTGCTCCCCCTCAATTGGTGACCCGTGTTCTATTGATAGAGCTATAGTCGCCGTTTGAGTAGTCGCACCGACGAGTATGTAGATATCAATTGTAAATTGTTGCGGATTATTGAGATGACAACTTCATAAAAACAAGATTTCTCTTGGTTTAACAAATAAATGCACTGACACGTACATATATTTGTGTTAGATTGTGTTATTACGTAAATACAGCCCCTTACATGGTTATAAAATAAACCATGCCCGATAAAATTAATTCCCGTTGTTGAGTCAAAGCTTTCGGGTGAAATGTTTGACTTTAATATGAAAAGCGGGTTACTATCGGAAATAATAGCAAACCATTTTGAGCATGTTTTAAATCATTTAAAATTCTGCTCGAACTTTATTTACAACCCCGTGTCATTATTAAACGACATTTCTAGGATCGTAAATATTATCGATTCCAGAAGACATGCTTTGTTTATCAAAACATTTTGGAACACACAATTTTGAAAGATTTAGAAAACCTTTTGAAAAATTCTTGAAAAATTATGTTCAAAGTTTTATAAACCAATTACTTGAGCTTAAGATGTTGAATATCTTACAAAACGAGCTCAAGTTCGAGAAGTTGTATACTTCCCGTTGTTAAGGATAAGTTACCATCGACGATAAACTTTCCTTTTAACTGAAGAACGAGTCCTAAGTTGATATATACTTAGAAGTCGTTTTCATGAGCTTAAAAAACTTTTGAATGTTTTAACGTAAAGCTCATGACCGAGAAAGGTGAATTTCTCGTTATGAAGAAAAGTTCTCTTATTTAAAATATACACTTTCCTTTATGAGCTTAAAACTTGGAATGTTTTAATACAAGCTCATGACTGAGAAAAATTAATTTCCCGTTACAAGGATAAGTTATCATTGAAGATAAACTTTCCTTTTAACTAAAGAACGAGTCCTAAGTTGATATATACTTAGAAGTCGTTTTCATGAGTTGAAAAACTATTGAATATTTTAAGGTAAAGCTCATGACCGAGAAAGGTGAATTTCTCGTTATGAAGAAAAGTTCTCTTATTTAAAAGATACACTTTCCTTTATGACCTTAAAACTTGGAATGTTTTAATACAAGCTCATGACCGAGAAAAATTAATTTCCCGTTACAAGGATAAGTTATCATTAAAGATAAGCTTTCCTAAATATGAAGTCCGAGTTACAGTCTGATATTTAACTGCAAGTCATTGTGCATGAGCTTAAAAACTTCGAACGTTTTTAATATTAGCTCATGCCTGAGAAAAATTAATTTCTCGTTGTAAGGATAAGTTTATCATCGGCGATAAACTTTCCTTTCTTTGATGTCCGAGGAATAATCTGAAATATAATTATACGCTAGTTACACGAGCTTAAAAACCTTTGAATAGTTTTTATGTAAACTCGTGTCCGAGAAAAAATTAATTTCTCGTTAATGAGGATAAGTTTATCATCGGCGATAATTCTTTGAAGCTCGGGTTACAATATGTCATTTGACTGCAAACCGTTGTGCATGACCTTAAAAACTTCGAATGTTTTTAATATAAGCTCATGCCTGGAAAAATTAATTTCTCATTGTGAGGATAAGTTTATCATCAGCGATAAACTTTCCTTTATTTGAAGATCGGGTCATCGTCTGATATTTAACGATGAGCCATGTACACGAGCTTAAAACCTTGGAATAGTTTTAATTTTAACTCGTGTCCGAGAAAATTTAATTTCCCGTTTGCGAGGATAAGTTTATCATCGGCAATAAACTTTCCTTTACTTGAAGAACGGGTCATAGACTGTGATTTGACTATGAGCCATATACACGAGCTTAAAACCTTTGAATTGTTTTAATATAAGCTGGTGTCCGAGAAAATTTAATTTCTCGTTGTGAGGATAAGTTTATCGTCGGTGATAAAATTTCCTTTCTTTGATGAACGGGTCATAGACTGTGATTTGACTATGAACCATTTACACGACCTTAACTGCAAATCCCCTGAGACACTTGTTTCTCTGATTTCTGCTTCTTCAGTAACCAAACTCTGAGAGTATCCTTAGTTGAACAGTATATAAAGCTTGGACCGGTTTGTTTTAGTTTATCCTTGACTTTGGTACATGCATTCTCAGTTAGAGTTTGTATACCTTTATATGGGTTAGCGGTATCTATCTTAGAACCATGTGGGGATTCACAGTTTTCTTTTCTTGTGCCAGAGGTGACCTGAGGAGATGATTCACTTGTCTTAGCTGGCAAACGTTTCCTTTCATATAAAACCTTAAGTTCATGCTTAAGTGATGTCTCATCCTTTTCATCTCCTCCCTAGTAGTCTTAGTAGAATTGGAGATTATCCTAGTTAAAGGACACTCGGTTCCTACAAGAGTGAAAGTTCTACCAGTGGGGCGCCAAACTTTACCAATGGGTTTGATTTTAGCTAACCACTGGGAGTTAATTTTAGCATGGGGGTTCACCTCATGGAGGAATTTATTGATACAAGAGTCATGATTTGCCTTAAAGACACATTTCCTACATATTTTACAAGTATCATATTTAATGTCTGAGTAAGATCTAAAATTCCTAGATGATTGATTGATTCTCCTAGGATATGACATGCTACAGTTAGCAGTGTTGGGTAAACTAGAAGGCATCTGACTAGGTTTGAAATTCCTATCTCTTACTTGTGTCTTTTGCTTAGCTTCCCTGAGACCAAATTGTTAGCCTCAAAATACTGAGCCAAACAAGAATGCTCGGTCATATGTTTATTATGTATCGTATTTTAGAACGTTGTAATATGTAGTATATTAGTCGTGTTATACGGGCTTAACTTTAGGCTAAAGTTCATTAATAAGTAACTAAAGCCCAAAAGGAAAGCCCGGCCCAAACTATATAGTCCATAAAGAAGCCCGCATGTGGGTGGACTATATATACTACCCTCCTAGCATGTTAGGAGGGTTGGTGATTCATTTTCTTCTTAATCTAATAGGTCACAAATTCGCACACTTCTCTCTCTTTTCTCTCTCTAGTTTCTCTCTCTAAAATTCATCTCATTTCTTCCTTTCTTTCTTTAATTCGTGTATTACAATCATCATATATTAGGGAAAACACAAATTTATGATGAATGTCATTTTAACTAGTTCGAGATGTGTTCTTTGGACTATGTCTAGGAAGACTAGAGGTAATCATGTGATTAGGTATTGCAAAAGTTGTTTTAGTCAAGTTGGCCCTAGTTGGAGGAGTGGCTGGTCTAGAAAGATGAACCATATCAACTTGGGAGGCAAATCGCGGCCTCGAGGATTTTGGTCGCTCGGATCTAAATGCAGTCGGTTGTCTAAAAGACTGAATTTGAGGCGGTTTCCCCAAGATTGATGGTTTTTCAAGCTTAGTCTCCACACTAGTTCCTTTAGTTTTCCTTAATTCATTTCTCAAAGCAGCTATAGCAAAAAACCTTTTCCTGAACCTGAGCCTTTAAAGTCTCATTCTCTTTGAGCAATTTATCTTGGGATGCCAATTTAGATTCTAGAAACTTAATTTGTTTCAAAAGATTATCCTTTTCAGCTTTAGAATCTAGAACTTTTTGATCCAATTTTCTTTCAAGAACAACGTTTGACTTTTCAAGTTTTTCAAAATATATTTCAAATTTGTTCGTTTTCTTCGAAAATTCAAGTTTGGCATCCTCAAGATCTTTTAATTGCTGAGCTACGATTGTTTTGAGCTCTTTAATCTTGGAATCAGAAGTAGTTAATGAAACAGTCATAAGGTAATTATCATGATTTTAGCATTTTGAACACTTTCTCCCCCATTATGACGCACATCGGATGAATAGGAAATGGTATCGCTATCACTCTTTTCTATCCCAAGTTTTTCATAATTAGGTTCGAAATGCTCAACATGCGGCATTTCATCAGCAGATACATCATATACAACATTACATTGTAGCATGTTTGTAGGCTCTTCGTCATAAACAGGCATGGTGTCATCATAAGAGATGTCTGTAACATTCCCCGACGTGTTGCTGATTTCATGCTTAATGGTTGATTCCATGCCTTTGCACTCTTTAGCACCCTCTAGTGCGTAAATCGTATGACCATTTTCCTCTTGCATCGTAGATTCTTGCATTCCATTATCATACGCTTGCTGAAGTTGAGATCTTTCATAAATCGAAGACGAGACCGATGTCATGAGTTTCAATAGTGTACCACAGAAATCTTGAAGCTCGATATGTGTGTCTCGAAGAAATGACTGGCAAATCACTAAACTTTCAGACTTGAAAATATTGAAAGGGAGGAAAGGCGTGAGTTGTGTCACGAGAGCCCTATATGCAAGTGTCGATGCAGAGTGATTAAATTCTTCATTATGGAGGTTTTCTGCTAGTTGGTTCAAGTTGAAGAACATCAATTCGTGAATATATGACGATCGTGACCAAAGAGTGTCACAAATTCGCTCCCTCCTTGAAGCCATGAAAGATTCATTAGATGATATTGTATAACACCCCCAACAAATGCTATGCGCAGCGGAACTACAACATTTGGGTGCTACGTAGTTATCATCACACATAAGCTATATTAAACGACTCAAAGAGACGTAAAAGTTTAAACATAAATTTAAACATTATTAAAATCATATAAGTCTACAGTTTTCCAAATCCCAAGATAATACTAAACAGATTTTGCATTAGATCCCCACTAAATCTCAACCCAAAAGTACATTTTTGTTCACATGACATAATATAAAATGTTTAAGTGCTAAAAGGGAGGAAAACAAAGTAGACCGCCAAGCCACAACAACTTCCATCCTTTCATGCTCCGCTGCTATCAATCTTGGTTACCTGAAACACATGCTTAAAACTGTCAACACAAAGGTTGAGCGAATCTATAGGTTTATCAAATAATAAGTTGAACATAAGTATTAAAAACCAATCATGATCATTCAATAGCATTGTCGTACTCACAATCTATTATTCAAGGATATTATCTTTAGCAATAGCTAATAATTGTGTTTAAGCTCGTGACACTAATCTGTTAACTCAATCACCCGCGCAACATTAACCGGCATGATTAAGATGAAACCAATGCCCCTTCTAAAGGCATCAGTTGCAATTATACCTTATTTCTTATCACAAGTTATCCGTCCGCAGAGGGTACTCAACGTACTAGCTCTCATCTCGGATAGGGTCGTCAACCCCATAGTACTATCAATTGTATAAGCGGCTATCTCCAACCCACACAAGGGAAAGACAATAGTTAATAGTTCACGAATTTAGGGACTTTTGCAACTAGGTACTCAACACAATTCAAGGCAACATTCGGGTCCAACAATCATTCATGACTTATGTTCATTTTCATTTAAATTAGCATGTATCCCCTCGCGGGTAAAAACATTTGAAATAAGTAAAGAGAGAGGCTATAGACTCACCTTAGGTAGTAGTGGTAGTATTAGTAACTACGGCGTAAACGAAGTCGATCACCGACGATGAGGATGCCCCGGGAAATCAAATACAACACCTAACGAATAAACACGTAATGAATCAACACATTCAAGTACCTTCAAGTACTGTATGTACATAATTAAGAACACTCAAGGTTCATATAAACTCACACCAAAAATCCATACAAGTGATATTTACTAGACACGTCCACTTTTATACTTTATTAAAACTATTGCGCATTTTACAATTCTGCCGGTACATACCAAATGTACGGGCTGTTTTCCTATACTTAGACATTACCAAAAATTACGAGAAAATTTGTAAAAATCCTTTACAACCTGTATAAAGCCCATATTAAATTTCATAAAAAGGCCTCACTCCTAAGACCTACTGCTCGTCACATCTTTAGACTTTAAAAACCGGACTGTTTTGCACCCTCGACTTGTAAAACCATTTTGACTTCCTTAACCAAAATCATTTACAAAAAAGACACTTGATTATGAAAATAGACTCAAAATTCTAAGTTTATACCCTGAGAAAAGCCCCTAATCATTTTTAAAACTCAACTTATAGTCCCCGAGATTTGACCAAAAATCGAACATAATTTCGGATTATGTCGACTTTCATCTCCCGGTACACGCAAATTCAATCTAGCGTAACTTTTGACTCGTTTGGAGTCGTAAGCTCTACCTTATACCAAAAGGAAGATAGAAAGAAGCTATACAACAATATCCTATCTTCTCAACCTGTACTTAGACTTAAAACTACAAAAAATACCCCTAAAGTTTCTGATCTAAAATACCCTTTTCAAAATTAAATCAAAACATCATTTCGACCCATTTCAATCATTTCTATACCCCTAATAACAACTAATAATCATCCTAAACCAACCCTATCATACCTAATCACTTGTATGAACAATCACTAAGAAAACCTATTTCAAGAACTAGACATGCAATGTAATTAAACAATTTAAAAATGATAAAAACATGGATATAAACACATACCCATAACCAATCAAGGTCAAAATCAAAGAAACCAAACACCCCCAATTGGGCCGTGGGTTTGGAGAAGCAAGAACACCAAGAAAAATTAATCCCAAGCTTGTTTAAATAGTTTCTTTCAATCCTAAACACAAATTAAAAACATAAAATGAGAAACATTAGATCAAAACCCACTTGTTCATATGAATAATTTTTTGGAAAATTAAAGATGTTGCATGTTGGATATTATTGGTGGGATTTACTTATCTTGATGATATAAACATGGGAAATTGATTAGATTTTCCAAAAATCAAATTTTTGGTGGTGGATTGGTGATGGTGGTGTTGGCCGTGGGTTTGAGAGTAGAAAGAGGGGAAGAGAGAAATTTTTGAAGTGTTAAAATGGGGTGTGTGTGTTTGTTTGTTTATTTTGTAAGGTTAGGGGGGACCAAAATGCAATTATGGCTTATTTTTGGCCTTAAATGGCAAACAAGTATTTAAAGAGCGGGATTATGACTAGTAGTCGATTTTAAAATTTTACGGGAGTCGGGTTTAGTCCCGGCTACCTCAAAATAACTTTAAATGGTTCAAACGCACACAAAACGATTATACATATGGTTCCGACTCGACTTAACACGTAATAAAAATAAAAATCTCGAAAAACACAAATATCGATCAATCGATAATAAAATGTAAGTTTTGGGCATCCGTCGGTATCGTAGTCGTTATCGGTTCTTCTTAAATCGTCAAACGTTAAAATTACGACCTTAAACGTTGGTTTCAACTTAAACCGTCAAATATATAGCAAACAAAATTTCTTAAAAATTTCAAAAATATTCGTAAAATATGATTAAATAAATAACGTTGGGCTCGGGATATCACATCCTCAAGTGAGTCGCAACTTAACAGAGATGCTCATACTGAACAGCTTTTGAGACATTAACTTAGCATCATACGGCACTTTCACGGGTATCACATCCTCCCCTCCTTAAGGGAGCGACGTCCCGGCGCTCTCCGGTTCTTATACTCGCATTTCGTACTACTAGAAAGATGAGGGTACTTCTTACTAAAGAGGTATTCACGTTCCAATGTGGACTTCGGTTCACGTCTCGGGTTCCATCACACCTTCACAATGAGTGTTATACCTTGCTTCAATCTCTTAACATCTCGATCTATGGTCTCCACTTCAATTTCCCAATTTCTTCCTACGGTTATCAACACATCTCTTCTCACAGCTTCTCGTGGTCAACAAGTGATTCTTAATCTACACCATTTCTTCCGTAGCCTCCCAAATAATTTCAAGTCCATTCAACTGACTTTTTCGTACTTCATTCTATCCAACTGGCGATTCACATTTTCATCAACATATTTCTTCAAATGTTGCATCTTCATTGTTAACTTGGTAAATGTCGTTGTACAAAGGTACTACCAACGACAAGTGTCGATCTCAACAACTATCAAAATCAATCACACACTTTCGGAGCATGTCTTCCAACGTTCAAATCGTCCTTTCACTTGGTTCATCGTCTCATAAAAATAATAGTTACTCACAAGGAAATCGCACGGGTCACACATAACCCTATCGAAAACGTTTAGAAAATAAAAGACGAAGAAATCAATACTGGTCGTACAAAATCACCTTATTGCAATATTATGCACATACAAACCTAGTTCCTCAAAAACGAATTCATCGATACAAAATCATTAGACGTATACATAACTCTCTCGAAGACATCACAACCCAATCAAACACAAAGGCCATTATGAAACACATACAACCACATCACAACATGTTTGCAAAAATAGCCAAACCATGACAAGTTAATCAGTTCAATTAAGTTAACTCATGTTGGCTAATCAGCCAGGCTATGATAAAATAAGAAACATTGACATGATTCTTGGATGAGTCCAATCAAAAGGAAATTACAAGTTTAAGAAGGTTCACAGGCTTGCTAGCTATGGATGCATATCCAAAGAGAAATAAAATACAAACATATGCCATCGTAGGGTGCTCACACACGGATCCATACCTAAAAATAAATAAATAAATATATATATATATATATATATATATATATATATATATATATATATATATATATATATATATATATATATATATATATATATATATATATATATATATATATATATATATATATATATATAATACAAGAACACCGTCTTACTTCCGTCCCAAACGTGGTCAAAATCTCAATAAGCATCATCGTTCATAGTTAAAAAAAATAATATATTACATGGCACGTGTTCTCCATGATCGGACTTCATTGGACAATGTCGTCTCAAGTTCTCACAACTTACGATCACTCGACCAGATCACTTACCATATAAATACATAAGCGGCAAGGGTTCACCATAAAAACATCAACTATGTTTATCCGTCGTTCAACCATCGATAATCAAGGATGGTTGAGTTAAGCAAAGAGGATTCCACACTTAAATAAACGAAGACGGCAATGGAATTATCTTCCAACTACCGATGCACAGTTGGTAAACTTCAACAGTTTATCGTGTGTTGTTAAACATATCAAAAGAACGAGAAAAGAAAATAAATAAGGTACGATACGTTTGATGTAGGAGAAGTCGTCGTCATTCCCCTCAGAGTCACTCGAACTATGATTTCCTCTACATTGGCAGTCTTCTATTTTTGTTAAAATTCCTTCTCAGTGTCGGTACGAGTCCCTTTGGTATTTCATCAACACCCTCGTGATTCCGATGAAATTCGCACGTTACACACACACATAAAAACATTTTCCAAAATTACTCGGCCATAGTGACTTACTAAGTCAACGCCAAACAAAAAGAAAAGATTTCAAGGAACACAAGAAATTTCAAAAATTTCTTTAGGAATCAAAGAAAATACGATTACTTGCATAAGATCATTTTAAAAATGTTCTCCTCCAAACATCTATCAAAAACACTACCGGTTTTAAAGATGACCAATTGATTTGAAACTACATTGCCCTTCCAAAACTATGCATAACTAGCTAGATCATGCATACTTGAGGACCAAGCAACGACAATTAACAAAACAGGACTCTTCCCGAATTATGCATAGTTAGCTAAGCTGTGCATAATTGGGGATCGAGTGACGACACAAACATTATTATTACATACCAAATATGACTACGAAAGTTTTCGACCGAATCTTCAAAATAATTAAATCATTTGAAATGAGAAAATATTATTACCATCGTTTCAAGAAAATGCATCAAACATTTTTTTTTATTTTTTTTTTCCATTTTGAAAACATACTATTACTTTTCCTTTTTATGAGGAAAATAAATAGATAATTAAATAAATAAATCGACACCATTTACATTTGGTTAAACAAAACATTTCACACACTCATACATACTTTCAAAATAGACTATTCACCAAATAATGGTAAGGTGGTTCATGATTAAAGATCATTGCAAGCACGAAAAGTAATAAAATCAAAAATCAATGAGATCGAACTAGGTAAACTAGCAATATAATTGCCAACTGAAATTAACTACATTAGAAATGAAGATACTTTGAAGATATGACAAGAGTTTTAGAATAATCAACGGCAATCTACGAATACATAGAGTAAAAATTGAATATCAACACAAGCGTCAAAAATAAAACAACGATCATAATTCCCATCGTCTCAAGTTGCACACACATTCCACCAAGGGTATACGGGGAGAGGAGAATAATCACTTGGTCGAATAGAAACAATTTCACCAGGAAGGTCGAGTTCTTTCACCTCTACAATTTGGTAAAGCGGCTTCGCCTCCTCGCTTTTGTTCAATATAAATAAATAACCAATTTAATGAAGATTTATAGCATCATTCAAGTAAATACAAAATTTTAGGTTCCATTAAACGAAAGAAGAAAAGTTACGGCGTCCATGAAGAGGACAAAAATACACCGGGTGACATACCCATATTTTCAAGTAATAGCGAAGTAGTACTTTAAAAATAAGTAACGGTTTCATACCATAGACAATATTAAAATAAACAATCACATGACTATCAAGTTCAGATATAGACTCGCAAAGTCGAAGGAGAGATGTCGTACGATCGAACCATCGTGACTAAAAACATATATATACGTCTTAAGAAAATAATACAAGTATGCGTGTGTTGGGTGCTCCATTTGCGTATTCTAATTAGTGTTACCTTGTACATTGTAAAACCGAACATTTGTATATTTAAATTTGTGTTACACCATTAAAGAATTTATACCTTTCATTTTTCAATATTCACAAAGTTTTTATTTCTAGCAAAATTTCAATCTCTAGGAAATTACTAACATTTAGTAGGTGCGGTGACTCGGTCATCATAATCGACAAAATCATTAAGTTTGAAAGTCTCGCTACTTGTGTCAAAATGTCATTAATGTTCATATCTTATGTACCCAAAACGTACATAGTAAGAATTTTCAAAGTTTTACGTTATTATTATTACGACTTACCTTACCACATATATACACGTATCCATCATGACTCAAACTAGTCCAATTAACTCTTAAAATCAACCTTTGACTTTTTATTATACACATGTCTTCCTTAGAATTTATATGCTATATTTTATTCATGCGACTCGAGTCAGGCGTCAAAGACGTTTCACGTAGTATTATCTCGGATAAATTACTGATTTTAGTCGAGACTTGAATCTCAAAAATAATAATAATATAATAATATAATAATTAATCAGAAATGCTTATTTCAATAATTCTAAACTATAGAAAATTCAACTTTTAATCCTTAGCCCATTATCAAATGGTTTTTAACATTAACACATCTCGCAGCGGAATAAAACAAAAGATTTTTCAAACGATTTTAAACAAGCATCATCGAATTATGCATAGTGATTCTCTATAACGACAATTAAATAACAAATGATTTCCAATGACTTTCCATCAATGTTTAAAAATTTATTTCAAGCGTTAGAATTTGTCACTTATAGTGTATATTCCGATTTTATCCCAGTTTATTCACTACAACAAGTAACGTGTTCTAGTTTACACCAATGCATACGTAAACATAACCTTATGTTTAAAATAAAACCAATTGTACAAAGTTTTTAGCTCCAAAATACATGACCAATTCTTCTACTCATGTTTTATATTACAAGATACGCCAAAAGTTTGCTACATTGACCCGAAAATTAATTCACACTAAATCCAAGTTACATATACTCAACAGTCATATCGTAAATTTTATTATAAACTCCTTTTTCAAATTATATTAAACAAATTCTTAACAAATCCATCACTAGCTTCTAGTATCAAATTATTAATATAAAAAAACAAGGATTTTACGAGTAATATAAATTACTTATTATGATATACCAACCAAGGTTGAAGGAAAAAAAATAATTTCACTTTGTCCATTTCTTCTCTACACTTATTTTTACTTGTTACAAGACACATCATAAGTCATTTTTATCCAAAAGTTTCATCCGCCAAGTATTAAATATGTAAAACACTTTATGTTTAAACCATTCAATCAACAAAGTTTAGTGCTTACTTAACTCACACAAATGCTGGACCTTGTCATATATACTATCAAATTTAAAATAATAAGACAACAAGAACAAAATGAAATAAACGATGCAAGAATACGTATGTCAACTAAGTGTTGTTATCGGCCTCGGATGAGTCTCGAAATCATACCCCACAAAATAAACACAAACCAACCAAACTTCAAGTTATCACGCTTGATCACAACGCTAGTCTATTTTTAAAATGCATATTTAAGTTCAAACATGATGATAAAAACGATTAAATGGCGATACACCCCAACCACGTTTCATAATATACACACATGATTCGCCGCCACGATGTACGCATCGTTGATTATACTTTGGTTATGTTATAGTTACGCCAACCAATATATCAAACCCATAAGAAATAAAGGAAATACAGTAATACGATAGTAATTTACGTTCCAAAAAGAAGATGTCCCAAAATGACACATCACGGTGCGATAACGACAATCGAGATCACTTTAGTCAATATACAATATGTTACGAAGAATTATTTACGTATCTAGAGTATCAAACGAGGTTCATATTCGGTTATCCGAACAATAAATTAATTATCAAGATTGATAATTGGCGGTGAGGCTGAATTCTCAACAAAACCGCATTTTAAATGTACGATAATCACCCAAGGACCATTGCTTCGCGTGCAATGCCTTTAAATACCATAGTATATACATACTTATACATACACTCATTCCTGCATACACGTAGGATTACAACGCAGTGTTGCCATGTAATGCAATGTAGCCCGTTATGCCAAATACATGCAACATATAAGATAATCTTACGAGAATTTGTAAATTACGATAATAAGTACTCAGCGTACACAACAATATATCTTAATATATATCATAGTATTTACTTACTAAATACTAGGGAATTCATATAAGTTTGAGGGATACATCTAAAATACAAAGCAATGCTAAAGAAATCTTACCGGAGCCATGCAGGATAGTTGTGTGCATGGACAATTTCTTACGACACCAAAAGTTATAGTTTAGAATTTTTTAAAATGACCTAGTTCTCTATAACTCATGGCTCTGATTACCAATCCCCCCCAACAAATGCTATGCGCAGCGGAACTACAACATTTGGGTGCTACGTAGTTATCATCACACATAAGCTATATTAAACGACTCAAAGAGACGTAAAAGTTTAAACATAAATTTAAACATTATTAAAATGTTTAAGTGCTAAAAGGGAGGAAAACAAAGTAGACCGCCAAGCCACAACAACTTCCATCCTCGCATGCTCCGCTGCTATCAATCTTGGTTATCTGAAACACATGCTTAAAACTGTCAACACAAAGGTTGAGCGAATCTATAGGCTTATCAAATCATAAGTTGAACATAAGTATTAAAAACCAATCATGATCATTCAATAGCATTGTCGTACTCACAATCTATTATTCAAGGATATTATCTTTAGCAATAGCTAATAATTGTGTTTAAGCTCGTGACACTAATCCGTTAACTCAATCACCCGCGCCACATTGACCGACATGATTAAGATGAAACCAGTGCCCCTTCTAAAGGCATCAGTTGCAATTATACCTTATTTCTTATCACAAGTTATCCGTCCGCAGAGGGTACTCAACGTACTAGCTCTCGTCTCGGATAGGATCGTCAACCCCATAGTACTAGCAATTGTATAAGCAGCTATCTCCAACCCACACAAGGGCAAGACAATAGTTAATAGTTCACGAATTTAGGGACTTTTTCAGCTAGGTACTCAACACAATTCAAGGCAACATTCGGGTCCAACAATCATTCATGACTTATGTTCATTTTCATTTAAATTAGCATGTATCCCCTCGCGGGTAAAAACATTTGAAATAAGTAAAGAGCGAGGCTATAGACTCACCTTAGTTAGTAGTGGTAGTATTAGTAACTACGGCGTAAACGAAGTCGATCACCGACGATGAGGATGCCCCGGGAAATCAAATACAACACCTAACGAATAAACACGTAATGAATCAACACATTCAAGTACCTTCAAGTACTGTATGTACATGATTAAGAACACTCAAGGTTCATATAAACTCACGCCAAAAATCCATACAAGTGATATTTACTAGACACGTCCACTTTTATACTTTATTAAAACTATTGCGCATTTTACAATTCTGCCGGTACATACCAAATGTACGGGCTGTTTTCCTATACTTAGACATCACCAAAAATTACGAGAAAATTTGTAAAAATCCTTTACAACCTGTATAAAGCCCATATTAAATTTCATACAAAGAACTCACTCCTAAGACCTACTGCTCGTCACATCTTTAGACTTTAAAAACCGGACTGTTTTGCACCCTCGACTTGTAAAACCATTTTGACTTCCTTAACCAAAACCATTTACAAAAAAGACACTTGATTATAAAAATAGACTCAAAATGCTAAGTTTATACCCTTAGAACAGCCCCCAATCATTTTTAAAACTCAACTTATAGTCCCCGAGATTTGACCAAAAATCGAACATAATTTCGGGTTATGTCGACTTTCATCTCCCGGTACACGAAAATTCAATCTAGCGTAACTTTTGACTCGTTTGGATTCGTAAGCTCTACCTTATACCAAAACGAAGCTAGAAAGAAGCTATACAACAATATCCTATCTTCTAAACCTGTACTTAGACTTAAAACCACGAAAAATACCCCTAAAGTTTCTGATCTAAAATACCCTTTCCAAAATCACATCAAAACATCATTTCGACCCATTTTAATCATTCCTATACCCCTTATAACAACTAATAATCATCCTAAACCAACCCTATTATACCTAATCACTTGTATGAACAATCACTAAGAAAACCCATTTCAAGAACTAGACATTGAATGTAATTAAACAATTTAAAAATGATAAAAACATGGATATAAACACATACCCATAACTAATCAAGGTCAAAATCAAAGAAACCAAACACCCCCAATTGGGCCGTGGGTTTGGAGAAGCAAGAACACCAAGAAAAATTAATCCCAAGCTTGTTTAAATGGTTTCCTTCAATCCTAAACACAAATTAAAAACATAAAATGAGAAAAATTAGATCAAAACCCACTTGTTCATATGAATAATTTTTTGGAAAATTAAAGATGTTTCATGTTGGATATTATTGGTGGGATTTACTTATCTTGATGATATAAACATGGGACAGTGATTAGATTTTCCAAAAATCAAATTTTTGGTGGTGGATTGGTGATGGTGGTGTTGGCCGTGGGTTTGAGAGAAGAAAGAGGGGAAGAGAGAAATTTTTGAAGTGTTAAAATGGGGTGTGTGTGTGTTTGTTTGTTTATTTTGTAAGGTTAGGAGGGACCAAAATACAATTATGGCTTTATTTTGGCCTTAAATAGCAAACAAGTATTTAAAGAGCGGGATTATGACTAGTAGTCGATTTTAAAATTTTACGGGAGTCGGGTTTAGCCCCGGCTACCTCAAAATACCTTTAAATGGTTCAAATGCACACAAAACGATTATACATATGGTTCCGACTCGACTTAACACGTAATAAAAATAAAAATCTCGAAAAACTCAAATATCGATCAATCGATAACAAAATATAAGTTTTGGGCATCCGTCGGTATCGTAGTCGTTATCGGTTCTTCTTAAATCGTCAAACGTTAAAATTACGACCTTAAACGTTGGTTTCAACTTAAACCGTCAAATATATAGCAAACGAAATTTCTTAAAAATTTCAAAAATATTCGTAAAATAGGATTAAATAAATAACGTTGGGCTCGGGATATCACATCCTCAAGTGAGTCACAACTTAAAAGAGATGCTCATACTGAACAGCTCTTGAGACAATAACTTAGCATCATACGTCACTTTCACGGGTATCACATATTGAAGCATTCGAAATGAAGTTATACCACTTTCTCTATAGTTGTATTGCATTTGAGGCAATTATTCCTCTTGAAACGTCGAATTTAATGATTCTATTGAATTTCGATGAAAATTTCTCGGATCCTTGTTTGGTAATATATCCTTTTCTCGTCTCAAAAATTTCTTGTTCGGTTCAAACGTTGATAAAACAAACCCGAGACTAAGAGATCCAACTATATCAACAATATAAAATGATGATAAAACATGGCTCTATCAAGAATGTTAACTACACGTGGCAAAACTATCAGATAATAATACCCGAGATTGTTGATAAACCCGAACCCACTAAAAAATATCAGATATAAAGAGTTGGTACAAGACGGTGTGAACTACACGCGGCTTGGCCAAATATGTTGATACCCGAACAAATCTTTAACACCAATGAACAATTTAGTAGTATGTTAGCCCATAAATCCAATAATAACCCGTTTGGTTTGTAAATCAGATATCCAATAACCGGATATAACTAAAAATAGCCCAATCACTTTTGTGCTATACACGTTAGCCCAATATTCTGATATGAAGATATAGACCCAGTCAAAGTCAAAGAGAACATACGTAATCCTTGCACGTGGCTTCCCAAACGTGAAAATCGTATTAATATATAGCAACAATTAACCTTACCCAACTTCATTTCAAATGCCCCCAAGTCTGATGTTCATAAAACGCAGCCACCAACATACACAAAAAAATACTCAGCCCTATTTTCTTTATCTCCACCGAGTCACCCAAATCCACTCAATCACAATCTCTGTCATCTACCAAAACCAAATACCACCTTCATCTATAAATACAAATCAAACCAAAGCCATCAAACCATTTAATATGCTTTAGTCAAATATTTGATTTAGCAACGAGGTGCGCAAACCTAAGGATATTGACTTTAAGATCGATTCAGGTCTCGGGTAAGTACTGACTTATTATGTTTTATGTGTGAGGTCGAAAGAAATGATGTGTAAATCTTTACACTGATCGATTCAGGTCTCGGGTGTTGTGTTCGAGTCCAGTCTGTGTGTTTGTGTTTTTAGGTGAGTTTTGAGATCGAGTGAAGTTGATTTATGGTTGAATCGAGGCTGTTGGTGAGTCGAGTCTTGTGAGTCGAGGGTCGACTGTGATATGTTGTTAGTCTTGTCGAGTCATGTGTGATATGTTGTGTGAGTCGAGGGTCGAGTCTTGTGTTCAGGGTCTTGTTTTGTTTTTAGAGTCTTGTGTGTTGAGTCGAATACCAAAAATTTGTTGTATGGTTCGATTCCAGATAGTTGAGCACGAGTCTGGACAGTTTAGGTGTTGGTGGTTGTTTAAGTCGAGTCAAGGTAGTGGGCGAGTCGAGAGGCTGTTGGTGTAATCTGTTGAGAAAGGTTTGTGGCGAAAATGAGTCGAGGTTGGTTTCTTTCGAGTCTTTTGTGTCGAGTGAGTCCGAGTGTGTTGGTGTTACACCATCGCAATAACACAAACAAATGAAGTTGTCGCAATATGCAAAAAGTTATTATCGCGATATTGAAACCAATGAGCTGTCGGAATGAGCTGTCGGAATATTGGTCGGAATGTCTAATCACAATACCTATCGGAATACGTATCTGAATATGTGTCGGAATAAGTATCGGAATATATATCGGAATATTCAAACCAATTAGCTGTCGAAATAAGTATCAGAATATTGATCTGAATAAGTATCTGAATATTGATCTGAATAAATATCGGAATATTGATCTGAATAAGTATCAGAATATTGATCTGAATACCAAAACCCTTATCTATCACAATGTGAAAAAAAGTTATACATCAGAATATGGAAAGCAATTTAAAAAACCCTTTTCCGACAGGTGTACTTCCAAAAAGTCAATCTTTAACAAGAAATCGATTCGACAGACATATACCAAAAAAATACCACGCAAACCAAACTTTTTGTGATTTCTACCAAAAAAATTAAACCAAATCACAACCACAACTATGTAGTTGATTTTACAAACTTAAACCACAAAAACGCAAAAATAATCAAGATTTGAGCTTGATTAAATCAAAACCCACAAAAATCAATCAAGACAAACACACGAACAACCAATCAAACCATGGCTCTTGATACCAGTTGTAGGTCCTCGATTTATTATGATTGTTAATGTGTTGTGATGAAAAAAAAGAGAGAGGGAGAGATGAAGAACTAGAGAGAGAAAGTTAGAGAGAGAAAGGAGAGGATTAGAGAAAAGATGAATGATTAATCAAAAATGAGAATCAACAACCCCTCCTAACATGTTAGAAGGGGGTATATATAGCCCACCGTACATGTGGGCTTTATGGGTTATATTGTTACATAGTTAGATCACGAGCCCATACTACGTATATATCGTTGGAGTGACCGATCCTTTCTAAATACGTAAAAACGTATTTCCAACAATCTCCCACTAAGGGAGGTCAAGTTACAATGTCCTAAGTAGTCTATAGCTCGTGATCTATGCTAACAATGATGTGACCGAGACTTTCTTTGGAAAAACGTATTTCCAACAAGGTGGCCAAGTGAACAACTCTTTGGCACGAACATTGTATATTTTACCTTTAAAGTAGATCTTGAAAGATTCCAAAATGCTATTCTCTACATTGGTTTTGATACACGGACGACTACGAGAAAAGATCGAACCTGTAGCTTCCTCTATATCCAAAACCTGCCCCCATTTATTCCCAATTCTGGAAAAATTGGCATGAGACCAGGCACATACCGGAATCCCTTCCACATCAAGCCATACTATGCGTTCGTTGCTAACAAAATCAGCATCTTCCACCTTAATCTCCTGGAACCAGGATCTCACTCCAGAATGAGATAAAAGGTTGGACCGAGTCTCCTCATTATCCAATTCAATCATAACCCATAGCCCTCCTAAGTATGAAAGGTTTTTTACCTCGAATCCTTCCTTAGCTACAATTGATTTTAAAGGGTTAATTGAGCTAAAGTCTTTTAGTTTACCATTAACATGTCTCGAGAAATCCAAGTCATTACCACACGAATCATCAATCAGAATGACCGGTTCATCAAAACAGAAAACCTATTAGCTGAAATGGTATTGTTAACCGCCTTAACATAAGAAGAATTACGAGCCTGTAGAGCGATAGATGAAGGAATACGTTTAGGAACAAGTTTCGAATACTCAGTATTATGAGCATCATGATGCGCGACAGTAGCCCCGTTGTAAGAGCTACCATTGTATGATGTTTGTGGTTTCTGAGTTCTTTCATATCTAACCTGGTTCGCATACAAGTGATAACGTCCAATCCAAATGGTGCGAAGGTTTTCCACAATTCGCTCTAGGTTAACAACTTTGATAAAACGAACAAATGCAAAACGCTTACCCTCCTTCGAACATTTAAGGGGGATTGTTGGGAATTCAGATTTGACGATAACAAAACCAAAAGTACTTGTAAGTACCGCTAGTGCAATCCAAGTACCGCTAGTGTAATCCATGTACCGCTAGGGTACATCCAAGTACCCCTAGCCTACGCAAGTACCTTTAGTGTTATTGAAGATGTAGAGATCTTAAGAAGATTCTACAGAATGAAGATAAGTATGAAGAATATTGTGAAGATATTCTTTATACTTAGAAGATATACTTGCTTTATTATGTTTACCTCCTTGTAAACCCTAGCACCTCTAGTATATAAAGAGGGGCAGGTCATTCATATTATTCATCCAGCATAGCTAGAACTCCCATGAGAGTAGACTAGCATAGTACACACATGTGTAATAGTTAGGTTTGATTTATTAGCTATAATGAAAACCTTGTTAGAATAGTAATATTGTTTTTCTTATGAGTCCGGTTATTTTGGATACCTTGTATCCAAAGGATACAAGGGGACCAATCCCCACCTTCCATTTAATATTAATCAAAGGCCCAGATTAATTCTTATTTTTTAATTAAAAAAAGCGGAGGGGTATTTTCGTCATTTTACCCCTCCCACCTAACATCACCTACCACTCTCCCACTTCCCAGATCTGACAGTCGGTGTTTTTTTTTTCTTCTTTCTAAAACACACACAAAAACACACACACACATACACATATTCAAATCTTAATCTATCATCAAATACATCAAATTCATCGATAATCACATTCGTAAGTCGATCATCACCTTCATAAAAAAGGTAAAATTCATTCGATTCGTTTTGATTCATCTTTTTTTAGCTTATTCTATGTGAATAAGCTTATTATTCATCTTATTCTTTTATAGCTTATTTGAGAAATTACATGAATTTAACGAATGATAAGGTAACTTATTAGATGATTCATGTGAATAAGCTTATAACTTATCATCATCTTTATTATCATGAATAATAAACTAACTTATTAGCTTATTTTCATAAATTATAAGATTTTATGGCTTAATCTCGTTGAACATATTCAGTATGACCTGTTAGTGAAGTATCATATATAATATACGATATCATATATGTTATAAGCTAAAACATCATATATGATAAAATATATCATATATGATAAAATATATCATATATGATTATGTGCTTGAAAATTGAATTAAATCTTATTTTTTATGGCTTAATCTCGTTGAGGAGATTTAGTATGACATCTTAGTGAAATATCATATATGATATACTATATAATATATGATATAAGCTAAAATATCATATATGATAAGATATATCATATATGATTATGTGCTTGAAAATTGAATTAAATCTTCTTTTTTGTGTAGAGAATGCTGTTTTCAAGGAATATTGAACATTACAAGCATCCAAACGGCCAAGAAGGTTAATGAAGAAGCTCATAAAATTTTAGTTTAAGTTTAAAATGTATTCTTTGTATTTTTCTTGTAATCTCCTAATGGAATTTTGACGTATATAGAGGATTTGTAATACATTGATATCTAGTACAACGTCTTGTTAATATAGTTTAACTTTTTTGGTATTATGTGATGATTGTTTTGATAAATTAGTGATGGTCATTAGAATATGAATCATGTTATCATTTTTTAAACATCAAGTATAGTGTCAAATTCATGATTAAAACAAGGAGTGTTGTGGATTCACTTGTCTAGAAAACAAAAAAGAATATTTTTTTATGAGTATCATATATGATGATGCATTATCATATATGATACTCAAATATTTTTGACAAATTCTACAAAAGGTTTGCTAACTTCATGACTAAAACAAAGAGCCAACTGAATCAATGATTAAACATTTGTTCATAAAATAAAAAAGTAGTTTTTAAGAGCATACAATTGATGATTTAACACTTGTTCAAATAGAATGTAACCAATCATGATTAAAACACTTATTCATTATAAAAAGATACAAGAACAAAAGAGTCTAATCAATTCATAACTAAATCATAACATTCTTATTATTGAAACTACTATTCTTCATTTTCAATCAGTTCTTCTTCATTTTCGACCAAATCACTTTTCTCTTGTAAATCTTCTTTGGCCTCGACGACACCTTCATCTCATCATTACATATATGCGTGCACGTCATCGTGCTTTGCTCCAACCATGTAATTGTCACATCTATATATGCTCGTTGTTGTGTTCAGACAGTCTGCATTAATAAAAAGATGAAAGAACATATTAGGCACCATTTTATCAACGAGTGAATTACCTAGCAGACTATATCAAAATGCGCAATAGGTCAAAACTGTAAAAAAAGATCATGTACAATATCAATGTCTGGTTTTTTATATGACCTGTTAGATATATCATATATGATACATCATATATCATATATGATATATCTATCATATATCACATATCATATAACTATCATGTATGATAAATGAGGTATCATATATGATAGATCCAACATAATAAGCTTACATCAGCAATATAGTTAAAAATGTCTAATAATACAGCTAATTCACGCTAACTTAAGCTTATTCAGAAACATCATATATGATACCCATGTATCATATATGATAAATGATGTATCATATATGATACATCAAGCTTAATTCAGCATATATCAGCTACATAAAAAAATCCTAATAATGCAGCTTATTCAAACGAAAATAAGCTTATTCGTAACTCTCTTATTCACAAAATCTTATAATTCGTTAAAATAAGCTAATAAGCTAGCTTATATTTCAACAAAATAAATCCAAATCATCTAACTCACAAGCTTATTCATAACTTTCATCTAATTCAAAAGCTTATTCAAACAAATAAGCTTATTCACATAAATCACCTAAGAAGTTAGCTTATAAGTAAGAACAATCAATCAAAATAATTCGTTCAAAATAAGCTAATTCAAAGCTTATAATTAACATGATAGTAAATTAATAAGCTTATTCAAAATCAAATAAGCTAAATATAAGAATAGATTTTATACAAACCTGATGATTCAATTCGTGCCTAATCATGAATTCGTATTGATTAATTGATCTAATTAATTGATTTGTGATGGAATCCTGATGATATTCGCGAGGGATTCGTGATTAAAAGCTTCGATCTATCAATTGTAGAGAGAGAAACTAGATCGGGTAGAGAGAGAAACAGAAAGTCGATGTGTGTGTGTGTTTTATGAGAAAGAAGTGAGAAAAATACTTATATAGTGGCGGGTGAAATGACGAAAATACCCTTCCAGTGTAAAATGGAGATTTAATCTCAACCATTAGATGGGAGGGAGATGGAGGGTGGGGATGAGTCCCCTCATATCTTAGATAAGTTTGGTATCCAAATGAATTTAAATCTTTTCTTATTATTATTCCGCCACGTATACAATATTACTATGTCCCTAGATCAAAGGTCTAAACAGCCTAGAGTTCTAAAGATCCTAGTAAGTCTGGTTCCAAATCAGATTTAACAATTGGTATCAGAGCGGGTGGCTCTTGATGTTAGGATGTAACAAGTTTCGTGGGACGAAGAACGAATCAAAATTCCGTCTAGGGTTTCCAAATTCGTATGTTTCTGCACAGCCATATTCAAACGGCGATAACTCAATCGGTAACCATTGGATCGTCACGAAATTCGAACTTGAGGTTCTTTATACGTGTGACAACAATCTCACTGGAGGGATTGTCGATCTGAGTTGTTAAGAAAAAGTTACCGCAGGTCGAAGTAGGCTGCAGAAAAGCTTCTTCAATATTCTGTTTTTATTATTAAAGTTAAATTAGGGTTTCTACAAACCCTAGATTAATTTAAACAGAATGTATATGCTTCCAAAAAGTTGCTGATCTAGGGTTTCTCCCAACAAACCCTAGATAATTCGTTTGTGAATCATTGATGTTGCTGCTGTTACTTGGTGATGCTGCAGGAGGCAGCAGGTGCTTGCTCGTGGTGTACTAGCTTTGGTGAGTTGGTTCTCTAACCAACGATGAACCCTAGTATGATCAGTGAACATATGATTGTTACTGAATAATTCTTTCATATGGAGTCAGTCACAACACATAATGACTTTTGGCAGATTATTAGGGTTGGCATAAACCCTAGAGCATAGGTGCGGGAAAACTGCAGGTCGTGTGATTGACAAGGACATGGAAGATCGATCAGCAGCACGATAGAGATGATTCTTAGTTGCTGTGATTCTAAGAGATTCGAAGAATGTCACTTGAAGAAAGTGATATATGGCTGTTATAAATGGAGTATATTCGCTTTTCTCTAATTTTTTCGTATATATATGAAGCACAGAAAAGGAATGTCATCCTAGGTACATACATACAAAGATGAACAAAGGACACTTCGTCTTTTTATTTGATTGTTATAAGAATTATGCTTTCTGGTGCGAGAGAAAAAGGAAGTGAGGATCACAGACTGTTTCAAAACAAAGGTATCTATTTTTTTAAATGTGTATTTATGTGGATACTGCCTTTATGGGGTATGCAAAATAAGTGACGAGATTCATGGGTACCATAGTCCAACGTGTGATAAATCTTATGTGAATTATGGAACAGATCTTATGGTTATGTGGGATTTATTTTTGGACGTGGTTCAAATTGTTCCTAATTTTGTGGAAGATAGACGTGGGAAGCCTTCAATATTTACATGATATATGCTAATTTTTAGGGGAAGACTTCTTGACTAATCTATGGTTATCTACGTTTGATATCATTTATATATTGAATGCATGAATATATTCCTAGTCTTTAGGGATTATATTTTACTCATATATAAGATTGATGATTGATGATGTTACATATGGGCCTTCATCAAAAGATCATATACTGTGTTAAATAATAGACGCTAAGTATTGGGCTTAGAACATATTTGAAGTACCACCCATAAATGAAACAGCTACAGCAACAAAGGTGTGATAGCTGGAGTGTCACTAACTATATTGGAGCATATGATACTTCGAATTAGCAACAGTTCTGCGACAGAAAAAGGCGTCGCGAATACCTATGGGAGAAGGATAAAGCTGTTTTGCTACA